>VFFE01007136.1:666169-757532 GCA_008921705.1 Burhinus oedicnemus | reverse complement strand
AAGGAAAGGAAAGGAAAGGAAAGGAAAGGAAAGGAAAGGAAAGGAAAGGAAAGGAAAGGAAAGGAAAGGAAAGGAAAGGAAAGGAAAGGAAAGGAAAGGAAAGGAAAGGAAAGGAAAGGGGAAAACCCAACAGAATACTCAATACTCAAACCATGGGGTCTTAATGTAAAGTCCTGCAGTTCTTTCTTGGGTAGAGCCTCAAACCAACTGCAACAGTGAGATTAACCTGAGAATACTGTTTGCCCGATTTCCTCTTGTTCCAGGATATACATCTTATAGAAGCTCTGTGGAGTAGGAAGCTGTAATCAGTATAACCATGTTTTTGTACTGAAATGGTATGAATGGGTAATGACGTGATCAGGATTCACTTTGCTTAAAGAACACTGTAACTCCTCAGTAGAGCAACCTATACCTGAAGGCATTCATAAAGAAAGGGTTACACAAAGAGGGTAAATACAGCTGCACTAGAGCCAATAGGATTTTGATGAAAAGATACTGGAGGGAAATAGTAAGGCTTTCAAAAATGTCTATTTCATAATAAATATTGCATTACTTACATTTCCTCAGCTGAAATTTCTTGCTGCCTGTGCAAACATTTTCAGCCATTAATGGAAGTAAAGACACCACATGAAATACAGCAAATATCAGAATCTCAAGGATTTCATGCATAAAAAATCCATCCCAGGAAGCAGCAGCTATCATTATTTTAGTCCCTTATTTACTGTTTCCTAACTCAAAAATACCATGCTGCTATGCAGCACCTCTGAACTCTGTGTTACCATTTTCATTCTTGTTAAACATGCAGCTAGGAAGTAATCTGCTTAGCAACCAGCACAAACATATTGCACCAGCAGAAAGGAAAGGTTACTTGACAAGTAAACTTGGCTAAAAGCCAGCTAAGAGACCCAAAGGCACCTCAGTCAAATGTCTGTGTTTTCTGAATAAACTGTAAATTAAATAAGAGGAACAGCAGGGACAGACTAAGTCAACAGTGATTTCGGAGCATACGCATGCAGGTGAGCCATTGCCCGTGCATGCTGTTATTATGGCCTATAGAAAGAGTAAATGAGAAATAGTTGGTTCCTCATGCAAATCTTCCACCGTGTAATCTATGTAGCTGAAACGAATAGTTTGGCCTCCCGGCTCCCCCAAGCCACCGCAGCACTGTCCCGGCAGCCACAGCAGTGGGTGCCAAGCACCCTCACCAAGAAGGTACTAGGTTGCCCTGGCATGGCCAGATACATGTGGCACATGCTAAATGAGATAAATAATTTACGGCTTTAAAAAACATTCCCGTGGCTGTGTGAGCAATAGAATGCCATTGTATTTGGGGCATTCTGAATAAAAGCAATGCAACAGAAGCGAAGAACCAGATTTAGGCACCTTTTACAGAGCCAGACAGGAAAAGGAGAAGGGACTGATGGTACTGAGGGAGCTTCTTGCTTCCTTTGAACCCACAAAGACACTCAGTCTTTGAGGATGTGGCCTCAAATCCTTCCAAAGCCATCCATGCGCTACCTCAGCATAGCTCTCACACTTTGCTTGCAGCCCACGCACGGGGCAAATGTTATGAGACAGGCAAAAAGATCCCCCCAGCAAGCAGCTGCTCTAGCCAAGCATGTCCCTCTAGTCCACCAGAGCATGTTGTTGAGCTCAGCAAGAAATCATGGTCCTGTGCATGTTTTTCCACCAAATCCATCCCCAGTACCAGTGAGGACTTGACCATTTTTTGCTGCCCATCCTCTAGGGGAGGAGGCAGCAGAAGAAAACATGTAAGAATCCTTCACTGCAGCAGGGAGGGCTGAGAGGGCATCCTCATCTTCAGGCCAGTCAGCGACAACATACACTCAGGATTTTATTTACACCATGTCAGAAGACCCAAGCCTTGTATGGCATCACTTTGGGACACAAATTCATGAAAACTCTGCTGAGAACTGAAGAGATCCACACTCACTCTACAAAATATAGCTGAAAACTTAAAAGAGGCTGGAATACCTTCGATTCAAAAATAATTGGCAAGGAAGCAGCATAGTCAGAATAAAAAAAAAATATTTTGGATTCCATTCTGACAAAAGATCAAGACAGCAATGACTCTAACCAGGTAGAAACATCCAGGAAGTCACTGAGATAGACTCCAAATGGATCGATAGCATGTAAGGCAGACCATATGCTCTGATAGAACAAAAACATATGCTTTAAAGGACAAATGACTCATGAAGAATTGGTTAAGCTGGAAACATCGTGTGCAGGTACAGAAGTGCAGGACGCTGCTACTACAAGCAACTGTCTGGGGAGAGATCACAGCACAGTATCATCATCTGTACATGGGAAAAAAAGGGAACAAAAAATAGCAGAGTTGGGGGTGGCAGAATTGTGATCCAATTTCTGCATATATTAAAATAGAAAATGTTGTACTCCAGGAACTCTTCATATTCACAGAAATAATCTTTCCATTAATTTGCACTTGATTGCAGTGACTGTTTTCCTAACGAGAATAGACACATCTCTGATGTGACATGTAGCACAAAAAATAAAAGATTCAGCCTTAAAGCACACCCAGCTAAAGATGGAGGACAAATTTTGGAGAGAACTACACATCATCCATTATGACAAACCAAAAGTTAACAGTGACAGAGTGGAAAGCAACTAGATCAAAAGCAACCAACGTCCATCATTCATCTCTGAAGATAAGAGATGGCACCAGAATTTAAGGTATGAATGGATCATAGCTGACTCAATACAGAGTAACAGTTCAGTAAATATACCTGTACTAGTCACTTGCTTTCTTGGTACAAGATAAAAGAAAAAAGAAATTAAACCCCTCAAATTATAGAGACAGCTTACTGGGCAAAAATCAGTGTTTTATGTTCTGAGCCAGCCAGAGACCATGGCCAGGAAATCAGATCTTTCACATCCTCCTACTAGAAAGCAGACACACTAGTTATTTTGGATGCACTTAAGTTTTCAAATGATCCTCACAAAGATTTCACAATCATTGCTTAAAACAGACATGAAACCCTGGGCACGAGGTAACAGCGAATCCTACCTGTAGTATCATAGGGCTGGAAGACAGAAATGGGGCAGATTCACATGGCTCCCTTGGGTTTGGTGTGCGTAGACCCAAGGCAGTCGCAAATGGCCCTGCAGGCTGCCACATTGCCAGCACTCTGGGAGATGAGGGAGGCTGGAAGACCTGCTTCAGGATGCGGCATGTAGCTCTGCAGGCTTCTCTGGCCATACTGAGCCAGATCTCATGTAGCTAGTGCCACGTGTAGCTTACACATAGGGAGCATTGCAAGTACCAGTCTGCACATCTGAATTCCTGAATCCCTGAGATGAGATTCATTGCTGCCATCATAGGTGTCCAAATGCCATTTTTAGCCATCTCAATGCATCCTAGACATCTGCATGGCACTGCAGACATCGCATGGACAATGCAAGGCTGGGTGGATCCCCTGGACTCTCAAAGGCAGCACCAGAAACCCAGTCATGCAACTGAATCCCCCCTCTCCAGCATCTTCCTTGTGCATTCACCCAGGCACTGTCCTTCACTACATATTCAATATAGTGCATCTCATTTATGATAGGAATCTTTCTTTTGACCAAAAAAACCCTGCAAAATCTCAGGTGACACAATGAAAAGTTATGTTTATTCCCAGATACGAATAAACCATCCCTCAGTCAAGGCTACCCTATCCAAACAAGCCCCTTCCCTACCAGGCCTTCTCAGACGATCCTTAGACAGACCTGGGCAGGTGGCTGAAAGAGCTGAACCTTCCAACCTCATTTTATGGGATAAACAAGTCATTTTAATGCCTCTGACAAGGCCATGTTTCATTGAGTGCATGAGCAGCATCCTATCCCTGGCACTTACAGGCAGAGCTCCAAGGTACCATAGGTTCATGTTTTACAGTACTTTTAAGGACAGAGCTGGGTGCTACAGAGGTCCTGTTTACATTTCAGCTAGTTTGGAGGCCAAGATGTAACACGGAGGTTTTTAACGCCCCGTGTGCTGGAGCAAGCTGCCCAAGGCTCTTACAAGGGGAGGGCCTGGACTTGCATTTATTCTGAGCACACTATGACTAACCTCAGGGAGTGTATGGAGGAGATGACTGTCTCTGAGTGAAGAAAAACCCATGAGCAAACTGTGCTGGTCCAATTAATCAGGAGTACCCTGCTTTACCTGTGGTTTCTGAGTTAGACCCTAGGAACGAGTGCTAGTTTATCTATATGCAAATATGCTCACAGTTTCACTCCACTTTTTTCTCCGTAAGAATTCTCCATCCTACAGTACAGTTATTTGCAAACTAGCTTATAGAGCTCATTCACTGCTAAATCCTACTTATATGAGAAGAAAAAAAGTTTTCTTTGCTCTTGACAAAATAAATACATTTAACAGTGGATGACAATGCATGATTTTTGTGCTAAGCAAGGTGATTCGGTGCCCTCTGATAAGGCTTTCAGCTCCAGAGGGTGCGAGTGCTACACGATGGTGAGGACTGCTGGACTGGCCTGTAGTTAAAGGAGAACCTCAAGTGACATATCCATGGCGGGATGTGAGGAGGATGATGGGATGTGTCTTCAGAGGAGGAAGTATATGGGTGCAATATTTGCGGCAGGTGTACCCTTATTACAGCTGCACCCAACAGCAGCTCACAGTAGGTGAACACAGATCATGGTGGGCTTTCCAAGGTCTACCTGCAGCGTCATGACCCAGTCCAGCATGGCCAGCTGCAGTGAGGACCTGGAAAAGAGCATTTTGCTTCTCTATAAATCTTTGTTGTTCACCATGCAAAGTCTTCAGTATATGATAATTAGCAGCTGTCACCAGTTACGCTACTTTTAGAAAGGATCATCTTTCATCTGCTGCTGAAGTGAGCCCAAAACTCCTATCACCTCGTAAAGCCAGTGCTCCTTCAGCTGTTTAGGCAACCAGCATCACAATACTGCCAAGGTTGCTTCTGGGGTGATGTTCCCTCTTTCACCTGCCCCAGCAGCTTGGGACGCTTGCTTTGCACAAAAGCATCAGTGCTAAGAGGACCCAGGGACAGGGGTGAGTGACATGTTGGGTCCCGAAGTGTGCATGGAGCAGGTAAACTGGGTAGTCATGTAAATAATGAAACAGCTTTTTAAGCAAACAGCAACAGGTTTGAGGACAGACAGAAACCGTTACAGTGGTGCTGCAGGTGTGCAGTGCTGCTGTACAGTGCACCTCTCAGAAATGCTGTGATAAGATGCTTGAAATTAAATTGCTTAGATGATGACTAATCAATCCAAGTGGCTGGACTATCGTAGGTAAAATCAAACAGTAAGTTAGACTTTTTTATTACATTCTTTCATCTTAACTACCAAAGGTACCATCTGAAACATAGAGAAGGAACATTTAACATGGTGGTCTCTCTCTAAAGACAACTAGTTTAGAGGCAAGATATTAAAATATTGACAGTTGCTGTTAAATACATACATATTTCTGCCAGTAACAGGTAATTTTTAACAGTTTAATACAGTGGTTTTTATGATGACTAAGACTGGTGCATTCATGCCAGTAAATACACGTCTATTGCTTCAGGAGAGATAATTGCTAGGCATTGTATCATTTCATATATAATAATTTCTTCCTCACTCCCTGGAACAGAAATAATTCATAGGTAAGAGTATTACTGGGTCATACTGAGGGGTCCTAGCTAGTGTTACATGAGAAAGCATTCAGAGACTGCAAATACCCTGAAATGCAGTTTAAATCATGTTAAGACCACCATTGTACCTCAAAGGAAGGAAAAGCATTTGCTTTCTTTGTACTGTAGAGAAGATTTACATTTAAAGAAACTATTGTTTGAGTTCAAAACTTCCAGGCAAGTTGTAGTCTGTTTCTTTGTCACAGTATCTGACGACACAGAAAGTTTCAGTACACACATTTCCCAGTAACTATCATACGCGTAGAAGATCTTTTACGGGCAGAGCTCACCCCTGCAGTGTGTAATGTGGGGGCCGTGCACCCGCTGCAGAGCTTCTGGCCGGAGAACACCATTTGCTTAGGTCGCAAGTAATGCTCATTAGCACTTGCAAAGTCCTGAGTATGCTTACAGGGTTCAAAAATCATTTGGATTAATAAAATCCAAATCAACTCCTGCACATGGCAGTGCAGAGTGCAATTGGGTCACTAGGTCTCCAGTGTCTGGAATCTTAAGTCATTATAAGTGCATGTTTAAGAGATTAAGTAGCACTATCTAAGGATTCAGAAGTATTTTAAACGCTGAGCTATTTATCAGGTCAAAGATAGATACATCTCTCTCAATTGTTTTCGGTGATGGTTTAAACATATGCAAAATCTTTCCCTAATGTAGCTTCAGCTACCGTTCAAAATGAGGTAGTCTAACACATGTATTTAGGACAATGAAAAAAAAAAATATCCGTGTGTGGAAATGGGACCAAAGGCTTTATTCAGAATCCTTTGAAGAAATGCCTCCTGTGTTTTTTAATCATCAGTGTGCTGGAACGAGTGCTGCATGTTCATAAAGCTGTATTAGTACGCCCTTTCTTGCACTGGGGTCCCTCTGGCATTGGGTAGGTTAAGCGATTGCTGGTATTAAATTAGCACACTGATTTCCACTGGTAAGAAAGTTCCTGAGTCTTAAATTACAGATAAACTATTTCAATAGAGCCAAGGAGAAAATGAATAAATGTACTCTTAGAAAAAAACAACAAAAAAGTAAACATGTCTGAGCAATTGCAAAGATACGATGTATAGATCAGCTGAATAATGATTAGAATATTTTTAAATCAGATAGACAAGTACGTGTTTTACTCAATGTAGCTGAGCTGAGCTGTGTTTCAGCAAACAGCATATAGCTAAGGAGAAGGTTGAACATTTAACGCACTCACTACTGCACAATAATTAAGGAGAAATATATTTTCTGCAATTGTAGCTCATGCTGGGCAACTTCTACAACGTCATTTTAAAGCTACTTGTATTTTCACTTTATTGGATTGGTAAAGTGAGCTTGGTTGGAGCGAGCAGAGTATGCCAGCTCTTCTTTTTTAAAACACTCTGGTTTTCTTCACTAATCCATCACTAAGAGGCACAAACAAATTTACTCTGAACACAGCTTAAAGAGAACTTGGATGCTAACCCCCATTTATGGGAAGTTTTGAAGGTGATGGGGAAGAGAATAAAACAACATTTAAAAGTGTCATGCCCTCAACCTGAGAGAGACCGGAGCCTGTAAGAGTTTAGATGGGTTAAAGCCATACCAAGAGCAGCCAGCATTTAAATACAAGAAGCATCACTACATCTCACCCTTTGCAAGAAAAAGGATCACTTCCTGGGGGCAGTCCAGATTTTTTAGTGATGTTACGTGGTACATTTCATTAATGAAAGGCTTGCACATAGTGCGCCTGCCAAGGGAGACCATTCTTCACAGGAATACAAGGACTGGACAGGGAGTTGTGGTCTTGGGTCCTCTTCCAGGGTCTGCTGCTTCCCTGATGGGAAGCCGAGGGAAGTCATGTCAGCTCTGAAAGGTTTAATTCTCCTGTCCTTGCAGGAGATTGTTGATTGACTTCTATTACGAAAAGTTCTACAAAGTGGGATTTATATTAGCTCTCTATAATTAGTCCAGGTCTGGGAACCACACTCAGACAAAGCAGAAGAAGTCCAAAGATGAGGAATAGAAAATTGTCAAAGATCTTTGAAAGTATGGCCTGGGAAAATGCTGAAGCACTTGGATTGATTAATTTCTACAGAAGGGAAATGAGATAAGACATGACAACAATCTTCAAATATGTATTAGGCAGAAACAAATCTCTGCATGTGTATTGGGCAGAAACAATTCTCTGCATCCTTTGCAGACAGAACAAGAGAACTGGGTATAAACTTCTGTGAGAGAAATATAGGTTAGACATCATGAATTATTTTCAAAAAGTAAAAAAGGAATAAGTTTCCTAGGCCAGGTCCATCTTTTAAATATGTTATAAACAATAGAAAAATCTGTCCCTGATCATGCTTCAGGACAAGGACATCTCACAGTGCTGCCCTGTTTTCAATGATCCTGTATCTCTGATCTCCCCGAGAAAGCTTTGTGAAATGTCTTACATATATTCATTATAATGTCTTAATTGGAAAAGTATCTGTTATCAAATACAGTCTTTTCTGGCTGCATTCTGGCTATATAGACTTTTACTTACGCACTAGAATATAATACACATTAGGACCACGTTTCTAGCTCCATGTTTTGTGGTCCATATGAAAGCGCCTTTAATGTCTAACTTCCCTCTTTGCTATTCTTTGATTAGCTTGTTCTAATTTCCCTGCAGTTCACATGACACAGTTCTCTCTTTTCCCTACCCAGTGTTAACAGGGAGGCAGCTCGGCTGCTGGTTTTGTAAAAAAGTCACCCAGGGGATTAACGGAGCTCCAAGAAACTGCTTCATAAATTTGAATACTTTGATATGATAAATGCCAAAGCCGACTTTACAAAGATGAAGGACTATACGTACTTCACTACTGAGACACTTCCATGCAAGTTCTCCCACAGCTCAGGAAGTCTGGAGGGGACATGGTTGCTTCACATAAAAGCACAAATGTTCCAAAAACTTTCACCAAGGAAGCGGAGCTCTGTTTCACTGGAGATGAGAACAAGTGGCTAAATGTGACATTTGCGTCAAAACACTTCAAACACAGTCCTGAAGCATTATCATGCTCCCCCGGACATGGTTTAGGAAAACCATCTCTTTCAGCACATCATTCCCACACCTGGTGGTCATTTTCCTTGTTGCACTCCCAGGAAGCTCATCTCTGGGTCTCTCAGACCAACCATCCTGGAATAGAGCAGGTCTAGAGAGCTGGAGGCACCTGGACTTCAAATATCCCACATAAACCTTCCAATATGCTCCAAGATGGCTCATGTGAGAAATGTGGCACATTCACATGTTCCTCACTTCTCCTTTCGACAAGGCAGTGATAACAATACTTGCCTGCCTCTGAACAGTTTTCTGACAGAAAACCAATTGATATACACAATATTCACCAACACCTTGCGATTGAAACTGCTTTAGAAGTATCAATATATTAATCTGCACTTGGAGCAAATAAATTGACTGAACAGGTTTGTCCACTGAAAATAAAGGTTTCTATGTCTAGCCATATCATGTGACACAGCAAGGATGAAATCTGTCACCACATTCCATTACTTCAGCCAGCAATAAAGTGCAGGGGAATTTCTACAGAATCAGTGGAGCTGGCACTGACACCACCGTGCAGAGAAGCTCTCCATATTTCAGATAACTGGAGCTCTTCATGCAGCTGTAAAAAAAGTTACCCTTTAAGCAGCTACTGATCTATTGTGGGGTTTGTTTTTAACAAAAGTGAGATACTTGCAAATTTAGGTTGTTTATTATCTGCTATTGCTGGAGTTCCCACTTGCAATCACAGTGGAAACACCTTGTTCCCAAGTCGCCTGCATGATATGGATTCCCCGTTGGTGCTGCAGCACTGCCTGCTGGAGACCTCTCCTTCTAAGGTATATGGCACTGAGTAGTCCCCATGAAGTCAGTTAAAGAAATTATTCATGTTAGTATGAGTGCAAGTGATCCTTAAGCCCTTAACAACTGCCCTGAGATCTTGGAGAGTTTGCCTTGAAACCCTGTGCTGCAAACCATGAACAGCTTAGGACTCCTGATGCAGGGTGGGTGCTAGAGCCACCCCCAGTGTCCTGGTTTGAGATAGAACAAAAACAATCCCTTCCCGGCTCTCAGCACCCACAGATTGCTCTGAAACTTTTTATACCCTTTTATCCATTTCCTTTGAGTCACCACCAGAAAAATTGCTTAATCTCCAGCACAATACTGCAAAGACAAGGAAAGTGTAAAACCTAAAGCCCCCCAGCCCTTATCAGATGAAGAGTAATTTATATAAGGTGATTTGTTACCATATCTTTGCTAAAAAGTTGCCAGACTTGAATAATTTGAAATCTGCTAAGCAGAATTTAGATTGCTGAGCAACAAAAGTTCAATGTCAACTGTGGGCTTATTTATCTCCAGGTCTGCAGACTAATGCTAAAGAGAAATTGAATTTAAATAAATTTATTCCAAGCATATCCAAAACGCTGTAAATAACATATAACTTGATAGGCAGGAATATACAGTACATACCCGAGGCCATAAAACACGCTAAGTGCTGTACCAGCCTAGCTTTCAGGGGTTTATTTTACTGCACCGTGCTTCTGCATCTCAGCTCTCACTCTCAAGGCACATTTGTATAAATATTATCAGGTCCAATGCCAAGCCAAGGACAGGGATCAAGAAAGTTGAGAGCGTTCAGTTCACAGCTGCGCTCCTGCTTGCAGTGGGACCCCGAACTTCAGAGTGCTGCTTCGGATGAAACATCAGAAGGTATCAGCAGCCGGCGAGCACAGCTCCTCGCTCCCCACAGGCAGAGGAATCACACTGGTGGCATCAGCGGCTTGTTAGCCACAGGCAGAATTTATGCACACTCAGAGACCGTGGGGCTAATTTGATTGAGCAAGTAAGTTATCCACCGCAATCGGTTCGTTCAGCCCTAGCTGCCAGTGTGAGATGCCAGCACACGTAGCCTGGCTCCAAGGTGAACCAGGGCACCATTTCAAGCAGTGAGAGGACCTTGCAATGGAGATGGAAGCTGCAAAAAGTTCAGAAGGCTGAGTATGGAGAAAACCCTGACATCCATACAATCCACCCGGAGGAAAACATTTAAAAACTCTAGTGGAGCTTACTTCCCCCCAAACCACCCTCTAAAATACCTTTACAATGAGGTAAAGTTTCAAGCAAGCATGCAGTAGTTTCCTGGCAGCACTATCAAAGCTAATTACATATACATTTCATTAGTTAATTACAAACTGCAAATGACCAGGGTGAAGCTTTGTGCCTGCTCCAGTGGAGGCAAATGTTATCACAATCCTTATTTAGTGCCAGTCTTCCAAATCACGTGCATCACTGGGAGCGTGCATGGTGCCATGCAAGTGATGGAGAGCACCAGTAAGGCAGGGACTCCCTTGTCTAAAGGCATGAGACAAACCAGCAGAACAGAAATAGTGCACAGGCATTTTGGAATGAAACACTAACTGAATGACCACGTTTTTAAAACTGTTAAAATAGGGAACGTAGTGTATTTTAGCAGGAGGATTACTCCAAATATATGGCCATATGGGAAAGGGAGAAGTCATAAATGGATGACTGCAGAGATCAGAGGATCACTGTTGATGATCACAGAGAAAAAGTGGATGAAGGAGAGACTCTGTGCAGAGAGGTATCAGGATATAAGAAGTATTAAGAAGTGAAACTAGTTCCTAATCACTCTTCTGATACAGAAATATTTCTCACATCGAAACAATAACAGTAGTTAAGAAACCGGCATTTCCATTAACAGCGATTAAATCTCTATTGCCAAAATCAGAAGTGTGTAATTACAAACCAGAGGCATTTACCCTCTATTATCGCATGGCTTCTGTCACGTCAAGCTGTTAGAGGACACTACCCTTGCATGGGCTGAGGACCTGCGACGGTTCGTCCTCATCCTCGCCAGGGCTGGGCATGATCTTGCTGCTTTGCTTGACCTCTGCCCAGACGCTGGTGGAGGAGCACTTCCCACAGCCCCCGGCTACGGGCAGAAACCAGCTTATGACAGCTGGTGAGACACCAGTTAAGGAAAAGTTTGCCACCTATCCAAACCAATTTAAAAAAAATAAAAATTACATGGTTGCAAAACTGAGCTCCATGAAAAAGCCTGTCTGTTTTAAATGTGCCAATCTTTGATGTTTGAGACTAGTTTCAATAATTTTTTTAACATGATAGCTGGCATGCCCTGAAGTGGGGAATACCAAATTAATCCTAGCCGCAAATTGTTCAGCCTGACAGTCCATAGTTTAATCTTCTGACTATGACTGACAGTAAGCTTCTATCACTTAGCGCACTGCTTGGGGGCTTTGTTCAACTAATCTGAATTTTTTATCTGCAGGTACTTTTGATTTGCACAACAGGTAGATGTCAGTTCAGGAGTGCACATTCCCCAAAGCTTCCTACCATCACAACTGAGCTCCAGTGCAGGACCGTTGGTAAGCCATGCATAATACAGTATATTTCTCAGAGGAACTATCACTTTGCCAAAGGAGTGGGACGGACTTGTGCATATAAGAGAGAGTTTCTTAGCATTAACCTTTTTCTTTTACATTTTCATGCATCTTACTTTCAGGTTTAAGCTTTTTAAAACTACATCTTAGACATTTTTAGAACATACTAACTATTAATGTATTTGGAAGGCATACAGAGACCATGACGCTACCTCTTATTCTTCTTACTTTCCCACACGACTTGACAGTGCACAGGCCTGTTCTGTATCTAAATTTACAAGCTGTGACAAGTGATAAATATCCTAATTCTAAAAAGCTATTGTGTACCTCTGAGACAATTAAAATTCCTTAGATACCTAGATGCAGTACATAATACATTTAGTCAACATTAGAACATGTCAGAGAAGGAACGTTTTATCCCAGGACACATCCAAGCAGCTAAAAATAGGCTTTCAGTTTAAATAAAAGTATTGTAATAATGTTCATTGGGAAATCCCCTTTCCTCAGATTACAAAAGTAATATTAATTCCGAGATCATCTCATGCTGTGCAGTAAGAACCGAGCAGAAGAGTTTATAAAAAGTGCCAAATAAATTATATATATATATATTTTTAGGAGAAAAATGCTGGTTAAAAGTGATGCATTTTTAATTCTTCCATCTAACCCAAGAAAGTGATACCACACACTTCAGGGCATGGTCTGAGCTCCGGCCCACCCTAATCCATCCGTACCAGCAAGAGAAGAGAATAGAAGCGTTTCCAATAAATAGTCCAGGCTTGATCATAAGACGTTTTGATCAAGACACGCCATTTTACTCAAAACGTATCATTCCTCACTCAGTTTTGCTTAGTTTTCTCTGGAGGTTGTACATACCTTTCCAGGAATGGCTGGCAGGAAGACAGCATAACTATAATGTATGATAGAAAGGAAGTTAACCACTGACTAAATATTAACACTAAGCTCTCACAGCACCTGAAACGTACACTGTTTTTGAGATGCAAAGCAGTGGTAGGAAACAACTCATTCCTGTGTTTACTGTATTCCTTCCCTACTTTTAGTGGTGAGATAGAAGGGTGTCTCCCAATTCTTCTTTGCCAATTAGAAGCTATTTTCTTTCTTTGTGGTAGTTCAGTATAGGAATAACATGGAATTTGTCTTCATTGAGAAGGTTGCTTAAATAAAGAAAACAGAAAAAGAAGACCGACATCATGTTCAGCTGGAGAAAGGTTCACGATACGCAAGAACTAACTGATCTGGGCTCGTTTTGTGTCACCAAGGTCCACTGTGCACAGTTAGTGTTGCTGGTGGTTGCTGCTGGCACCAGTCCACCAGCCAACCAGCATATGCATCATCTCCATTGCGTTCTGGACAGCAACGTCTACCTTTTTACATAGAAACACACACCACGCAGCCTAATAGCCCAATTCAAACAGTGTGTGCTAAAATAACACAGTAGCCTTATGACCGCTTGGTGAATCTGCACACAGCAAGAGATGGACCTCAGCAATGCACGATCAGATGTCACGGTTTGTATGGGAACGCTGCTGGCTATTCTGGCAAGGTCCAGTTCACATCTGTGAATCAGAGCACTTTATCTTCTCATCCTAAATGCTCCTATTTCTGCATTTCTGACTGTGTAGCTTTCTATGGGCATAAGCAATGGTATCTTAAAGTGCGTGAAACTGTATCAGCAGTCCATGAAATTGGGAACAGCATAAATTGAAGACTTATGCTGTGTAGCCTAGCTTAATTGACTCCTTGCCACAAGGAACAGAGTCAGGGCTTGTTTGCAAACCACAGTTCAACCCAAACAGCAGCAGCTTTCCCCTCCAACCACACCAGCACCACAGGTGTACCCTTAAAGGTGTCACATGGGAGCCATACTACCATTTCTCAGGCTCCTGTCCAAGGGATTGAACGTTTGCTAGCTGCTGATGGTGGTATTGCTGATGTCTAGGGTGTCAACAGTCTACAGTCTGTGATAAATCCCACCCGGGAGGAAAAATCTGTGCAATTGTTTACATTTTATTCAGCTTAATGTTCTTGGTTGGAGGGTCTCAGTTTGTCTTTTTTCTGCCCATGTTGGTTTTACTTATTTCAGACCTCAGTCAGCTTTCTTCTAGCATTTAAATTAACTTTGGAAATCCCAAATTGAAAGCCTGTGGTCTCGCACCTGTCACAAGACAAAGAACCACAACATTTTGAGCTGTTTACAGCCTCATGTAATCTTGCCCAGGCCTCTAGAGACTGTCAAGCAGCAAGTCAGAAGGAAAGGCTGTTTGAGCTGTAATTTTTAAGTTCTTGGATCACAACTCACAGACTGAAAGCTGCAAAAGACGCTGTTTCTTCTTTTTATTGCAGATATTCTCAAGAGCACCTCGAAGACTTACATAAATGACCTCAATTTTAACCTGTTTGGACTAGATTAGTGTGATGGAAAAAATGTCATGGGTGAGATTCCAGCCCAACCTCTAGATGGGAAAAGTTTTTCCTCTATAAATAGTGCCACGCTCTTTTGGCTGTAACACTTCTCTCGCTACTAAATTAGAATTCACAAGTCTTCTGCAGGATTCATAATGGGATCAAAGATTAGAAACTTCTTTGAAGTTTGTCTTCCTTCGCTCCACTGTTAATACATACCTGCACTAATCCACCACAGTTCTCTTAAACTAATCAGTCACTCTCACTCCCCAAAAGGGACAAGTACACAAGCTTTTTTCAAACCTCCATTTATTTGTGTTCATTATCCACACTTCATTTTGCAAGGGCATAACATTTTGTTAATTGATTTTTCATGTACTGTAAAGAGGCCAGCTCTGTTTTCTGAAACCTTCTGGTCTAACTGCAATTTTCTGGTAATATTTACAGTACTTATAACTTTGGTTCTGTTTATTGCTAGTAAGGCACACAGTGGATTGAACTGTGTGCATCACAAATTCATAATATTTCACCTTTGACAACAGCTATTAATAATATAATTGCAATGAGATCATCTCAGACTCACTTTTTTAATTGGTCCTTCTTAAAAGAGATCAAAGAAACACTGAACCTCAAGGTTATTTGCCTCTTGCTTAGGAAAACAAGCTAACAGCCTCATTGACCCTAAGCAGAAATTACACAAGGGAAAATACAATTTCAAAATTCCTTTAAAATTTTCCATAATTCTCACTGTGACTCAGATTTGACTCATAACTACCATATCAAACTTCTTGTATCTTTAAATTAATGCTTATTTTTGGAAAAAAGCTATTTTTGGAAAAAAGTGTACTGTCATAGAGCTCGGAATGATTTTTGTCATTGACAGTAATTGGTTCAGTTGGGCACCTGTTTGACTCATGGATTTTAAAGCTGGAGCCCCTCACTGTGCTCACCACGTCTGACCTCATGGACAATACAGAATGCACAACTGAACCAGACACAGTATGCAGTGCTTTTGGAAGGTAGATTTTTATGGATTTGAACGCATCTAGATTTCCACAATCTTGAATTTCAGAGAGCACAGAAACTGTGGATAAAGTCAATGAAATACCCAGGTGAGAGCTGTCTCCAGTGATGAGCCCCATAGTTAGACATCCAGAATGAACCTTTTCTAAATATTGATTTATAAGCTGCAATGAAATGCATGAGAGGGACATGCTGAAGAGGAAAGTTTCTCAAAAGTCCTGCAGGGTCATACTTCATTAGTGGGAGACTAAGTTTTCAACTGCGATTCCTTTAGAAGGCAGACTAGTCCAGGAAAGGCGGGGGGAAGAAAAAAAAAATTAAAAAAAAAAAAGAGAAATGGAAGAGCTCTCAATTCTTCAAAGCTTTATTTCTTAATTTTTCTTCAGGCTAAATTAAGAGATTAATCCATTCTGATGAATGCCCACAGGGTTCACTTCTAAACGAGTATTTTCCCCCTCATCAGATAGAATAGGAAGATTAGAGTATGGAAAGGAGACAATTTATAGTGAGTTTTCTGGTCTTCAGAGGGATTTTAATTTGGACGTGACAGATATGTTCCAGCTGCCGCTTGCCTTCATATTTTAAAACGGACACTTTAAGTGCTACTGTTCCGAGTGCTGTGCATCCCCAGAAAGCCATCGTGCTGTGCTTGTCCCTGTTACCGGCTCTGGACTGACCGTGGCTTTACCAGACTTTAAAAGTCACACTCCACCAGCAGCTCTCTTCTAGCCCTGGCTGCAGAGGGCTCTTGTCCCCCTCATGTCCCTATCAGAGGGGATTCCCTTCAGGCTCCCTGAAGACTAGATGCTATAGAAAATATGATTTCAAGACTGAAAAAAAATAGTTATTTTAGAAATGGCTTTGCTGATTTCTTTGTATCCCTCTAAGAAATGAACAAAACCCATTATACTGCAATAAAAAAAGGAAACATGATATCCTGTTGAGCAGGGCAGAATAAAAACAGCCATGGGACATCTTTAAAAAAAGAAGGGGCTGATGAAACAGCCCAGTACGGTGGTACCTAAGCAGGCTGCCACAGTAGCTACATTCATGAGACTGATCATGGAATCAACATCTCCCCACAGCGCCACAGGGAGAGATAGTTTGGGTGCTTGTGATGGGAATAATCTAATTGTGGAGGGAGGCACTACCTTCTCTGGTGAAACCGGTGTCTGGCAGCCTGCTGTGCGAGTGGTTTGAACTGGTTTTTACTCTCTGCAGATTAAACACTAAGAGTCACAGTGACTAAATTAGGCACTCATAATCAGTCAAATAATCCTGTGTGGAAATGGGCCAGGAAAGAGGATTTGTCACTAGCCATTTCTTCCCTGTCCCCAATACTTGTGGAAATATTTGTACTCTCCCACCCCATTTTACAGATGGGAAAGCGAGGTGGATAGTTTAAGTCACTTTTAAAAAGCCAGACAGAAATAAGTGCCAAAAACTGGAACTGGATCTGCCAGGTCTGAGCCAGGACAATTTTAGCACGCAGACACAGAATCTCCCAGACCGGCTTTCTTACACCTAAAAATGCAGATTTTATATGGCATTTTACAACAATAACAAACATGATGATTAAGCACTCTGCTGAAGTTGAGCTGGCACGAGAGCTTGGCAAAAATTCTTTCAACTGTTCTTTGCTTGTAAAAAGCGGGCTTTGCAGAATTGAGAGTTTCATGGATTTTTTTCAGTTTTGACAAACTTCATCTCAGTAAATTTACAACCTCTGCAAATGTTTCAGGTTGGCATCCTTATATAAAAGCAGTTCTGCATTTCCAAACCAGCCTGATCTTCCTGCCTCTACTTACTCATTGCATGGAGTGGTGCAGACCCTCCCAGTGTGGTACTGCTTCCCTCTTGTGTGTGCTCCAAGGGGCAGGGGAAGAGGTAACAGTGTAGACAGTAAAAACATTATCTAAGCTTTTAAAATACTATCACATCTAAAATACTATCACAAGTACCATATCTAAAACCCACTGAAATTAATGGACAACTTATACTTCAGCACTGTTGTTTCAATCTCTGCAAACAGAGAGAAACCGCTGTGCCTACACCTCCAAGTCATTCTTTGAGGGTTTTTTTTCCCGAGCTGTAACAACTAGAGTATGAAAAGTAAATGTCGAGGGTCTGGAAGGCAGCTAAAATGTCTTTTCAGCCCTTGCTGACATACTGTATTTTTCCTGATGCTTTGCCCCACAAAGCTGAAAATCCTAATTTGATACTGTTCTATTTTAGTCCCATTCAGAGTGAAGTGATGGCATAAAGTGATTCTTTCATCAAAATACTGATATCAGAACAAGATCAGAAGGAAAAAAAATGAAATTTCTCATGTAGAAAAATGAACAAAAAATCAGTCATAGAAATATGATTGGAATGTATTTTCATATAGGAAAATCTTTGTAGTTACTTATGTCTTTAAGAACAATTGCTATGTGTCCATCACGTCATTGTTTTGAATGTTCTACCTTTTTTGAAGGCAATTAGCCACCTATTCAAGGCTTTTGTGCTCACTTAATTTCCCCATCTCTCCACCCACCTGAATCTGACACTTTGACATCTTTGCTTATTAGAATGGAAATTCAACATTTAGAAAGGCCAAGCAACGCAAGGTCAAAAACCAGCATGAAATCTATATATTGAAGAAGGGATTGTGGAAGTTTGCACAAAACAAGCAGTTTCATATTTCTACAATTTTAAACAAAACAATAGCTGTCATGAAATACTAATGCAAGTTTTGAAATATTCATCGCCATTTTCTTGCTCAGTCTGAAAAGAAATTGCTTCAGCACTCAGAGCTGTGGGGAGATATTGAATAGCGTTACGTCTTTTAGTCTAGCACCTCACTGGAGAAGAATTGCCTGTAACACCACGCTATTATTCTATTTTAAGAATCTTAAGCAACAGGGATTTCATCACTTCAGTTGGAAGATTATTTAACAAACTAGTAGACCTTATGACTACAAAGTATTTCCTGATATTATACCTACATTCTTCCATTTCCTAAACTCCTAGCAGTTACCATACCTCAACTCATTCTAAATGATCCATCTTTCTTCCAATCCTCCACACATCAAACTGTTTCATGGTGCTTAATGAACTGTTTCCCATGTGGTACTCGCAGCACGTTAAGACTCTATTCTGATGAAGTACATAAAACTAATTACATGAGCAGGATATTCAGCCAATCACTAGAAATGCAGATACAAGCAAGAGAGAATTCTGTGTCCCTTAAACTAGTATAACAGAAACTACAGCCTGGGCATTGTGTTACTGTGCTGCGGAATCACAAGAGAATATTGGGAACCACATCCCACAACTGCGGGCCTTTGGTGTACAATGTGAAATTCAGATTCAAAACCTCTTAGACAAATTTTATTTGGGCAGACACAGGAGAAGCTTCAATATAGCGTATTTAAAATTCCAAGGGAAAATACACAAAGTTAGTTATTTTGCTGTAAGTTAGATATTTAGGCTTTTTTTTTCTTTATGGTGACACAAGTGTTTCGCTCCACTCCAAATCATCCTGGTTTCAACCTTAACATGACTTTGCTAGTCATTCAATTTTTCTAATATTTAGCGGAGAACACTCACGCCCCTCTTAGACAGACTGAAGTATTTGAATTTTTCAATTCTAGCCAATCTGGAGTATAAACAAACTCAACTAAGTTTTTGACATATAAAACCCCTCTGCCTAAATAAAGAAAAATAGTTTAGAAGATTATGGATTTTTAAACCTCAAAAGTAGCATACCAGAGCTGAGTATAAACACGGATTTTTCAGGTAATCTTGAACAGAAATGTTACTGGAAAACCTATCTGTAGCATGGAACAAATTTTGGGGGGGCACTAACAGCAGGATCTGCAGCTGGGCCTCAGCCCAGTGTTTCCCAGCTGTCCCACATATTGTGGTGCCAGGCCATGTGGCTTTGCCGCAGCAGAAGACCTCACTTGTACCTCCCTGCAGATCAATACAGAGCTTACCATGTGGAAAGCCATGGGATGAGAGGTGTGAAAGTGGCAGGGAGAGCTGCACGCTCCGCACCAAGTGGAGAAGAGCATTAACAGCAACAAAGGATGGATGCTCTTCATCGGTATGGTGAGTTCTCACTGCCTCTGCTTCTCTGAGTTGTTTTGTTCAAACACAACTGCCCTTGTTCGCCATTTGGAACAAAGAGCTCACCTTGAACCACTTTAAACCATTTTGTTTGGAACACGGCAGGAGAGCCAGTGGTGAGCTGTGGTGAGCTCCCCTGACACATCCTAGGACCCAGCTTTGAAACGGAGCAGTATTTGGCCTCTGTGATTGCATCCTTCAGCAAGGCAAGAAGCGAGGCACCTTCTTGAGCAAGGAGAGAAGCTGCCTCACATGCCACCATCATTCCGACTGAGCGTCACAGACCCTGGCTCCCCTGTGTGCAAAGCACAAGTTGCATGCAAGCACCAGAAAGTGGATTTTAAGTGGTCAAAATGGACCACTGACTCTGGCTTGCATGTCAGTTCCCTGCCCCAGTAGCTGGCACAATGCTGTGTCATTTGGCTGTCAGAGCTGCCTCTCCAGCCCCAGCAACACAGTTGGACAGGACCCCATAGGAGCAGAGCGCCGTTATGACCGATCCTGATTAGCAGCTGATGGCATGGCTGTTGAAGGTGGCATGTTATCAGCGAACAGCATAGAATCATAGAATCATAGAATCACCTAGGTTGGAAGAGACCTTTAAGATCATCGAGTCCAAGCATCAAGCTAACACTGCCAAAACCACCACTAAACCATGTCCCCAAGCACCACATCTACACATCCTTTAAATACCTCCAGGGATGGCAATTCCATCACTTCCCTGGGCACCCTGTTCCAATGTTTGACAACCCTTTCGGTGAAGAAATTTTTCCTAATATCCAATCTAAACCTGCCCTGGTGCAACTTGAGGCCACTTCCTCTTGTCCTATTGCTTGTAACTTGGGAGAAGAGACCGACCCCCACCTCTCTACAGCCTCCTCTCAGGTAGTTGTAGAGAGCGATAAGGTCTCCCCTCAGCCTCCTTTTCTCCAGGCTAGACAATCCCAGTTCCCTCAGCCGCTCCTCATAAGACTTGTGCTCCAGGCCCTTCACCAGCATCCTGGCTTATACCCACACCCCAGGGATAGGACTCCAAGAAAGGCCAGGGGAAAAGAGCACAGTCCCACCACTGCAAATCCATTTAATTGAGTCAATCAGGATATGTGATATATTGCCAGAAAGTCAGCCAAGGAGTGTAGCACAGGCTCTGTGCACACCCAGCTTTACTGCTTTCAGAGAGGTCAAGGGAAGGGGAGAAATCTGGTGAAGAACAAAGCTCCCGCATCGCAGCTCCATTAACAAACTTCCCCACAACACAAATATCACATCTCCTTACTCTAAACAAGCGGGGTTTTACTCTCTAGACAGCATTTGATCAGTGTTAGTATGCCAAAACAAGATGCTAGTTGGGACTTCTGAAAAGAAATGTAACCATCACAGGTTTGGGAAGAGCTAACACCACGAGACATCCGGCAGGGGAGAGAAAAGCAAGCACAGGATCACACTAGGACCCCTTCAACAATCACCATTTCCCCTAAAACACTCTGCCCCTAAAACAAACCTATGTTTTCCTCTCATCCAGCCCTAGCCATCTTCTTTTTAGCAACTTACAATAATATATCACGAGGATTTTTACAGCAGATATAAGATCTTGAGGTGAGCCCCTCCATCTACAACAGTGGCAGCCCTCCTATTTATAACATATGCACACTTGTAAGATGTTTTCAATTACTTCTGTCTCCCTGACACGCAGAGATGCTGCTTAAATAGGAAATTGTGTTATCACATATCTTTGAAGATTTCTAAGGCTAGGTCATTTTGCATTTTCTACCCTACTGAGCTAGGAAATTAACAGTAAAACTTTACTCTGCCCTCTAGGAAGACTGATTTAGTCAAAGACATGATCTCAGGTAGTAACTACAGAATCAGCTATTTATTTAATTTAAATAAAACCATTCTTCCAGCAGACAGTGAAAGGAAGAAATAATATGTCATGCTAAGATTCCTGAGCCAATACTTCTCCGCTACATCCACTCCTGGGTTCCTTTCTGTGCATGTTGAAGTGCATTGCTGATCTGTGTTAAATAAGCTGCAGTAGAATGGAAAGCAACTAATTTGTGCTCCCTGGGTGTTGGGCAACTAATTTAATTTTTATTGGCACATGGACTATAAATAGAAAAAGATGATACAGTTTCACACTGATAACATTTCTGTGAAAGTTAATAATTCAACAGTAAGGAAATAATGTTTTTCCCTACCTATCTGTCCTATCAGGAGTGAAGAATGGGAGTTGTGTTGCCTTTAATCCAAAGACAGCGGGTGATGTTAGGTGTCGTCTCATGTGATGACTTACCCTAAACAGTGTGCACTCATCCCCTTGGCAACACCCCTTCTCCCTCGCTCACCCCAGTCCAGGAGGAAGAATTATCCATTTGGCATTGAGAACAAACCAGATTATTTGTGCCTTCTGGGCTGGACAGCTGTGCATGTCAAAGGAACCACGTCAGAGAGATGACCATCAGGAGGGGCTCATTCTCTTGCTCTCCCATGGAGATGGAGGGAAACAAGACAACTTAGATGAGCTACCCAATTTGTTGGCAAGAACAGAAATGATAGGTCCTATTTTTCATCAGGTGACAGGCTGAGCTCGCCTCTACATGAATTAGTACAAGCAGAACACTTCCCCTGGGTCATTTTCATACCCGTCAGAAACATTCTTGCAACATGCACAAGATGGTCACAACATCCTAATCCTAACATTAAAGAAAATTACCATCTTCAACTAAATGGGCTGGAATAAAGTGTATGAGCCACATACTTCCACCCTTCTGGCAACTGAAGTATCGTTTCAGTCTTTATGGGCTTAACGTACAAATATAATATAAAAATACACCAGAATATACAAATGAAATCAACTTTTTTTAGGATGAACGAAGAGTCAGATGTAGCTTTCTGGGTCTGAATTTACCAATACTTCTTCCACAGATTTTGAATGGAAATCAATTGACTCAGATTCCACAGTTTGGAGTATACCCCTTTTAGAGAATTCTCAATTGTCTGAACCTGTACGCATCCACTGTGTTCAAGAATAGTGCTATACCTGGAGATGTTACTTTTTACAGATTCACACCTGAAATTGCTAGAAAACAACATTTCTTGCAGAGACGTAGCTTAGATCTAATCAGAAATCAGGTAATTTTATCCCTAAGAATAACCAAAGACAAAAAGGTTACACCACCAGATTAAAGGAGAATATTTCCAAAGGCATAAATGTAGGGTAAAAATGCAAAGCAAAAGAGGTTGAGTACCCTCAAAGTTCATTAGGAAATAAATAGAAAGGAGCAATCAGTCCAACAGTAGAACAGGTGTATGTTTGCGGACATTGGAAAAGTTAAAAATCCCTGGACACATTAGTCTTCAGCATTTCAATTAGCCCATTTAAAAGGGGAAATAGACAATCCTTATGGTTTTTAACTATGTTCATTTTGTTTATTTTAATTAATTTCAAATTAATACAAACACTGAAAGATTTAGGAGCCTGCTGCATCTTGTCACCTCTGGTGCTTCGTATCGTCTGGTCCCCCCCATCTGCACCCCTCCCAGGCTGATACCACTTGCTTTGATATTGAGACACAGTTCAGGCTC
Organism: Burhinus oedicnemus; assembly: GCA_008921705.1. Classification (NCBI taxonomy): domain Eukaryota; kingdom Metazoa; phylum Chordata; class Aves; order Charadriiformes; family Burhinidae; genus Burhinus; species Burhinus oedicnemus. The sequence continues at coordinate 734,289 of VFFE01007136.1, read as the reverse complement.
AATCTAGTCTTCAAAGAAAAAATGGCCATGAAAATCCCTCAATCCCCCTTTCCGCTCTGAGCCCAGGGCATGCATACACTTCCCAAGGACTGCACAATCCAGTGGGTATTATTTTGTACTTAATAAAATTAACAGTCGCTACAGAAAACAGGATTTGAAATGACATTTCAGCCACAGGATCCTTCCAAGTCTGGTAGATGAGACAATAGCTGCGCTATCTGTTCTGACCCCTTTCAAATCACTGGCATTATTTGATTAATTTTATAAACTAAGTTTATTACACTGCATATTAAGAGGCAGAAGAAAAGCAGATGAGAAAGACTGTGTTGCTCATTTTAGAAAATCTTTGTTCTAAACTGTTCTTCATGGCTGCAATGTACTTAGCAAACACAGTTTACTGTGATTATTTACTGACTTTATCTTGGAAGAAGGGATATTCTAAGTGAAAACAAAATACAAAAATGCCTCAGGTTCACTCTTAATGTGATTTTCTCTGCAGCAGGGAAACCAGCCCCCTCTATATGCAATGTACATTCAGCACCCATTCATGTATTATATTTTAAAAAATTACACTGGGAAATCAAGATATCAAACCTACAACTCAGTGGCACAGAAGAGATTAGTGAGTGCTGCACAGATTACATTAGTCCTAAATTAGACACAAACTCCAGTCTGGACAGCCCTGGAATACATCTATTTAATATTTCCCCAGAAAGAAGGCCACATTTTGGACTTACGGTTGGTTGTCCTGCTTTGATCACTCTGAGCACTGTCATTTGACTGGTTGCTGGAGACAGAGGATACACTTGAGCTCCTGACAAAACCAAACGCGGCCAGCTTAGCTGCTGGCAACCGTGAGTAAGCTGGAGGACGAAGTCCAGACTGGCACGGCTTGGGGAGATTTGACTTTGCAGCACTTGGACATGAGCCTTTCTTAACATCAACTGAAAGAAGGAAAAAGAAAGAAATTTATATTAAACAAGCTAAATTGGGACATGCTGAACATTACCTGTACCACTCAGCTACATAAAGTCACTATAAAGACCGAATATAAATTTTAATGGCTGCTCAAACTGTAGCCATGTCTTATTCTGTGCTCCACTAAAAAGAAGTTCTGTGCCACAATTACAGGTCACAATAATTTTAACAATGTGAAATGCAGCAAGGACCCATGAGGCATAACTCAAACTTCCAGCAAAGTAATGTAGTTCAAGTCTTCTAAGATTTTCTCTAATCCTGTCTTCTTTTATGCTGTATCACTTTCTAATTTTACATTTGTTATCTGCCAATTAAAAGAAACTCGGAGACAAACACACTACACATAGTCTCCAATTTTGGAAGCTATTGTAGAATGCCAACAATCCTCAAGGACACAGGACTTCTTTGTATTCCATCAAAGAAAACACTTCTTTGAAGTCCTTCTTTCAAATTTTGCTAAAAGAAAATGCCCTTTTCTTGCACCAAGCCTGCGAACAAGGACGTGCCTGTAAAGTTGTCAGTCTTTTAACATCCTACTAGCTATTTCCATTGATGGACTTCACCTCACTATAAACCATAAGCCTACGTGAATGCCATCGACCCAGTCTCAGACAACTACCAATAGCGAACTTATAATGGAAGAAGTTAGGCAACAACAGTAGTTCAGCTACCATATCCACCTGTGCTAACTACTAACTGGTCATCTGTCTCCAGCTTGTGTCCTAACCCATATTTTGCTGCTCTTGCTTAGGTGAACTTTTCTAGGCAAATCCAGAACACAGGTTCATAAATATCCCAAGCTGTCTTCATGGAAGGAGCAAAGCTTAGAGCTTGCTTTTGCTTGGAATGTCTGTATACCAAGCGGATCTGGACCTCAACTGTACATAAAATTTTGACAGCTTTTATTTGTATTTTTGACAATATCAGATTCCTGTTCCTTGTGGAGTCCCAAGCAGCAAAAATATGAACACCACCACCCCAAACTCCCAAAAACCAAAGTTCTCCAAAAGCTGATGCTAGAGTGTTTAATCAGTCATCAGGACCACTGGGTTAGGAGACAAGGCAACATTAAAACTATCATCATATTCTGCCAGAAAAGGCCACAAAGTCACCCTTTTCCCATTCTCATTTGGTGAATGCTATTTGTCCATTAGCTTGACATACTTCAAAGGAAGAAGTGAACATTCATAATATAAAGGAAAAATAGAAATTAACTGCACAATAAGAATATGGTCTTCATATTATTACAGTATTTAATTCTTTTGTAAACTATGTAGGTCACAGCCTTATTAATTTTAATGAAGCATTACACTTTGCGGAGACTTTCTAGAAAATAAGACTAACTCCTTTGAGCAGAAAAATGTTATGGGGATTTTGAAAGATTGTTGTGTACCTCATCACAATAATAATACTAAGCTTTGTTTAAGAAAACTAAGCCTTTTCTTTTGAAATACAAAATATGTGTAACATCAAGCTAAAAGCAGTTTTGTTATCCTATAAAACACATTCCTATAAAAGACTTTAAAAAATGCTCCTTGCTCAGTGCACAAAATAATTTATATACTATGGACTCTTAAAAATGCATTTTTTGCACCCCCTTTTCACAAGTTGAGGCCTTTATTAAGACACAAGGAGATGGATGTCTGACTGCAGCACCTTCACCAGCCCAGGGGAGAACATGCTGTGGAGAGTAACCCAAACAAAAATATCTGCAGCGTGTAATAAAAGACTACTAAAATCCCCGTTCACTTTGGCACCAACAGGGACAATTTTGGACTCTGAGCCCTGTGAAGATGGGCTCAGAGGAAGCTGTGGGCTCCAGGCGCAGGTGAAGAGCAGTGCGGGTACATTAGCATGGAGAACAGAGAGGCAGTGATGTTTACCACCGCTGTTTACTGCTAGGTTTGTGCAGCATTGCTTAGACAGTGGTCTGTTACAGCTGGTTTATGGTTACCTGCAAAGCGCCATCAAGCCAGGCGTCTTCCCTTCCCACTGCTGGGGACATTCACATCACATCTAAATGACTCCGCAGCAAAGTACTACAGAACCTGATCTCAACGTTTCCCTCAATGCTACCAACACAATTTACAATTAATGTGAATCACATTAACTGATTTTCATGTAGGAACAAGAAAAAGTGTCCAGTGAAAGGCTTTAAGAGTCCCAAATGATAGAAATGACATGCTAATCATCTTTCGGACAGAACGTCTCTAGTTGAAAGGACTAGTATCTTCCCGCATTAACAACTGCTGCAAGGAAGGACACAGTTGGCTTATGCCAGTGTGAGACTGCACTTTTGTTATGGAAGGATGATCCTGTGCTCTCTCCCTTCCACAGTCAGACTTGTCACGTCCCCGCCAATGCTGATAGAAAGACTTCAGCAGATTTTCGGATGGGCCAGACCATTCTCCTTACTCAGCTGGCTGCACAGTCACATGCTTGCTAGTGGCTGGGCATGGCCAAACATCAGCTTCACCACCTATCTAAAGGACTAATTACACAGGGGCAATTTTGGGTGATAAAAGGCACACAACTCAGTCACAGTGTGCAAAACAGTCCCTGTGTTGCAGTGGTGGCGGGGCCAAGGGCAGGTAGCCTCTGGATTTGAAGCAGAGGCAAGTACCTGTGGCTAGTGGCTGCAAGAGCAAGGAACCTGCCCAGGTCAGTGGCAGCAGGGAGAAGGTATAGGACTGTCTCTTGTGGGTTTTACAGGTTTCCAAGAAATGCACCAGCAGGCCTGCACTACACAAGCCGAGAGTCGAGATTCCTTCTTCCTGAGAACCTCTGAAAATTGAGGTGGAGGGAAAAATCTTTCAATTTTACAGCAAAAAGCTATAAATATCACAGATTTCCTGCAGCAGAATTGGGGATATTCCACTGGGGCAGGGGGTGTTAAATTGGTTAGAAACGGTTTTATTCAAAAAGCATTTGAAATGCGCTTGCCCTAAGACGGTGAGGTTCACCTGGGACTCCCATGTCCCCAGCTCAACTGCAGGGAGGCCCACACCAAGTCCCCAGACTGTCCGTTCCTTGCACTGCCATGCAACCAAGCACCTGCAGTCCACGGCACACCACAGGTGTCACCGAAGAAGAAGAATTTCCTTAAAACCAGAAGGTTTTTGGTGACAAATTGCCTAGCCATCTCTAACTTCTCTTCAAAATCATTCTCCCAGACCTGGGCAGAGGTGTCAGTGTTTTTTCTCACACTTCTGTGTGTGTTTCAGTTTATGACTTCAATTCAAATTCGACTGGAACTAACAATATTTTGTATCTTGAACTCATCATCATCCTTAAATTATTTTTCACTTCTCTTCTTTGTAATCCAGCTCTTCCGTACCACGAGGACCTGGGGGCAGGACATTAGCCTCATTAGGGATGCATTCAAATCCTTAAAACTAAATCATTTTGTGTCTTCTTTCTCATTAAAATACATGAGACATCAGACCATTGTATGTATTTCCTGTTCCAAATATCATCAAGTTTTACAGTGGATGTTCTTTCTTAATTTCTGTTTCTTAGAAGTATAGAAGCACTCCTGCAAACAAGGTCTGGGAGTTCAAAACAAAAGTTATTTTAATTAGAAGCTTCCATTTTAACAAAAATCTGCCAAAATAAACCTAAAAAAAATGGGCAAAAAATCTCTCCAGCTGTCTCACTGCCTGAAGCTAATTATAGAATTAAGTACTGTTGTCTGTACGGCACACAAGCGATTTTCTATGACACTTCAAGCTGTTCCCATCTAGAAACACGAAAACATCTTGAGGTAGTGACTGATTGACACAAACGGATGTGCCTGGAGAGCCTTAAGAAAAATCTGAGCTAGACTTCTTATGCATCCCCACGGCACGTGAATCGCATCTCCATGCACATGTATAACTAAAGAGCAACTTTCATGTGATTTCTCTGTGAAATCTGAAATAGGTTTTAGCTAAAACGAATGAAAGTTAAAGAAATAAGTTACACAGATATATTCTTACAAAAAAGAGTAGTGGTTCAAGACTTCAGCTCTGCCTGCAATTCAGGGATCTTTGGCAAGCCTTTGTTTACTTCTGGTGGGTTTGGGGTTTTTTTGACAAGCATTTCCCTTAAAACTTTAATCATTAGGTGTCATTTTCTCTCAGAGCGCTCATTTTCTTTTATAGAGCACTCTGAACATCATTATTCTCATTTCATATTGGGGAATCTGGAGCAAAGAATTTACCTAAAGGGTTATGGAATTAGTCAGAGATAATACAAGCAGAGTTAACCCACCGCAGAGTTAACCCGAACTTCGATATTTTTGGAGATTAAAAACAAATCGCACAAGTAAGGAACCAATTCTGTTGCCACTACCTCTGTGGTTTTCCTGTTACAGACACAATTACTTGTCTCTGGACAAGAACTGAGGAAAGGGGCTTTAAAACAGAGGCTTTAATGATTTATACCTAAACAGCAGTGAGCAGGTTGTGCCCAGCTCCCTTGATGGTCTCTCATCCGAATACTGTCAAGCCTGGGACAGTTCAGGTCCAAAGGCAAAAAGAGTCATCACTGCTGAAGAGCAATTAATTTCTGATCAGCCAGGGCGCCATCATACGGTAGGAAATGCTCACCTCCTCCTGCTTTAAACACACAAAAAAAGCTGCTCTGTGCCACCCCAGCTCCCAGGTAACCCAAGGCTGGTTAGCACGCTCTCACCACCCCAAGAATTTGTCAGCTCGCGCTTCATTCAAACTGCAAATGTTTGTGTTCGCTTTGTAGCTGATGTGCAAAGCCGCAGCATCCCACAGAAACATCCAGCGCAGGAATTGTCAGCGCCTGAGCCACGTTCACTGTGGTTTCCACTGAAGGGCAAAGAGCACCAAGAACACTTCTCTGTGCACTGGAGCCACATCTCATCCGCCCACCTGCTGCTCATCGGATGGGCTGCTCAGAAGCGCTGCGGGTGCCCAGCCAGCGACAACGCTTGGCTCTTGCCAGGGAGGAGACAGGGTGTGAAGCATTTGCCTGCTGCTGCACCCAGATTGTTACGGATGCCGTTCTTACAACTGACAATTTGGTACAACAGTCATCTAGACAACTCTTCTCATACGACGCATTTTGGTTCTTTGAATACAATAATTGTTGGGAGCAGAGAGGTGGCATATCGCTAAGTCTCGAGTACAGTGACAACGTCCTTAGGAAAACTCTGATGAAGAAGTGTGTGTCTCCCTTTGAAGCACTTCATTTTTCTTTACGAAATACAGTCAGATTGCTCTCCCAAAGAAAGCAGAGAGTGCCAACTGAAAACAATGCAGATTAGTGGAGTATAGAGAATATTTTCCTCTCTGAATTCTTCCCTCGTCACCTCTTTCCGTAAACAATTAAGAAGTTTGCCAGCTCAAATCCAAGTACCTCAGACTGCAGACCTATAAAATAAGCACACTGCTGGAGTAGCAGTAATGCAACATTTCAGGAACTAACCTCAATACCCCGTTTTCTATCATCAAATCTCATTTACTTGTTCAAGAATCAGGTATTTCTGAGAATAAACGTGAAAGCAAAGCTTTCCTACCAGGAGAAAGCTGTAGACATATTCTAGCATTCATGATGAAATACATTATACATATGCAGAGACACAAATAAATGCATATATCTGTGCGTGTCTGAGTAATCAGAAACATTACTGTCCTGACCTATATATAAATTGTATCTTTAACACGAGTTGACTTGCTCAGAAATAAAAGGAACTGCTAGACCCTCAGTACTAGCCAATTTAATACACAGAGAGGTGATAAGGAAACAATATTTCATTGACTCACTCTTTGAGAAAAAAATATACATACTGCTGAAAAATGTAGAATTAGGTGAAGTTGAGTAGGATTCAGTGAAGTTTTAATGATGAGATCTCTGTTATACTTTTTAAAATCAGGCATTAATCCCATCAAAATAATCAGCTAATTAATGCAAATCCTAACACGCTTGTTTCAAGAAGTCTTTATAACCAAGGAAAACATATTCATAATTTATATGTTATAGACACAATATCCTTCAATGCTTGTTTTGAACTACAAGTTTCCCATAGAAAGAGCAGAGTCAATTTACATAAAATAAACAAATATTCAGCTTTCGGAGACACTATTGAACCTTTAAATACATCACGATTCAATGACTTCCTATCTTACCTACAGTGCAGAATGCCTTTTCTTACAGTCAGGCTGCTTGCCTGACCCAGCTGAGGCAAAGCATCACCGAAGGAGCAGCACTTATTAATAAGAAACTTGCAGCCACTGCCAACATGTGTGCCGTGTCCTACAGCCAAAGAAGGATCACTGCTACAGTCACATTTTCAGCATCACACTTGGAGATCACACTTGTGGGATCATTCGTTATTATTTTACTTTCTACTTGGCGTGTCTTAAAACTAACGAAACCCTTAATGTACTTAATGTACTTGCAGTCCATCACAGCAGTTCAGGGATTTAATTATCAATTACTTTAGAGTCAGTTTTATGAGTATTAGTATTATACACAGGCCAAGCCACTCAGCTTATCAGGGCTGCTTAAGCAGACTGCTACATTATGAATGGCATGGCAAAGGGGAATAAAATCCTCATTATGAGGGACTGCTTCTGTCCTCGATACTGTGCCACGGAGATTTCAATTTAAAAGCCTCCGTGATACCTCACACTTTGTCACGGGATGGCAACTGGCTAGATCCTTCTGCTTCCATTACCCCAGGGCAGGACTGAAATCACTAGGATTAGAAACTGGATTAAAAGCTCAGGATCGAGCTGCAAGAGATGCTGATTAGGAGTCTTGAAGGCAGGACTGGTATCCTTGAGAGAAAAATACCTCCTAGTCCCCAGCTGCTTTCGCTGCCATCAGCCAAGCTCTCACACACCACAACACGCGTGAGCAAGGGGCTTACCAGCACCACTTCCAGCATACCGACCATATGCTCATGTATTTTGTTTGCTTATATTTGTAAATATGACTGTATCAAAGCTATGTTTAATCCTGTTTCTCAAATATTGCATCAAAACCAATAATGCAGATTAAAGTTTAATACCACAACTAACTGCCAAATTAAGGGAAAGTGATTGACAGAAAGCTGAAAATGGAGTTGGGTACCTTAAAACAATTGGCTAGATGGTGCCTGACCCTGCTCTGAGCCCCTCCAGTCACCCCCACACCAACTCTGGCATGCCAGGGGTTGCTGTCCCATCCAGCCCCTCCATGGCAACCAGGGACCCATCTCCGGACTGCATTTGTGCACCGGCATGGACACAGCCACCGGAACCAGTTCTCTGCTGCCCTCCCACTCCTACACCAGTCTTGTCCTGTCTGCTCTCACTTGAGCTTCTTTCATGAGTGATTCATTCTTCTTAAAATAAATTATTAAAGATGAAAAGACTGGTATACTGACTTACGAAGTTATACGCTGCTGAGAGAAAGATAAAGTCATTTGAGGTACACAAGGAAAAAGGCTTTGTACAAGGAAAAGGTGATTATAAGCCAATCTTGAATGGATAGTTGGGAAATAAAATGTCAAAACCAAAAAAATGTAAAGTAACTAACAAAGTATCAGAAATACATGACAGATCAATAAGGGGAGTCACTGAATCAACAGAGAGCAATGGGAAATACTTTGCAACAGAATAAGATGTTGCAGAAAAATTAAACGTATTCTTCATTTTGCAAGGAAAATGGAAGGTGAGATGCCAGAAGTGAAAACAATGTGTCCTGGGGTGGACAGTGAAAAACTAGAGACATTAGCAACCTCTCCAGAACAAGTCTTGGGTAATTTAAAATCAATAAAAACAGTCAGAGCCCAAAGATCAGATGAGACACACTTCGGCATCCTGAAAGAGATGGTAGACAGATTATTGGGCTACCGTGAGTTATCTTTAATAGCATCTTTGAAACAGCAAGGTATCAATAGAGAGAAACAAACAAAATAACAGTCGTAGGAAGGAAAATATAGAAAGCAATGAATTAAATTTGACCTCCAAAGCAGACAAGGTCCAAGAGATAATCAGTGATAAGATCAAAAAAACCCAACTTTTGAGAAATATGAAAACTTTAGGAAACAGGGACTTCAGTGGAATAAGAATCGTACTAACAGCTAGCGCAATTTCCTCATCTATACTTCTCTTTCACTGGCATTTTTAAAGTCAGAATTACAGAAAATAAATAGGACTGATAGGCTGATACTGTTTAGATTTAGAATGTCACATAATATAGGAAGACAGTAAATTAATACATGGATCAAAAATGGCTAAGGAAAAGTCATGTCTGCAGTCATCAATGATGCAGGGTAATTAAGCTGGATGAATAAAAATCAAGGCAACATTCATTTCTGAGGATCAGAAAAGACAGTGGATTTGTTAATAGGTCCTGTTTGTATATTTCTTTCATATCTAAGTCCCAGACTAGCTCCTGTTATGCAAGGGCCTACCCTACTCATATCCTGAACTTGCAGCCTCTTGCAGTTTCATTTAAATAGAAAATATGATCCAATTGCTCTCTGCACCCATATTGCCATGTTCAGTGCTGACTGAAGTCAACTTACAGGGCTGAACGCGTATTTACTGCCTGGCATGCAAACCTAGAGTGCCTCAGAAGTCACACACAGCTGAGCTTGGTCAGCTTCTGATAATGGCATCAACATGGATAAACTCCAGATGCAGGGTCAAATAGTAAAGGATAGTGGCAAGAGGCACTGTGTTACAGAGAACCTTGATTTTCTGATAAGCCCCAAATCCTGGCAACCTATATTATTGACTGGTACTGTTCTCTCAGGGTCTAAGTCAAGACACTCTGACCCATTTCCATTCCACCTCTAAATTTCTTCTGCAGCTTAGTATGGAGAAATGGACACTGGCGAGAGAGAGTAGTAGTTTTAAAATACCAGCGAAGAGGAGAAGACCCCACATCCACCCCAGATAGAAGAGGAAGTAAACTGCAACAAAGGGGATTAGGCAGAACGCTAGGGAAAACTTAACTTCAAGCAGGTAATGCATCGAACAGCCTGCTTTCAGCAGCTGCAGGATCTCATATTGAAGGTTTTTATAAATAGTTTTTCATGAACTGGTTAAATAAGCATCTATCAGAAGGAATCCCATCCAGGGGCAAGAGGAGGGACCATATGACCCCAAGTCATTACTTAACTTTATCCCTTATGAGCATGTTTTAAAAATCCCTGCAGACTTGTAGGCTGTTAAACAGCTGCTATGTCTCACCCTGGCAATGACTGATTTTCAGTTGTCTCTGAACTTGCCGCTGTTTAAGCTTTTCCAGGCTACCAAGGAGTGTCCTGTAGAAGTAATTATTATCTCTGTCTTGTGGCATCGTACATTTCTCCTTCCAACTCTTCTCTTGCTTTTGCCTCCCCTGTAATTGTGCCCAGGGTCATGCGCAGCTGGGCAGCAGCTGGGAAGAAAAAGGCATTAGAAATATTGTCTCCACAGAGGTGTATACCGGGGCTTCAGAGTATCAAGATCTCTGCTGGCACATCCGAACCCTGTCCAGGCTTTCAGAGCACAACATGGTTGGGAATGTCATATTCAGATTGAACAACAGGGTCTTCGTGATGGAAGAAAATGTCCCATTATTTTCTGCAGGACAAAAGCAAGGATTTTTCAGGCATGTACAAGGAGGAGGAAGGTAAAAAGGATCACAATGAGAATTATTACTGAAATTGATTCTCCTTCTTTGGCAATGACCTGTTAAACAATCTTTGTGCAAGTCCCAGACTCCCTCGTCAGCCTTGCCTCAGGATAAAGACACACCTCAAAGACTGCTGTTGGAGCTTTGTAGTATCAGGTCAAGATGTTGCTCATTTTGTGATATTTCTGTCTGGAAAAAAAAAAACCCTCATTGGTGAGTACACTTAAAGGAAAGGAAATAAAGTTTATACTTTACCTGAAGCATCGGGATGATAGAGGCTGGGAGCACTTGTTATTTCTCCTTGCTGATGGAGACAGCTACCTGAGGATCTTTGACTTGCAATGAGAATCCTGCTTTTTGCAGATGGTAACCTAGACACTGCACCCAGTCCTAACTGTGGCTTGAGTATCATGGCAGATCGGTAAAAATTTGGTGGGACCTCGTAGTGAGTATACGGTGGAGGGCAAAATTCATCTTTCGCAGGCCTTTCCCCAACCTACAGAAAAATCATTAACACATATATTATGCAATAAATCAATAAACCCAGAAAATACTCTAAATTGCCTATAAAGCTTAATTTTCCCTCTTTGTGAATTTGGGCTTCACAGCACTGCAAACTGATCATCACTTTAAAAAAGTGTTGGTCTTGCCATACGAATTGCTCTCCATAAATACACACATTGCAGTCTCAAAGTCCAGTAAAACCCAAACAAAGAACTGATCTCTTCCCAAAAAGAAAACAGGCAAATGGGAGATCGTCAATTAGTGAAAATGAAGTTCCTTTAAAGTCCTGTAAGGTGATATTATTTCCAGAGGTAAATACACCAACAGAGTGTGTAAGTAGAATTTTTGTTAGAAGTTATATAAAATACTCTGAGATACAATTTGGGGGGAAGTTGGTTTTAACTTAGTTAAAAATAAAGCTGAAGGTATTTTAAGTTCGCTTTATCAGAGAAATGGTATTGTCAAATCGTTTGTGTGAGAAAAAAATCTCTACGTGTTCTTACTGCAAAATGTTCATTGTAATCTGTGCTCCTGAAGTTCCTGCAAAGAGACCCAGTTGTGGAGGTAGGCACATTTCTGCACATTACATTTTCAGGGAGCTGTTGAATATTCCAAATCAGAGCTATAAAACCCAGCTGCCCATTTGAACTGGAGAAAAAAAAAAGCAAATTTGTAGACGTGAAACATGCATCACAAAATAGATGATGCTTTGCTAAAAACAGTGACAAATCTCTCGGTATTTTAATGGGCGTAGACTGTGAGGACAGCACAGGAAGTCCCAAACTGGAAGTAGCTTGGGAACAGCAAACTGGCTGATACCAGGGAACTTGCAGTTGGGGAATGACCTGGTTTCCCGACTCAGCCCTTGCATTTTTCTACACTCAAGCTGGGCTCTGAGTCCCACCTCGCTGTGCTGCTTTGTGACTCAGGACAAGGGCGCAGAGCAATGCCAGTAGCTTTCATCTCTCTTATTTGCAAAGAACCATTTGCTCTTTGACGTAGAGTCCAACTTCTTTACCATTTTCTTATAAAATATAGAATCATCATGATCTAGAAAGGACCCATGAATATTTTTTCAGTGCATCCCATTTAGGCTAGAGAAAAAAAACTGCCTTAGAAAATAGGAAATCTGAACTAAATTTGTTTAAAAATTAATCCAAAAAGTGCCATAGGCTACCTAGGAAGAGATGTAACTGCCAATTAATTAACTCTGCTGTAAGTTATGATGCATATAATATGCCAAATCAATTTCTATTTAGCAATTATAAGCATTTAGAATATGAACTTCAACATTGGCTATAAAAGCTTTGATCCTAGCTGCTTCAAGAGCTTTAGTCCTAATTTAGCAAATCTTTAATATGCTAAGAGACAAGATTGGCCTTAAACTATTAAATATAGATTCTTTGAGGCCTTTTCACAGGAACTAGGAGGGCAGATGTAACAAACACTGAGCATTATACTTTTCCTGTATATTTTTTCCTTTGTTTGCAGTCCTATTTCCTGCCATTAGATATTCCTGTTTCCTTTTTTATTACACTCCTATGACCTATTTCTGCAAATCAGGATGCAGGTTTTTACTGTATAGATGATTCTCTAGGCTTGCACTAAAGGAGATGTTTGGCTTCTTATTTTCAACTTCTCGATATGAGATTGTTTTCCTGGATAAGATTCAGTTATCTTTTCTCTTCCTGATGAATTTATTTCAGTCATATTTCACTATATATTTCCTATCATTTCATACTTAACTGGCAGTGAACATACCAATACCAAGTACTTCAGTACAATGAATAGAGAAAATCTTCAAATAGAGAAACCATGGATTTTTGATAAACTGGGTCAGCTTAGCCAAACCTTCAGTCATCTCATTTTTTTCTTTATTGACAGTATGCTACTAATAACACAGAAGAGCAACAAACATGCACACAAAAACAATAAATCACAAGCATAAAACATCTTCTCAAGCTGAGAGAAGCGAGAAGAATTTACTCAACTATTTCTTGAAGACCCCAGTTTTGGGGGACATAAACTTGCTATAAAAACACACTCCTTTTTCTTATCTATTTAAGGGTGAATTCATGAAGCATGTAATTCATCTCTTCTCAATAGAATTGTGTGCAATTATTGATTATAGGGCCATTTTAAAGATTTTCAGAAGGATTTAGATTAATATGAGACCTGTTAGCACCCTGTACTAGATTTTTGTACCAAGGACTTCTAAAGAAAAGATCTGTTGCAGCCTGCCAACTAAAAAGAAGCTCAGCTCAAGAGTTTTATTGTGTGTGGCTGCCTGCTCATTCCCCACTCACCCCATTTAGTGAACTTGTTAGAAAGAGCTGGAAAGTCTGCAGCAAATACTTGGAGCACACAGGAATTTCCACAGGCTGGGTAATCCTGAGCAGAGCTGGCAGCACAGCCAGCAGGTAAGGATGCCCAACACCTTCCTTTGTGTTAGTTTGTTTATAACATCATCAAACATTAATGCCTTCAGCAAGAACTTTCTTGTCAAGTGCCTGCTTCAGGCAACTATTTGGGAAAACGGTGACATCAGTTCAGGCGGTTCAGGCACTTCTGATAATGAGATTAGGGTTTGCTGGTTTGACTATGTATAAAACAACCCCCCCTACCCTTTTTTGCCCTAGAGGCCCTTCGTTTCAACAAGCTTTAGTCCATGCTCTCTGGAGCAGAAAGATGTCTGTGCTGGGGAACAGACCCAAGGAGGTGGTTGAACGGAGCAGGCGCAGCCTTGAGGAGGCAGGCAGGAGAGCTGGTCAACAGCAGACCTCCTTACAGACCTCCACCAGAACCAGGACTCTCAGCAGCAGCCATAAAGTAGTGAATAAAACGAGCCAAGGACCACCCTCTGGCAAGGCACGGACCATATCCATACGGGTAAACCCTTACACTGCAGACCAGGCTGGTCTCATCCATGCTGGTCCTTGGGAGCAGCCTCTGGGTGAGCACACGCTGGCAGAGGTGGACACTGAGCTGGGGATTATGCTGCCAGTCCAGCAGTATGGACAACCTTTTGTGCGCCTTGGAGGCCGTGCCCTCCCACTGTTTGGTTCACTAGCACAGCAACAGCCTTTGGGTCCCACGGTTTGCTCTGTTACTTGCCACAGAGGTAACTGGGAACACAAAGTAGCCACAAATTCCCACTGGTGCTGACTAGAAGAGACTGAGGTCCACGTTGAGATGGGAAGCCCACGTTGTGATGAAGCACGTGGACAGCAACAATCTGTCCCAGGTAATGACTGTTTTTTTAAGGCATTTCACTGTGAAGGGTTTTCTACTATCTCCACACCATGCTGAGGTTCCAAAGAAAAGCACTTGAGGAGCTGCCAATGCCACAGGCACAGCTGCCCATTTAACCTTAACTCAATTCTATTATGGATGCAGCCTCTAAGCACAGCTGGACTGCCTTCACACCTGAGCTGGGATTTTTGTCTGAGCTGCCCTAGGTAGGCCTTAGCACAGGCAGCTGAAGGAGACCTGCAGGCTCCCCACTGCATGGAGGTAGCCCTCAAGTCTTCCTCAGACAGCTCTCCAAGCCTTGCCTTGGAGTCTCCTGTCTGAGAAAGCACCTTCCGATTTTTCCAACTCATGGCACCTAGAGGGGTATTTAATTGTTCCTACCATTTAGCTATCTGAAGGGTGCTTAGAGATTACAGGTCTGATTGATAGCAGCTATTAACACTCCCTATCATAGCTATGTAAATAGCTATAAAATGCTAATCAAAGCCCTCCAAAGCCCAAATTGGATGTGTGAAATAGGGCAGACTGGGATTTTTTTCCTCACAAAGATAATGGAGAGTACCCATCTTGCCCTAGCGTCTCCTTGTCTCCAAAATCTCTAAGTCTTCAACACTATCCCCTCACCAGGGTGATTTTGATCTATCTCAACCCATCCAAACTGCCTTATTTCAGATTACACATCAGTTATCTGCTATGAACCCATACTGTGCACAGCTGCTCTTCTAAGCATCTGTCCATTTCCATGGATCAATCATTATCCTTCCTCTTGCTCCATACTGAAGCTAATACCCTTTGCATTCCCCCAACTGGCAGGGGACTAAGGTACTTGTTTTAGGGTGGCAGCCCAAGAGAGCAAATATCCTCCACTGCTATCAGCTCCTGACTCCTTGGCTAATGCAAACTCATAACACAAACTGCAGTTTGATTGACTTCCCAGCCTCTCCTCCAGGCAATCCAGCTTCTTTGAAGAAGCAGTGTGCTTGGGTTCAAGCCTTCCCTTGTTGAAATACCCACCCAAAGTCATATTTCTTGGAGGAGTCGGGGAAGATGCTTTGGATCTTCTCCAGCCCGTAAGCAACCTCCTTCTAACTCTAGTCTAGAGTAAATCATGCTGCAGACTTGGCACAACTTGAGGCCTTCTCATGTTAAGAACAGTCCTCAGTGGTGCACAGAAATCAGTTCTTTGCTCCCAGATGTGTCTGCTGATCCTACCTGATTATCTGAACCCCAACTTTATGGGCCATAGACACCTGTGGTCTTCAGAGGGTCATGTCACCCTGTAAACAGCCAAATAGTTGCACAGTCTGGGTTATTTTGGCTTTAATTTCCATAGCAATACATTAAACAGTAATAACATAGTAATTTTCCCTCACCTTACAATGCGACTGTGAAGATATACTAATAATGGCTGGCACAGACAAGCTCACAATAACTTTAATAATTCCTCCTCTGGACACAAAATATAAGCAACAGAGCTGGAAACTGAAGTTAAGGGGGAAAGGGCAGTGAGCACTGTCCCTTCTGTGTTTGGGATGAGATGGTGCTCTATGAATAGAGCATATAATATACAACAAATAATCTATGATCACTTCAGTAGGTTGCCTGTTAACACGGCATAGGAGCCAATCTACACTCACACACAATACCTTAATTTAGGTATTTGCTGGCTTCTGATTGTCAACACTGTCACCAAATTTGTTATTTCAATGCCGTTCCTTGGATATATACTGTATGTAGAATGAGGCAGGCATTAAAATAGCCTCAATAACACCACAAGACATACAGCAAAAAAATTTTTTTTTTCTTTTAAAAAGACTGGTTCAAATGAAATAAACTTGTGTGATCTTCAGTATTCATACAAAAAGTTTGGTTGTTGAGCTACCACAGGTCCCAAGCAGTGGACACAAGGGCACATTGCAGACCCGAATGTAGCTCCCTTTTCCCTATCCTTTCTTCACCTTCCAAGCAAGGCCAAACTTTTTCCACTGTGCTCACCTCCCAGCAGGGATTTCAGAGAGCAAAGACTCCTCCTGCTCAACCTATCAAGGTGGAAACACATGAGGTATCAGGAGCCAGAACTGGCCAGAGGGACTTCCATCACCTTTTGGCTACTCGGGAAGGCTTTCCAGGGAAAGGAAATTTCTTACTTAAGATGTAGGTCAATATAACACATGGCTTTAAAATGAGTCAAAAGTAAATCTTTTCCTGCATAATATACATAATCTAACAAGAACTCTGATAGTCCCTGGGTTTCAGTACAGCTAAACAGAATGGAATTAGTTTAGACCTCTAGTGCTCTGTCTGCGAGAAGCTGCCAACTTTTCCATTAAGGAGGAAAAGTCTCTGTGGGCAAATTACATTCATTTCCCAAATTCCATTAATGGATAAATTCAAACAGCATGTCTTTTCCTCTCTAAACATCCCTATTTATACTAGTAGCAGGTGGCTGGTTTGCTGGGAAAAACTGGAGGAACACAGCGCCAACTTCCAGTCACAGATTAGACACCGCAAGAGGGTAGGTGCCAGAAACGGTTAAGTAAGTTTATTTCTAATGATCACACATTGCCTTGATTGAGGATTTATTTCTTACCTGAGGTTTGAGAACTAACTTCTGGCAGCAACAAGTAAGTAAATGATCACCACCTGGCATACAAAAGAGGCTGTCAAAGCTGCCTCCTTACCTCCTGCAGAAACTTCTCACTCATCGGACCGAAGTGATGGCCCGGGGGCCTAATTCCTGACACCACCAGACCAGAACTGAAGAGTCTTGGCTTCTGGAGGTCAGGTTTAAATTTGTCATACAGAATGCTGGGGGGCTTCACCTCCGCTCCGTTGGACACCTTCTGCTCTGTAGAGATGGGCACGCCACACGCAGGGGTACCGAAGGGCAGCCCTGCCGGTGCAAACGAAGGCTCGAGCTGCTCTATGGAACGAGGGTTTCTCCTAATGTATGTGATGATTTTAGGTCTCACAGGTTTGGGCCTGGGTATGGCAGGTTTTATCTCGATGCTTTCTTCCAGCTTTTCACTGCAGTCACTGTCCGCATCCACCTTATCTGTGAGGGAGCCCTTGGACTGGACCAGGATAGGTTTTGGGATGGCGCTGCTGCAAGCAGTCTTGATAGGCACTTTAGGGGATATGTTTAACAACTGCGTACTGTCAATGGGAGGTAGGACTGAGGAGGGTGACAGTTTGTCAACATGAAGTGCATAAAAGTCCTTCAAATTACTGTTTGATAGCGCGGGCTGACTATTAACATCCAGTGTTGCCACCGGGCGCACGGGAGTTGGGACACATAAAAAGGCATCAGCCTTTGCTGAAACCTTACAGCTCTCTGGTGCTTCGACTGGAGGATGTTTCTGGGCATCAGCTGTCTTTTTACTTGGAACTGAAAAGCTTGAGGTTTCCGAATCACTGTCGTGGTTGTCAGGTTGTTGGTTTGACACTGTCTCTGCACTGCACACCCCATGCTGATCTGAGAGATGAGAAGCAGGCACGGCAGCATCCTCAGTGCTTCCTTTGACTAGCGTCAGTTTATTCTCATTAAATTTCAAGGGTTTGCTGTCAGGTAGATTAATGTTATCTATAAGAGATATCTGTTCACCAACTGTTTCAGTGCAACCTGCGTCAACTTCATGTAAATTTTCATTTTTTCTAGGTGTCACTTTGCCACTGGATTTACTATCACAGGTGAGTGGGAATATTGTTTCCACTTCTTCGTCCGTAAAATATTCCTCACCAACCTGGCTAGTTGCCCTGTTGCCACTGTCATTGCTTCGTCTCCCTTCCCCAGGCACGGTGGTGTTATCACTTAGCAATTTGTCATCAGGACAGGTTACCACCTGGCTTGACAAAGGATCCTCTACTTTATTACAGATGTCTTGAAAATGGGATGCTTGCAATTTTGTTGCGTCAGACCCAGAGCCTTTCTGTTCCTGCATTGCTGTATTTTCATCTTTTTGACATCCCAGGAACTCTACCAGCATAATTCTCTCAATCTTTTGTTGACACGTATTTTTAGATTGTAGAGATGGTGCAGTCTTAAGCTCCAGCTTTTTACTTTTATCACCCTGACCTAATTGTGCTTCTGATTTACTAGCAATCTCATTGGGCTTAACAGTTGAATGTTGCGAATGAGAAGTATGCAGTGTGCTTTCAACGTTAACATTTGGTACATTTTCTGGTTTACTTATTTTCTTGTTCCCTGAGGTAGATGGTTTGGAATAAAATACAATATTTTCCTCTGAGGTATTGTCAAGTGGATGAAACACCATCCCAAGAAAATGATCCGTGGACGTTTTTTGTGATTTCTCTGTATTTCCTATCAAATGGTGCGATCTGTCAATGGAGTCCAATGATGCAGAAAGCAGACGTTTACATGACACACGGCCAACGCTGTCTTTTGCAAATGTTTCAGACTGAGGAGAGAATTTACTCGGTCTTCCCAAAGAAAGCCTTTTTATTCTCTCCATCTCCACAGTCCTGGGTATTTTACCCTTAGAAAAGTTCTGGGTGAAGTCAACATCACCTTTGGAAATAACCTCCAGGTTGGCATCATTTGTGCTGCTTTTTAAATTGGACAGACTTTGTCCTCGGCTAATCCTGATATGCCTTGATATATCCCTAGCTTCATTAGTCCTACAGTCTTTCCCCATTTCCCTGCTTGTGGTGGAGGGCAGCTTACTTTCCTGTACACCGGTGTGACAGGTCCGAGAGTCTTTGAAGGTCAGAAGTTTATTCTGCTCTGTATTCAGATGAGTAACTTTCTCTGATCCTCCAGAGTGTACATTCCCATCTATCAAATCATGTTTCTTAACATGCCTTTCAGTGGTTCTAACTTTCATCACAATTTGGTTGGCATTGGTATCCCCCACACTCACTATGCTTTCATTATTATTTTTTATTTCACTGCGGTTGTCCTGAAGCTGGGCATAACATGACTTGTTCGGGATTAACGGAGCACTCATTTTGAAGCTTCAGGTGACTGCTTTTTTGGCAGTCCTAATTAATGAGAAAGCTTTTTCCCCCCCTATCAGGTTAACTACTACACATGCTTCGGTTATACATTTAAATGATAAACTGATCAGTGGAAAATTCCTTGTCAGAAAGCTTGGAGTCCCTTGTCAGAGTCACATTTTTGAGCTGCTCAGTTGTCTTTTGTGCAGCCTCTGGATCTAGGAAATCTTTATGACATGCAGTAGAGAGGTTCAATGAAAGCAAAATAGATCTGTCAAGTTCCCTCTGAACGAGAGCCAGTTAATCCAATCAACCTGTGGAGAAAAAAAAAAACAACACAAACAACGTTACACTGATGTTAGGAATCATGCTAACTAAACCAAAGTTAAAATCAGCAGGACTCCCAGGTACATCCCCAGGTTAGAGCACTTTCAAGCACTTTAGATGCTGTTTCGATCACAGCTTTGCTCTAAGCAAAGACTCTTAGTGTACCACAGATCTGGGACTTGAGAATTTACACAGTTAAAACTGTTCAAGTTAGAAGAGTGGTTGCTATTGTTTTTAAGCCACATAGATTTACAACTGGAAATAGGCATAGCTAGGTGAAGATGGGACCCTGCATGGAGGGTCTAAGCACTTTCATGTTGCTATAACAGTGTCTTTATTACACTAAGAGTGGCTACTGATGCATTTAAAGCACCACTGTATAGAAAAGCCATACGTAATAAAATTCCAGCTCCATTAGGGAACGTTTATGGGTTTCCCTCTTTGCCTTGTACAAATCACTGCTGTACTTGTGCTGACACACTTTGACATTTCTTAGACAGATCTACAGATGCCAAGAAAGCAAAAACTAGGATGGAGGCCTGCAAGGAAAAATTGTGTTTTTCTGAGACAGCTGCATATGTGTATGTTCAAATATAGAGGATTATACACCAGTCCTAATACATGGCACCACCTTTTGTCTCTCTCTCACCTGTGGCTTTGGGAGCCCAGATTTTGTTCTCTGTCACCTCCAACAAGGTGAAGGGGCAATTTCTGTCTGTGCCATGCCTAAATTCACTCAGATATTTCTTGTACTCTGAAATGTTCAGACCCTTCATAATAAAGAAATATGGACATTGGAAATTGGAACATGCTCCACAGCTCCCAGAAGGTAGAATTCAAACCACCTGCAATGCTCCCAGATGTGCTGGGTTTCTAATCAGGGGCTCAGGAGGGCACTAATTAGAAGTGTTGATTAAGTCCACTCCTCAGTCTACAGCATCTGGGTGCAAGTCTGGGCTTGTGTTTCTAACACCCACTATGAGTAGGTCCTCCCAGCCTTCACATTCAGTTCAGCTCTGCTCACAACATCTGCCTCTGAGCTCAGATCCAGTTTCTTTATACAGCACACACACGTTGGTTGAGTTTGGGTTCAGGCTCCTGGCATAGTTCCAGCTCTTCAGTAAACAATAACTAACTAAATTAATTCATGAAACAGAACACAGTATTAAGAATTTCACTTCAACACCACAGAATTGTGTTATTATAGATCTCATCCTCACAGCATCGTAGAGCAAGACTTTTAAACTACTTCTGTATTCTTTCCTTATTCCCAGAGAAAAGGAATTGAATACTTATTAATTATATGCATTATGGAGTTTTTTGGTTCATTTCTCATTGTTCTTTTTTTTCACCCAAAAATTACAATACCAGAATTCACATATTCAACCTGAAAGCTGAACTCTGAATGCTCTTCACTGGGCAAAGCATGTCTGTTGTTATCTGTTTGGTTAGTTAGGAAGGGGCACTGATGGGTGTCAGAGGGAGCTGAGGCCGGTCAGCTCATGTTTCTCCCTCAGCTGGCAAATGGCAACACCCTGTGGTACCAAAAGTGAGGGGCACAAAAACAATCAGGGGCTGGAATGCCTTTCCTATGAGGAAAGGCAAATTTAATACAAAGTGCAGTGAGGAAAGCTTTGGGGAACCGAGAAAAAGATGGGGGGAACTCATCCTCATCTTTCTTGTACTACCTTGTGCTCTCTCACCAAAAGTGTCACCCAATGGCCCAAAACCTTAACAGATTGTGGTGGGTTGACCATGGCTGGCTGCCAGACGCCCACCCAGATGCTCTCTCACTCTCCCTTCACAACAGCACAGGAGGAGAAAACAAGATTAAAAAGCTCATGGGTCGAGATAAAGACAAGAAGACCACTTACCAAGTACCATCACAGGCAAAACAGACTTGACTCGGGGAAAATTACTTTAAAATACTGTCAATTAAACCAGAGTTGGATGGCAAGGAACAAAGACAAAAAGCTAAAATACCTTCCCTCACCCACCCCCTTTTTTTCCCAGACTCAACTTCAGTCCTTCATTCACAGCTCCTCCGTCCCACCAGTTGCTCCTTCCCAGCCTTGTGCTCCCAGAGACACTGAGCCTTCGGGTGCTATGGTATTATATATAAATAAATTGGTAAATGATGATGATGTACATTAATCCCTAAGTACCATATCAGGCTGCATGCATTTCAAATGTACAAGTAGAGCAATACATTAATTTGCCACTTATTTTCTTCTCTAAATCTCTTACATGGGTTTAGAACAAAGTTAATCAAGGCATTTAAGATTAAGAACATGGTGGTAAAAGGTCATCGGTTCCTCTTGTTTACACTGCCCCCAATATGATTAGTAGCACTGCAAATGATGATAGTTTTGAAAACAATGTCATGGAAATACCTGTATTCGTTCAAAGCATCTTCACACACAGCATGTGAGACAGGCCATGCTGGTATGCTTTAGAGACGAGACCAAATTAATTTGATGTTGCTGGTACAAACTGATCAACGTGAGGGTTAGGAAAGATCTGTCCCCTCTCAAATACAGGGCACTGCACAAACCCAGTATGCTGCCAGCTGAGATTAACCTCTTAAAGCAGTCAGTGCTGGCCAGACATGGACTTCAAAAATACATATAATTAGACTTCTTTTAACAGAAGGGACAATAAAATACTGTCTAGGCAGAGATTAATCTTAGGCAGTGCTAGCACTGCTCCTGTGCTTCCTCCAGAGTCAGTAAGGAGGGACGGGCACCTTGGAAAGGTGGTTCATCCTGTGCTAACACCTTCCAGGATGCACCCGATCTTCCAAGTCTGTCTCTTCTGGTGACATCCAGTCTTATATTAAGGATGTCACAGACTTGAAGAACCCATTACATCCTTACAATTAGCATCCATACAATTACCTAAAAAGATTTTCTTCTTCTCCAAAATATTGCCTCTTCAACTTCGTGATTTTTTTTACAGTTGCCATCACAATGAATATACAGAATAATTATTCTATGTTTGAAAAGAATACAAGATGGCATTCTTCTATAGAACATACCGACAGCCCAGGACTCCTGCTAAATTAATATAAAAATATAACCAAGTATCTATGTCAATTAACACCTTATTAATCCAGTTTTCGCTGTTAAGGAATATAAGCTTTCGGGTTTGGTTCAATCAATGTAATAAAGACTTATATACTGTGATAGGCATATGTGAGAGTAAGATGTATGGTTTTGCGTTACATTTGGAATGTTACAAGATTTGTTCTTCCATAGCTTCTATTTAAGAAGCTTTGGCTTGGATTTTCTGCAGGACAGTTTATGTTACATGGCACTGTCTGGGCTCAACTTCACTATGCTCTTTGGAGTCAGTGAGATGAAAAGACTCAGCTGTGCCCGCATTCTGCTGGCTCTTCCTCTCATTTTTATTGCTCACCTTTCTAGACTGATGTTGGCTGACATATTTGCATGAGGCTAGAAACAGATGAGGTTCTTACAATCACTACAGAAAACTGGCATGAAAAGCAGCCTCCTGATATGCACAGCTGTCCCAAGAAATGCCGCTGGGGAGGACTGGCAAACCAGCCACAGCCTGGCTGAGGACCTCTCTGGGAGAAGACATACCACCTCAGCTAATGCCAGGGCTGTACACTGCCAAGAACTGAGCCCCACAGATGAAACAAATACAGTGCTGGAAGGGAAGGAGGCAGGAATATCTTCTTGAGAAGCCCAAATCATTACGAAGAACTGCTTCCACTGGCGATGGAAGTTGAAAGCTAATACTAGAACCTGAAAAAAAAACCAATAAACCTCTTGGAGTGGGCAATGTACAATCAGAATTAATTAAAAGTGGTGGAGAAGCGCTCACCCAGGCATGTGATAATTTTGTTAATGTGATTTGGAAGGCTGAGAACTAAGATTTGGATACACTCCCCAATGGCTTCTATTCATAACGAAGCAGACCCAGCTGTCTGTGGAAATTACAGCATAATCTCATCGCTGGCAGATCCTATGGAAATGTTGCTGTATAACATGAAGAGGACAGTACTTCAGATAGACAGCTTTCTGCCTGATGAGCAATTAAGACATAGGCAGAGAAGAGAAAAGGTGGAGCAAATGTTAATTTTTTTACACACTGGAAAATGATAGGAAGGCAGTTCTTATTCACTTGTAAAACTGAAATGATCTGAAAATATTAGAGGCTTTGTAGAGTATGATTCTGTAGCATTTCCAGAATTTCAGTGTTTTAGTGGTTTTAATGCCTTTACAGTCAGTAAATTTTAATCTTTCCATTATTTACATGATTATCTATTTCATATCTACACAAATATAGATACAAAAACTGGATATAGAATAGCTAATGGTAAGGAAGGAGAGGTTTCATATGCCAAAGTAAAGTTTCTCAGTTATATTTTATTTTAATTCATCATTAAAACAGATTTTAGTTCATCCAAGTTATTAGTGAACTTATGCTGTTTTATCAAACTAATTTTATCAAAAATAATTATGAACAAAACAGATTTTAAACATTTGCCACATTTAGCTTCAAAATTTGCTAAATTAAACTTTTTCCCTTTACAGTTCCAAATAATTTACTTCATGTTTACATGTTTAAAAGTTTTTTAAATGGCAAGTCAGGTGACACAGAAAGCTTATTTCCTCTACACAAATTAGTATTTTGTTTTCCCAAATAATGGGCTGATAACAAGCCCAGTGGACGACCCCGGTTCTTGCTTTCACTAGGCCTATGAAGAAATGTTGCTTTTTCACCTTTTTCCTTCAGTCAGTATTTCCCCTTTACTTCCAGTTGCCACGTCAAATGAAGGCTATGGCACACACCAAACGTGCCAGGTATGGCAACATAGCCCCACGGTCGCTCACCAAGCTCCTGAGCTCCTGAAAACTGAGCCTGTGACGAACAAAATGGCACAGCTGGAGGAGGACTGCTGAGAAGGATCCAGCCCAGGTCCTGCCCACCACCAGAACCAACCAGGATGCGCCCAAATCAGAGTACAGCCTCATCCTCCAGGTCCTGCATGTTTGCACTCTTTGCTCTCTTTCCCCAGGGATTTTGGGGCCAAGCCTGCAGTAATATGACACCCCCGAGACATCCCTGGGAAGCAGCACAGTTCCCTGTTTGCTGGAAATCAGGGCCACAGACATCACTACCAAAAGTACAGCCAAAGGTAAAGGTGATAAAGCAAGGTTGTCCCCCGATTTTCCATGGGGAGGGGAGGTGGCAGCATCTCACTCCATGACCTGAAGTAACAGGACTGAAAAATCAGGTGCCAGCATGAAATTCCAGCCCTGGAAATCGCTGTAGCTCCTGGCAGTATCACAGTGTATAACTGGCTTGCAAATGCAACTTTCCTTTCTGAATAAAATGAAAAAATAGAAAAGATGCTCCATGTTAGAAGCATTTTTATATATCCTTAACTGCCTCTATATGGCAACTGGGGGGACAACAACGCAGCAGGGAGAGCAAAGGGATTCACTGTTTTTCCTTTGGCTGAATACCCCTTTTCAGCACTGGAGCGTTTTATCTCACAGGCCCCACTGTGGATGAGAAACAGCCACAACCACATCTAATTGCTGTTGGCTAAAGCAACCTGCGGCTGCCTGGTCTCCCCAGGGAACAGACGCACAGCTTTTCCTGCCATGGCAGTGGCAATGGCGATGCAAAGAGCAGAAAACTTTGTACAGCTCCTTAAGGTACCTCCAGTTACACTGGGGGGATCAGTAAGTCTTCAATGCAAACAGATCAAAAACCTTCCCAGATAATGTATATGAATTATTTCCTTTTCATAAGAAACTTGTAAATGCGTGGGTTTGAGGGTGGTTTTTGGTGGGGTTTTTTTGGTCCAAACTGTATTTTGTAATACAAATCTGAAAAGCTACCCTAATAATTTATTACCTGTGAGGGCTGAATTCCCAAAGCACATTATGTGGAAAAGATCCTGCTTACTACTATTTCAAAGGAGTACAGGATTTGGGATTAAAGATTCTCATTATCAAAACTGACAAATTATTTTAATTATTAACATCAATCAAGTCTCCACAAGGCATAAGCCTTAATAGTTGTTTTTCAAAACTTCTTTTTTACCATTTCCATTTGCTTTCAAATGTTCACTGTTGGATAAGACAACATACTCTGATATAAGCAATCCTATTAATTGGATCCCCCTCATAAGGCAGAAGTCTCTGATCACCTTAGCAACAGCAACCAGGAAGCTGATTTGATAACCACAGCAACTATCTTGAACAAATGTCTGGTTTTATTCCAATTCCAGGTAAGTACACCTGGTTAAAGTTATAGGAACAGCTCATACTTTCTAAGGCACAATGCTATTCAATTCGGGACTTCAAAGAAAAGGGGGAGAGAGTATTAGATGAGTGCAACCTGGCTGTTTAAGTAGCAAGAGCTGGTAAATCAAGCAAGGCAAGACCTCAGCCCAGAGCTCCAGTCCACGCAGATCTATAATGCCACAGCCACGAGCAAAACACAGGCAGTACAAGAAAAGCTTGAATCAAAGCGCCAAAGGAGAGAAGTTTATCACTGATCCCCCCAAAGCACCATAGAGCAAATGAAATGGCAAGAAAGAAAGCAGTAAAGAAGTTTTCTTGGAGGCAAGTATAGTCAAGGCAAAACCTGATTTGTCCCAAACAAGTGGAAACAAATGAAGAAAAATGACGCATCAAGCCAAGTCCGTGCTGCCATAGCTCAGCCCGCCTGTTGCATATGGACACGTTACCCTAGGGCTGACCCCAAACACAAGGCACGGGGACAGCCCTCTGCACTCTTCCATTTGTCCCTGGATCCTAGCAGGGCCACCATGCATGTACAGCTTCACCACTTTACTAACGTAAATAGGAGATAGTAGTGAAGGTGAGAGATGCACCGTTAGCTCCTGTTATTCTCCGTCAGAAGGGAGGGAGCAGCAAAGGGACCCAGCCCATCCTTTCTGAGCACCTTCACCCTGCAGAGCCCAGCCAGCAACTTACCGTGTCCCCCTCTATCCAAAAACATGAACTGCAGTTTATCATAAAATCTGCAACAGCTGGATGGTGGATGCGTTGGGCCCCAAAACACTGCTTAATTTATTTTTGTACAGCACAAAATCTTGACACAGAAAGGGGATTGTGAAATGTTTCCAAAACAATCACTGTTTTTTTTTGCTAAGACTGCTAAATCTTTCCTGCCTTCCAAGAAACATCTGGGAGACAGAAAAAAATATATTTAGTTGTAACACTCAAACATAAAAAAGTTCATAAATTTGCTTCCTATTGAGCAAAAACCAGAAACTCAGAAGCTTTGTCTACTCCAGCAAATTTACTCACTGCTGATAAAGCAGTTACAACTGGTGCTGAACTCAGTTTAACTTCAAGTGTAGCCAAGGGTAAACTATCTTTCCGCATCATTTTCTGAATTCTACTGAATTCAACAGCAGGTAAATGTGTCAGTTCTTAACTGAATACCTAAATATGAATTTAGGGACCTAATTTTAGATTGCTAGATTTGCACATTTCAGTTTGAGCCACCACCACCAGTTCTGTAAAGCTGTCAAACTTGCAAAAACATCACTGTGGTCAAACTTTCAGAAACATTACTGCAGATACACAGAGGAAACCCATCAGTAAAAATCAAAGCAAATGTAAAGCATTATCAGAAATTCTGCTCATTTGCTTTAACTCCAGTAAAAACCATCTTCCATAATTTGACCTACATTTCCAAAATATTTTTCCTTTTGACTTGAGACCTAAGGGGGGGAAAAAATCACTGCCAATTTGTTTTAAAAAACAGCTGCAAGATGAAAACTGTGGTAAAATCCAGACTGGGCTCTGGACTAGACGACCCTGGTTACATCAGTTACAAAGACCAACTGAAGGGCATAAAGCTCAGTGTGTTTTTAGTCACAGTTGTACTTTCCTACCAGGCTCTGCAAAGTACATGAAGTAGGTTTCCAGGTGTAATTCCAGCTGTTAGGAAGGCAGAAGGAACACAGATAATTATTCCACGCAAGCCACTCTGACCGAGAAGCTAAAAGTTCAGATGCCACACCGCCCACCGTACACCATGTGTCTGTGGTGGCTGAGGGCTCACCAAGGACAAACTGGCAAGGAAGCTCTCATTTAAGCGCACAGAAGGCAGAATGCAAAATCTTATTATTCAGAAAGGTCAAGCACAACTAATGCATTACCTGCCTGCTGCTACTGATCCCGAAAGTGTACTACAAGTACTTCACAGTGACCACTGCTCTGTAAACAATTACATTTGTTCTGCTTAAAAAAACATGTATATATTGCTCAAAAACTTTTACAGCAACTTGTCTGTCGGAAGATTGCATCCCCATTTTCATAAATTAACAGAAATTTGATTCAGCTTTAGCACTCTATTACCTTTCTATTTTCCACGTACTCTATCACCATGCACTCCTTACACGTATAAATAAAATAAGAAATACTTTCATTGTGCACTTTGGGGATTTTTTTTTCCCTGCTGCATTTTTCAACAGCAAATTTATATACAATAAAAGGATAGGATTTAAGAGCTTTATGTTCATATTTATTTTTTTATATTGTTAATTAGCACCCACAGTTGTACATCAGGCATCTTTTGTATGTATCAGATAGAGATCAAATGAATGAAAACTAGCAAGTGCTCACCCTCTCAGCCCAAGGAGGAGAAAGACATGTTTCTTTCAAGTTGCATGCCTCAACTTAAGAGTAGTCCCACTCTCTACTTACCCCAACCATACAATTGTCTTCCCTCCTTCTGAAGCTGGGAAGAGGTTCAGGCTTTGCAGCATGTGCTGAAGACGAGTCAGGCTTTTGGGCAAAACACAGGAATTAGCTCCAAAGAATGGGGTACTGCAAAGGAAGCACCTGCAAGTTCCCCTCCTTCTTTCTCCAGTTTGACTGTGTTTGCAAACTGAAGGAAGAAGGATGTAGTCTCCCAAGGGACTGCTCAAGACTTTCCAGCTTTGCTGGTGGAGCTGGTTGGAGGACAAGTCCTGGCAGAGGACAAGCTGAACATGAGTCAACAGTGTGT
Organism: Burhinus oedicnemus; assembly: GCA_008921705.1. NCBI lineage: Eukaryota > Metazoa > Chordata > Aves > Charadriiformes > Burhinidae > Burhinus > Burhinus oedicnemus. Next base: position 705,615 of record VFFE01007136.1, on the reverse strand, counting down.
CCTTGCAGCAGTGAAGCCCATGTACTGGGCTGCATTAGCAAAAGAGCAGCCAGCAGGTCAAGGAAGCGATTCTTCCCTCTGCTTGGGATGCATGAGGCATCTGGACCACTGTTTCCAGGTGTGTATCAGTATGCTGATACTGGAAAGCATCCAGCTGAGGGCCACCAACATGGTTACAGATCTGGAGCACATGATGTGTGAAGAGAGGCTGAGGGATCTGGCTTGGTTCAGCCTGGAAGAATGGCGGGGACCTAATAGCTGTCATAATCTACCAAAAAAAGGGATAACAGAGAAGATGGAGCCAGGCTAATCTCATAAGTGCCCAGCTAAAGGAGAAGAAGCAAAAAGAAGAACAAGTTGCAATAAGGAACATTTTAACTGAACATACAGGGAAAACAAATCATGACAGGGGTGAAGCACTAGTACAGGTCACCCAGAGCGGTTATATGGTGTCCATCCTTGGAGATTTTCAAAATTTGACTCAAAAAGGCCCTGAGCAACCTGACCTAATGGGGAGGTTGGTCCAGCTGTGAGCAGGGCTTGTGTCCTCTAGAAGGCCTTTCCCACCAAATTATTCCATGACTCTAATAGCAATAGCTTCACAGGAAGAGGAACCAAGGAAAATTTCATGACACACTGCTGGAAACTCCACTGAACAAGACACAGTGGTGGCTTGAGGGCCTGAAATCACTATTTGTATCTCCAAGACAGTGCATTTTGCCCAAAGTAGTACCCAGAAACTGTAGCAGCCACCATTCGCGCAGCAATCCAGGAATGAAGCAAGGACCACCCATAATGTAAGGCCACTTTGCAGCTAAGAGCCCTGCTCTTGGGCGAGGAGCAGTGATAATACTGGAGCCACCAAGGATGTGGCAGAGACATGGTACCTACATTTAACAGTGAGTTACGGTAGCTCAGGTAAAATTGACAGGCTCATACCCTCAGCAAAGAGAAGGATACAATCCTCCTTCGTGCCACAGTATTTTGAACTCCATTGAGTTTTAGGCTGTCTCTATTTGTCCTGGCCAGGGCATTTAATTGTGTGGCCATGGTTAGATGACATAAAGAAAGGACACAAAAGGAATGGGAAATCACTTGGCGCAGGTAAATTAGTGCCACACTGGTAGTGAGTGCATTTGCCAAAATGCAAATCTCAGAAGATCACTCAAAACACTCATCTCACATATCTATATACTAAACTAAGTATTTATTGTAAAAGCACTTAGCAATGGCTAGGAGTCCCAGGACTCTGCTAACACCTGTGGGAAAAAAACCTGAAGGTAAAAATGGCTCCTTACTCTAAAGATTAGCCCTGCTGAACCTGGTATGTGAATGCTACACTGAGATCTTTCTTCATCAAAAAGTGTCAGAGAAGCAGGACAAGAAATTCTCTCCATTTCACATCTGTAACATCTTTGTCAGTAGATTATTCCTGAGAGAAAATTACAGCGCCCATTTCCTTCGATATGTTAAATTAATCATTCTCCCAGTGACGTAGAGAGAAGAATAGACTCAACTGCTCACACTCACCTTTGCACAGCAAGTACAAGTTTTAGGCAAAAATTCTGTAAAAACTTCTTTTATTCTACCTGATTCAACAGCATATTTCTTTAATTAAACTCTAGATTCCAATTCTATGAGAATCACAAATTCCATGTTATAGGGGAAATTATACTGAATGGGAAGTATTTTCTGGGAGGAAAATAAGCAGAAACTCGAAAAGAACCAAAGAAAATAAAGCAGACCATTTCAGTCTCTAAGAAGGAGAAAAATTAATACTATAACCACCTCTACCACTTGCAAAATGTATTTCTTAATCTGAACAAATAGGTAATGGATAGCAGAACAATGACTAATACTGCAAAAACGCACAGTTGGAGATGGCCAAGCTTTGGTCTAACTTGCAGCAGGGCAGCCATCCCATCTGCCCTTTTCCCCTTCACTTCTTTCAATACCATTAAAACTACAGGACTGATTGTTAATACAAAGAACTTTCCAATGATGCCAATATAAAATCTACTTTCTGGAGGTCTGTGGGACTGCACCTTTTTTTACCCCAAGATAAAGCAGTCTTGATGATCCAAAGTTGCAATAACTTTTCTTTTATTTACTTCAGCAACTAGGAAAAAAAATAATCTACAAATAAAAAGTCTACTGTACAGTCAGTTGGCTTCCTTCAGCCTCATGATGCACAGTGCACCAGTAGCCAAGCAGCCAGTAATATTCACTCATCATGTCCTTAATTGGAAAGATACTGTAGATGTTTGGAAACAGTCATAAAATGAGACAGCACTGGAAAACAGCAGACATCGTTACCTGTGTGCTCTCAAAGAACTACAGAAGGAATGGAGGAATGGATATGGACTATGTGATATGTTGTATTAACTGTATTTTAAAATATAAGCCACTTTTAATACGCATAAAAGTTGTTTTGAGTGTTAGGCAGATCATAATACAACTCTTGAAAGCAGAAATGTTACGCTAACAGGAAAACTAAAGATTACTTTTGCTTGAAACTGGAGAGATCTGCTCCTCACGTACAGCTCTGAGCATGCCAATGTTTGGAAGCTCAGTAAGAAACTGGAGGACAACAAGAAAAAAGCAAGATAAATGCTTAATAGGATAGCAGTGTCCCATACTTAACCACTGCATACCACTGAGGTAGTTAATCAAACATTGTACTTAGATTTCATAAGGAGACATGGAATTATCATTGGATGTTTTAAGAACATTTTAGGCAACCTCCTCTTAGAAATTATGAGATTCTAGATTATCTTGCCTTGAAGAAGAGGAATGGATAATGTGACCTCCCTCACAGTCTTATTTTCTAACTCATCTATGAAACTTTGGGAAAAAAACAATAAAAGAAACTAATATATGCAACATGGATAAAAAAATGACTATGGGAACTATAAGCTCCTGTCCAGCAAATGCTTCCATACACACTGAACTTTATTATCTTAAGTCATCTTACAGATGTCAAGGGGATGACTCAGAACAGTAAAATTATGCACATGCCAAAGTGTTTGCACTATGAGTGCAATAACTCTCACTTCTGTACAGCATGAGGAAAGACGACTGTTCACACTTCTATGCTGCCTGTATGAAAGCTTTCAAATCAAAATAATTAATGTCTGGAAAAGTCTGGCTAGTGAAGAGCTTTGTTAGTTTGTACAAGAAACACTGGTAGGACTTTGGACATAGAAAAAGTGATGGGGCAATGAATCAATAAGCTTTCTAATGCTTTCGTATGTTCACTTGGAGTGTATGGAGATGAAATAATAAGGATGATTTAGGGTCAGAAGCTCCCACGGGTGAAGTCAGGATGCCTTGACACCAAATATTTTAGGATACTGGCACATTCTTACCATGATCTCTAAAGAGACCTTAATGTTGTCAGTCTTGAAGTGAACTGAGGTACCCTCCTTGAATATTACAGCATACATTTATATCATCAAGAACTGGAAGAGTCAATGTGGTGATTTGGGTGTATAAATCCAGCTGTTTACAGACTTTTTTGGGGGGTGTTTGCCAGGATGGGATCTCTGAGAGCTGTCATCTCTTGCCAAAACAAAGATAGTACATGTGATGACAGAGTGCTACGGATTTTGTTGGAATGGTTACACAAAAGGAGCAATAAAGACTGTTAAGTCACACCTGGTTTGTTTCTACCAGACTAATATGCATTATGTCAGATAACCACTTTAATAACTTTTATGTAATTGCTTAGAGGATTGAATCTGAAAAAGAAATAGCAGCTAAATTGGTCTAACAGACAATACTCCTAAAGTAACATTATTAGTGGCAACAGAATGAAAATGAGGAAAGGAAAATTAAAGTTTAACGAACATTTCTCCTGCTGTGACTCAGCTCTCCACCATGAGCGTTACTAGGGGTATTTTTACTGCCTTGAATGGAGCAGGACCAAGCCTATTGCTTAAATCACTAAAAACTGGTTAAAAGAGAGCACTGAAAAATAAACACTGCGAAACTATTGCCCTCACGCTACAGAATGGCTTAGATATGGAAAAATTAGTGGCTTGTTCATCTCATCTCATTGTTTACTTACAGTAACTTATATGAGGCAATGAGGGCATATAAATATGCAAAAGCAGAAGAAAGAAAATACCCCCTTGCTAGGAGTAACAGTCTAAAGAAGCAGGGTGCCTCTTGGGTATCCCACCCTTCTGAAAATCAGTTCTCTTTCGAGAAAGTTTCCACTGGTTAACTGACAATATGGCAGTAAATACAACGCAAAAACTGCAAGACTGCATTTTTAATAACCCTGCGGTTTGTATTCTTTTATTTGGCAAACTGTCTAAATACCATTGTGGCATTATATTAAACTATCTCACAAGGACTCAATCAGCTAATGTATTATTGCTGGGCTTGGAAAAACATAAAGAAGACTTATTTATAAATAGCTTCTCTGTGTTCAGTGTATTAAGTTTTTTATTCTTCCAAGGAAGGAAGGCTGTTGCCAAAAACTATACACCAGTATCATTTGGCAAACTTTTTGTAGCATTATCTGATCTGCAGAGACATTAAATCTGTACTGCAAATACATAGTCAACAACTTATTAGAAGGTGGAATCTGTTGTCTATTACACCAATACATATACGGTTGATAAGACACGCTGTAACAGCTGTTGTGGAGATATTGCCTCATATTTCACTCAATGTAAGCAACATATATGCAGCTGATATCTTCCTAGTAAAAAATCTAGGAAAGTCTGCAGACAGAAGTCACTGCACACAACCATTAGCCATGCTGCCATTTTGAAATACTTTTTTCCTCCCTTTGCCTTCATTGCACTCAAAAGCTGCACCTTACACTAACTATGGGCTGCATTTCAAAAAGGGATTACTTATGTAGGAATTTTAGCACGTGAATTGCTATACACCTGGAAATTTCAGAAGGAGGGAATAGCCATGTGAAAGGTTTTCTTCCCTTGTTTGCACATAATGTTAAGTTTAAATGGCTAAAATATATTTTCAGGAATGACATTCTACATGGTAAATTTCAGCCGAGAGGTTTTGGGGTTTTTATGAATGAATACAAACCATTTATTGAAGGGTTTTTTAGAAGACAAAGATAGACCTTTCACTGTACACGGCAGTGGGCATTGCCGTAATGCAAAAGCAGGATGTTACAAGCTGTGGGGACACTTCTGCAGATCTTAAATCCTTGCAAAACCTATCCAAGGCCTTAATTACTTCCTCTGTAATACATGTATACCTAATAATCTTTCAACTTTCATCTTCTCTCCTTCGTCTCCCATAGTCTTGACATCTAATGTTCTGTTCAAAGCACAAGCAAGCAGAAAATTCTTTTATCTTATCCTTGGGGAAACTGCAAAGCATCAACAAGAGGTAACAAAGTCCCTTCAGCATCTATCCGCTTTATTAACTGAGAAATACCATCCAGTTTCATATTTTGCAGGAGTGGACAAAAATCTAGTGGTGTGAGTGCATAAGGAATCAGATGGCGTCTCTCATCTAATCCCTGCTATGTGGTAAGAAGCCTATGCCCCTATCATAGACATGAAAGCTAAGACTATACAACTGCACAGGCAGCAACTGAGATGCAATCAAAGTTTTCTGCACTATGGTTTTACTGTACACACATATTTTTAAGGTGTTCTTTATGGTTATATGATTTAGCAAGAACTTTTTCTATTAAAACACAAGGCTCACTTCAAATCAGCTGGCAAAAACAATGACAAACCACAAGGTACAGATTTCAGAATTGACAGGTTACGTGTGTTAGGACATACTTGATTTGGATTCTGTGAATTGATTTTAAGGATAAAGGGAATATTTGATCACAGAGTCCATAGTACTTGATCATACAGTTGAATCTCACCTATAGGAAGACATTATGTGTTGACGTCAAGAACGTGGATAAATTAAAGCATTTCAGCTCCTGAGAAACCAGGCAGAGACATGCGACATTAAGGTATAAGAATCACAGAATCACAGAGGTTGGAAGGGACCTCTGGAGATCATCTGGTCCAACCTCCCTGCCAGAGCAGGGTCACCTAGAGCAGGTTGCACAGGATGGCGTCCAGGTGGGTTTGGAATGTCTCCAGAGTCAGAGACTCCACCACCTCTCTGGGCAGCCTGTTCCAGTGCTCTGCCACCCTCAAAGGAAAGAAGTTCCTCCTCATGTTTAGATGGAACTTCCTATGGTCAAGTTTGTGCCCATTACCTCTTGTCCTGTCAGTGGGCACCACTGCAAAAAGACTGGTGCCATCCTCCTGGCACCCTCCCTTTAAGTATTTATAAGCATTGATGTGATCCATGTCTGAGGTCCATGCACAGCAGGGAGCTGATATGCTGCCTGCACAGGCAATGCCCCTGTTAGGCAATGGTGCTCCCTGCTGCAGCGAAAAAATTATGAATTCTCTGGTCTTTGCTAATCTGACCTTGCTAATTTCTTCTCAGTCCAAAATCTGGTCAAGATTCGGAATCTGAACATCTGAACAAAGACTCACCAGCTAAGTAATTAAGAAATAAGATTGTTTGTACCTCTTGTCTCTGCTATTTATGTCCCATCTCCACCAGTGTTTCATGCCTGATTGTTTAGAGAATGCAAAAAACCCACAAGTTAAAGCAAGCCTGCATTCCTCCCTCCTCACCTCCCATCAAATACAAATAAATCCAGAAAACATTCAGTAAATTGCATGTTAAAAGAAAAATGCCACCAGATCAATTAAGTTTATTAGCAGAAGTCCTATATCATAATGACATCAAGGGATTTTAAATACTAAGCTATTATACTCTTGTACTTGTGTATTGCTACTTGGGAATGACTAGACACCTCAGGGCTCAGAGATCAGTTGGAATTCTCTGATTTTATCTTGCTCTGACTTTAAATATTGCAGTGAGGATGGTGAAAGAAAACACGTGTGAGCAGACTTGACTTAAACACACCAGCTAGAAACCCTGGGTAAGTAAGACAGGGCTCACATGAAGTTCAAATCTGCCTTGTTCAAACCCTGTCTACTGAAGAGAATTTAATGAGTAGTCCAGTAAGGATCTGTAGACAAAAATGCATCAAAATCAAGCGCTGAAGTAATTTCAAGAGACAGATGAATTCATACAAAGCGAAGTCTCTTCAGAGGTACTTTGGGGAGAAAATGCCTACATTTATTAACTAGATTACTTGTTAAACATAAACTGCCCTGTTTCAGCTGCAAGACTACACTGCACTCCTATGGGAAGCATACGTGAGTTCTTTTGTACAATAGCTCTTATCAACAAAAAATGATATCTTTGGCTCAGGTTTTGCATATAAAAAGAAATTATGTATGAAGATTATCCTATGTGAACTGGGTTACTTTGTTTACACAGAATGTCCCATTTAATTTTTTTATAATGAATAGTATTTCAAATTCATCATGTCAGATAAAGATAGGACAATTATACCTTTCAGCTGCAATTACTGCTATTTGTGCAAATATTTCCCACCCATTTGTTTTAGCTGTACTGTTTTCTAAGTTACATTGGCAAGAATTTTTCCAAACAATAAAATGGCCCTTGACATCTAACTTTTCATAAAATACGGTAATTTGTGTTCTCCTAGCACAGCTCTCTTGGTGAAATTACATACTGCTAATTAAAAAGAATATTAAGCCTTTAAAAAAAATAAATAGAAGAAAGTGGTATGGTAGCACTTCCAGCCCACACCTAGATTAACAAAAGAAACATGGCTAGCAATGCACCTGGGCATTGGTGCCAGCTAGCCTGGAATGGCCCATCTTTACCCTTCCAAACATTTTTACCCACTAAAAGAGGGTGCATACTTGTGACTGCATCCTTGAATGTTCAAATTTTGGAGATACTCTAAGGAAGTGTTTGCCAGAGTGTCAACCATCATGGGCCAACGATACACCAGCTGCCACTAACGGTTTAACCAGCTGGAGATCAAGCCTGAGTGCTCAAGAAGGCTCCCTATTTAGTTTATCTGCATATATGTGGCCAGGGGATGCAAAAGAAAACGTAGCCAATAAAACTGTAACTTTATGAAATCCTGTGGAAAACCTCACTGTACTCCTGGCTCCCAATCCCAATGAAATAAGCCCAAAAGACAGGAATCAGCCACTGAATAGTAAAGGCTATTGTCTTCTTCAAAGCCTGCTCCTCCTACAATCTGAAATGCTTTTTCTCCGTCTTCCAGCTTCTCTCTGGAAAACAGTTTTTGTAAGACATACTCCAGTAAATACATTCATGTTGTATTCATGGTTTCAGATTTTAAAAAAACATATATTGGCAGTGGAATCCCCCAGAGCGCAGTTGTGTGTCTTCTGCCCCACCTCTTGCATAGTACCAAAGGTGGAGCCAAACCCTGTCCGGAGGGGACATAGTGCCTGGAGCACCCCATCACCTTCTGGATCAAAATGCCTTTTTCTACCCAACTGCCCAGAGCACTACGCAGAGCAGGCTTTCATCCTCCAGATGCACCTGAGCCTTGCAAGAATGTTCACAGCAAAACACATGCTGCCTTTAAAAGAACAGGTTTTCACCCCTGTGGGGTTACTAAAGCAGGTTAATTTTTTTGTCATAATAATCCTGTCACATTATTAAAATTCTATATATTTTTTGTAGGAAAGTTGCTCTCTTGTTTTTTTCTAAGTAGAGAAAAGAAAGGAGCAATGAGAATGAAAAATATGTTTAAAAAAATTAATTCTGAAGAATTTTCAAGAATAGTTTAGAAAATTCTAAAGAATTTTTTACTTTTTTCACTTAATACAGTAAATATTTTTGACCCAGTTTTTATTTGACATTTCAGGACAAAACGGTCTGAGTCAGCTTGGCATGAAGACACACTATGACCTACAAAGAAAGTGCAGACTGTATTAATTAGCCTTGTCCCACAATAGACACGAGGACAATATCAGAATGCCGAAGAATATTTGCACAGACAGCAGAAGGAAAGCTAAGGGAAAGTAAGAACGCAGGAAACAGTTAATCAACCTTAATGGATAACGGGATTATGAAAAATAAAAGAGAAAAAGTGTTGAGAAATCAGTTATTTGCAATGAAAGGGAAAAATAAAATCAGTAGTAAAAGAAACTGGAATAGGCTGAAAAACAGGAAGACAGCAGAGAAGTATAATCATCGAAGAGCAGGAAATTGCACCCGCTTGCAAATAACAGCTCTGGCCTTTCTCAGACAGAACTGGCACTCCCAGGAAACTCTTGGGATTTGGGGAAAGTTGAAAAAACAAGAGAAAAGCACAAGGTATGCAATCAAGAGTGAAGAACTAAGTATGGAGTTAGGGTATATAACTCCCTATTACATCTTGTTTCCTAGCATTTTGCTAAAAAGGACACTCAGGGGTGACCATATCCCTTTCTCCTGTGAAGTAGATACTGAGAAATTCCTCCCTTTCTTTGCTCTCTCACAGAGTTCTCTTCCTTTAATTCATTTCCTTTGCAGTGAAGCCCGGACCGTGCCCCTTGCACCTACCTGGAAACCTAAGGAGAATGCTGCTCAGCTCAGGGAGGTCCTCCAGTGGGCTGAGGAGCATCTGCCTGCCCTGCCACATAAATAAACAACCTTGGTGGTTTGCTCTGCCAGCTTCCAGCCAGCCTGGCCTAGCCTTGACCTCCCTGGCAGGAGGAATATTACGGTCAGCCAAGTCCTGGCTTAGCCCAAGCCCTGTTTGATCAGCGGAAGATTACGCTAAGAGCTTTCCTATCTGAATACAGCATGTGAGTGTTCGGGATGGCTTCTGCCTTCCTGTTGTAATTACTTGATAATCATCATCAGCACACACACCTTCCACAGACACCTCCTGAGCAAAGGGTCCAAAGCTCTCCTGTCATCAACCTTTTCCAAGTCCCTGGAAAAGGGATTGCTTGGTGAGAAATTGTGGCATGAAGCCATTATCCTTATCATACACTGTGGGATATTTTTTGAGAAACACAAACGCAAGCAAAGTGATTAGTCACGGCTGTGCCCTACAGAAATAATACTGCTTCCTTCTGATAAGCAAACTAACTGTTTTTAATGTGACTTCACCTTATTCTGTGCTATAACACAAATCAGGGATGTTATCTTGGAGACAAGGACAATAATAAAAATAATCTCTTCCCATGACTTTCATGGTAGCAATGTTATCTTGCTTAAAACCAGAAAGTTTTACAAGAAAAGTCTGATGTCACATCTGGCTTTGGTCAGATCAGGCCATGTCCAGGTCCGTCCTTGTTCCAGCACTCACCTTCTGTGTTAGTCAGTAACCCCGTAACTTTTCTTTCTTGCTCTTACGGATTAGTAACAGAAGAAACAGCTAAAATCTGTTCGCTCATCAGCTGAAAATGCATCTTCTTGAACTCACTGATCATAGAGCAACTGTGAGTTTCTGATGTCATGCAGCCAAACGAAGGCAAATGCAATCTTATGGAGGCATTTCCAACACAGATTCACAAATACCAGTGTCTCTATATAAAACATTGGTGAGATATCAAGCAATCCAACTGGCAAGCCACGTTCAATGTAATATGCAGGTAATGGCACCTAAGGTGATTGAGGGAGATGAAAACCTGGTTTAGGAGAGGAGAAAAGAGAATGTGGCTTGTTTAGTCTAGCCAAACAAAAGCTGAGACAGACCTGTCTCTCTCTCTAGGGAAGCATAAGGGGGTTAATCTAAGAACATATACTATGAGAACGACACTTGAGAAAAGGTATTTAAATTTGGGTCACAAAAGCAAGTGAGTACGACCTAGCAGCCAATATATCTAGGTAGAAAGTATAAGACAATTCCTAGGCTTTAAAGCAGAGAGCTTTTGCTACTCAGGTACTTCTAAAACGTGAGATGGGAAAATTCTGAAAGTATTATATGATGTGAAGCTTGTGGCAGGTGGGGAGGGACTCATGGATCAGAAAGCGCCCTCCAGATAAAAAAATGAGTCATAGTGATGCTCCATTAAGAAAAAGAACAGACAATTTGACCCTGCTATCGAGGGTTCTTTTCCCTCACCTACCACCAACCTGCACACGCAGGTCCTGATGGGAGCAGGGCTCTCGGCATGAATGCATTCCTTCGGGAACTCCCTTCTTGTACAGCCAGTACACAGCTCTCTTGAACAATTAAGGAAGGCTTAGATTTGGTTCTCTGCCTGCATAGAGTCAATCTGCAGCTAAGCAAGCACATTGTTATGATCCTTCCCCACTACTGGAAACAATTATTTCCTGCAAGAAGTCACCCCATTTTCTTTTCTGCCCTGTTTAGAATTTATGCACACGCACCCCAAATGAAATCAAAGCAACATACTTAAACGGAGCAAATTTGGGAAGAAGCAGCTCCTAGCTGGCAGCAATGTTTTATAAGGGGCTAGACCGCAAAGCCACATGGAGAAGCACCTTAGGCAAATGGGACTAGTCAAGAAATAACTATGGCTCAGAGTAAGCCTTTCAGAATGTAACACATAGGGCTTTTAGTAAAAGAGGGAGATAACATAATTTATTTGGACTATGGAAGGCAACTGAAAAGCATGCTTAGAAATATCCAGCATTAAAAAACAAAACAAAACAAAACAAAACAAAACAAAAACAGTCTAATCCCATTAATCTGAAAAGACCTGAGAGATCAGCTATGACACAACCTCTCTGGGAAAGAAGACTATCATGACATACGTTACAGATATTTCACTCAGAAGTACAGTCCAGTGAGAAGGCATCACTGGAAATGTTGCAATACAAAGCTAAGGCTTGGGGATGCAGAGAGAGATTTGCTCAATCTTTAGTGAGATTGGGCTTGCTCATTCTCAGCTCCACTTCAGTCTTTGTTAAAAGAGCTAATTTTAAGGTGTGCTAAGTAATTTATAAGATCAGATCCTTTACTGCTGTAGCACCTTTGAATTCGTTGTTGGGGTTTGTCTCACATGATACAGGTGTCTTTCACCTGCTTGGCTAGCATGGGCCATTGAAAGTCATTCAAGAAAAAGCTGACCAAAGCATAAGATCAAATCCAAAACAACAGTGTAGATGTATACTCCACTGCTTTTTGATTCATGGCCAGTTCCCCATAGGTGTTTCTCTACTTTTTGACCCTCCCTTGCCCTGTGTGTTTAGCTTGCACACTCCTCTTTAGTCAAAGACTGTTCAAGACTCACTAAAAGACTGTGGTCTCTGGTCAAAGACTGCACAAAACGCCTTGTACACTCCTTGTACTTCACACAACAAGGTCCTGTTCTCAGTTGGATGCTCTGTGACCTAATGTAATATAAATAGCAGCTGGAAAGTTAAGACAGGGCACTCCGACCCCACATCCAGCCCACTCCCTTTGCACAGAGGTAGCTCAAGCACACAGGGCACCATCACACTGTGAGGGAGCAACAGATTTAAATCATCTGTGATGTGATGCTCAAGTTTATCCTGTCTAATGCTCTGTCATTCAGCTCTTTGGTGAGAAGACATTTCACACTACACAACTCGGTTTTATTTCAATTTTTCCACCTTGCATGTTGCTTAAGCCAACCCAAGTTGCTGGGACAACAGGCTGATCCTGAAATGAAAGGAGAAAAAGCTTAGAAAAATCAGGAGCAAGGGACATATGGGAGAAAGAGTCCCAGTCATGAAATCCAGAGAAGGGGCAACAGGCAGATGTTTGTGTGAGAAAAGGGGTCTCCAGAGCACTGGGAAGAAGTCAAGTGATAAAAACAAACTAGAGAAAATGAGGTATTTTCAGGGCAAAATTCATCTGACTCATTCTATCTGCCTGGCCTAAACTGAGATGACATGATTTTCTCTGCTGACCTGAATGCTGCCCAAGGGGTTGTTCAGGTGTAGACACCAACAATGTAATACCTACATCTGGTCAGAGTCCCAGCCTTGGAAGCCTGAACTCCGGCCTCTGGACGCCAGCCAATTTTAGTGGTGGGCAAATCACTTCACCTCTGCAGAGCAGGGTTTCTTTTCACCAAACTTTAGCTGCCTAAGAGGTAAACATTGAGTTTAGGCAAGTCATGCAGGCGTACTCTGCAACCTCTGACAGAAAGAGGCCCTTCTCAATGGTAATTCAAGTTAGACTTGTGGCCTGAAACATCCTGACTCTTTTATATGGTTAAAGTAAGGTAAATCTTGGCTCCCTGCTTTGTAGTAGTATTTCCTATAGTCAAAGTGGTGAATCCTATGGGCAGGGCTCTGGAAAAGCCTTTGAAAAACAGGTTTGACTCCTTCAAGGAAAACCACCACCTAACCTTCTGGTAGCTGAAAGTAAAATGTAATCATATAGCCTGTTTTGTAAAAACACTTGTCTTCATGCTGTTCAAGGGTTTGTCTTCTGTTGCAGTAGTGATTCAGCTTCCTTATGTTACTTACTCCGGAGGTAAAACCCCACAGAGGAACACAGACTCCCTGTGAAACACCGCACTGGGAGTGGAGAGTTACGGCACAAGGGACAGAACTACTTCGCTGGGTCATTACTAACAGATGTGTCAGCAGCACTCTGGCTTTAAGACACAGGTCCCCTCACTGGAGTATAAAGCACCTCTTCAGCTTGAGTCGGGGTTAGGCAGACACCGCATTAAAAGCAAACTCTTGAGTTATGCTGTGCTAGAGCTCTAAGAGGTTCATACAAATAAAGAAAACCTTTGCCAAATGCAAAGGTAACAAAACAGAAAGGATATAGGTTTTCTTTGGGCATTCATGAGAGGTTTTTAGGTTGACTGCCATAGTCCTCATGACGAGAGACAGAGAGTATATCCCTGAAGCAGTTTAATAATCTAAGATCCTGAGTTGTGTAGTCTCATCCCATCTATTCATTTTCCAATAATCAGTGATGATTTTTTGTTTTCCTGAAAAGCTTATGTATTGGCTTTGGGGTTTGGGTTGGGTGATACTTCTGAACACCGTCTGCAAAGCCCAGAGGTTTCTCCCAAGCAAGAACACCCTTCTCCCCAAGGACCACATCCCTGCTCCATTAACAAGGTGCTTCTTGCTATCCTGTCATAAATCTTCCCTTTTCCATTTTATCTCACCCCAACTGTTCATGTACAAATTCCACCACTTTCTTCTGTTTTCACTGTAAGAGTCTAAAATGACTTTTATTTTTCCACACAGTCATCTACCCTGAAAATATTTTTCTTTTATATAAACTTCCCAGTGCTCTATAAACAATTTGATTCCCTCTTTTTCCCTCTGAAGGGATAACACGATGCTTCTTTCCTCCCTGAGTTTTCACCAGAGATTTTCTTTTTACCAGTGAATATAGGTCAGTGAATTTAGACCATATGTGTTGCTCTACTGGGTGATTGTTCTATTTTACAGTAAATAAGGCAGGACATCTGTTTTAACAATAGAAAAACCTGCAGGAGTTTGTCAGATCGGACTGGTTTTGTGCACTTAAACTGTTAAAAGACCTTGAAGCCACAGAAGGTCAAAGAGAACCTATGGGCATTTTAATCTGAAATTATTCTTAATAAGAGGTCTATAGACAAATCAATGAAAAAGCAACAATTCTTTGACTAGATGTGGAATTGCATCAGATTTCTGTGTTGGGAAGAAAATCATCATCAATCAGAATCCAGTGAAGCTGTGAAAGTAAAATCGGTTTAAACTTATCTAAAATATTCCAAGTATTTTGAAACCAGGAATATTTCTATCATTGTTTTAACATTTCTGATGGTTACATTGATTCTGTTGATATCTTTGATCGAATTATTGGCATGTCTCTGTGTGTAGCATAAATAATTTTAATACGGATAGCTAATGTTCTATATTTCGTAATTACATTACAACATAATAAATATTACAGCTTAGTTACAAGGTACAAAGAAGTCACTATGTCACAATGACTTTAAAAAAAAAAAAAGCCATGGAGAAGTTAATTAATGCATAAGACTGTTAAACTCAGTTTAGACTGCAGTGCCTGAGAGCAGTTAGACTGAGAGTACATCCCACTGAGCATATTGTTAGTAAGCAGATTTTGACAAGTTTTGAGAGGAAAATTGTGTTAAAAAGTTAGATTTTTTTTTTGATGTCTTATATTAAAAATTACTTAATCCAGGCTTTTAAATCTGAAAATGGAAAAATCTCCAGAAAGATCTGAAATAAATACTATGTTATAGCCTGTGATATACACAGATGGTGATGTTGGGGCGGAACGCCAGCATACAGAATCGCAGTGTTCGGCGAATCACAGGCAAAATAATTAATGGCATTTCTAGTAGCATAACACCCTGCAAACATACACACTGCCTCATGGAGTACTTGTCAGCAATATTAATCTAGGAAATAATTAGTCCCTGTAAAGTTCTTTCACACTCTTTCACCAGATGGCCAGGGAAGATCGTCAGCTAAAATCCTGCTGTTTCAGCACTGGAGAAAATGCCAAGGAGTTATGCTTAATGCTACCCTGTGCAAGATCTGGGCACACTACACTGTGCTCATGGTTTCGTTCTCCCAGGTACTGCATACCGGTACAGCATGCTTCACAAATCACATCAGATCATTTTCCGAGTATCACAGCCAAGCGCGCTTCACACCCCAACATTTGCAAGGCACTCCACAGAAAGTTTTGCCATCTGCCAAAACATAGGACTTCTCCAAATGGAATGAGATCAGTATTCATATATTTAGAAGCAAAATGAACTCCAAAGGAGACAGCATACTTGCCTATAAAGAGAAATACGTTAATAATAGCTCACAATTACAGTGGCTGTCCAGTCGTATAGCAGCTCCAGATTCACGTTCAACTAACCTTCACTTTACCTCACTTCGCTTTGTTATCAAGCAAACACTTAAGGAATTTCCTAGTGATATACTGACCGTTCCCACAAATATCCAATATTGGTTTACTCTACGCATGTTCTATGATCAGCTACTGATTTTGATGGAAGCCTGGTAAGACGGAAGCATACAGCTGGGGTAGGGGTTATCCAGCAGAAATGCATACACTGGTCTAGAAATAACATGCAAGCACTGGAATATGAAAACATACCTTCTACTTTGTTTGGGTTCCCTGTATCCTAGAGCTAGCTCCAAGGGTCTGGAAGTCAGAGAAGAACAGCCTTTTCTTAGAAACTCAAGACCTGCTCAAAGACATGGAATACTGGATATGGCATTTGACAACGTCTGTGAGACTCGTAAGCAGCAGCACAGGGAATTCTGGAAAGTTAACACTTCTCCTTTGAAGAAGGAGCAGTGAGCCTGATTTGGCTGACGATGGGAAAAAGAAAACAAAATAGGGCACTGAGCAGCACTGCTGTGGCTGTAGCTGAGGCAGAATTTCCATTTCAAAGCCTGGTTTTCCATGGCCTACTTCTCCCTTACAAATACAAGCTGCAAGTTAAAACTTGGCCCAAAGAGTTCACCTGTCACGTTTAGGAATGAAAGACTGAATCAAGTTGCTAAAAAAATTGGGAAAGGAAAAAAGATACTATTGTTAGTACAAATATATTTATGGAAAAAATCTGCTGTTCTTTTGGGGAGGATGTAGGGAAAGAGAAATCCTTGTCTGCTTGGCTTTCATCAGATGTCAAAGGCATGCCACAGCTGCAAAGTCCTGCAAAGACAGTGATTACAAAGCCCGAGATGGCTCATAGACGTGTTTGTCTTCAGTAGAAAGTCATCTCGGGTCTGAACATGAAAAAAGAACTTTGACTTTGCAAGTTCAGTGTTGATAGTCACCGAGTGCCTGGTACTGGAAAAAAATTGTTTTCAGCTGTGCAGCAGTCCAGTCTCAGTCAGCCTCAGTGGTTTGATACATTGCCAGAGTCTGGCCTGAAGGACACAGTCTGGTCAGTCAGTGACTGATACATCCAACCCCACCTGGTAACATCCAAATACTGGATGGTTTTCTAGGGAAGAGTAAGTCTTCACAGAGGTTTCAGCTATCTATCCCACAGTACAAATACAGAAGGTACTGATTTGCCAGGATGTTCTCTCAAAATCCCACGCTGCCCAACACAGTACTTAGATCACTTAGGATCAGCCTGAACGGAAATGCTTCACCAGGAGCAGGGAACAAAGCGGTTGGGGATTTTCCATGCTACTGCCTCCAGTCTGTTTGTAGGTAAGAGATGCGGAAGCCTTCAAGACCTAACACAACCATGCTACTTACATGTGGAAACAGGGAAGAAAACAGAAAGGCACATGTTGCAGGATGAAAGCTAAGTGTTTGCTCTCCCATAGAGTTCCTTGCATCGGCTTACTTGTAACAGCACCCAAGCACCTTTCAGTAGTCCATTAAGTGATGTGGCTAACATCTGTTATGTACGGTTCATTCCCTCCTCCATCCTGTTTGATCATCTTATCAATACGTGGCAAGGTTCCAACTTTATATGTAACCATGACCTTAGATGTCTTTGGCACATTAATCAGTATGCAGCTTGCATTTTTGAATGGTACAAAGCTTTTTCTGTGGATAATAGAAACTAGCAACAGGCACTCCCCATCACCTCACAGTTACTACTAAAATATAACACAGTAATCATTGGTGAGCTTTGGGGAGCACTGAGATTAGGTCATGGGAGTGATCCTTTGAAGAGTCTGCACACTACGGCTGACATCTACAAGAACCATTAGGGAAATCCGAGGGTTCATTTTCTCTGCAAGAGCAATGAACAATTCAGGCAACAAAGAAGTCAAAGAGGAGATAATTAAAGACGACTTGTTGAATAATTTATTTTGTGAAAATGAAGTTTAGGGTTTGGAGTATCTTATTTAAGGAAAACGTCGGCACTTCAATAGAAGCAGTTGTTTTCTGAAGATATGGAGATGTGACAAACACTAAAATATTAAGATGTGTATTATAAAACAGTGATTACATTCTAGGATTGTTAAAAAAAAAAGTCATGACAGCTGTGCTGTATTTTACACACATTCTGCCCAAGACAAAAATGTCTTAGTACATTAGTCTGACTTGCGCCATTCTCTACAGCACGCAGAAACTTTAACAGCGTAATTGCAAAATCAGAATTGATTTCTCTAGAAAGCTGCAATTCAGACACTGTTATTGTTCTCCTGCCATACACTCAGCGTTGCTCTCAGCAAAGGTTTAGATTATATTTGACAATGGCTAAATTGTCAAACAACATCAAATTTTCCAATGATTAGTCACTAAGAAAGCAAGAGTAATACCCCGGTGATATTTCACAATACTGCTATAAAGCTATACTGCACATCAGAAACATGCACTGGAGTCAGTGCACTAAGCAATTATCTGTGTTGATCTGATGGTTAACAGGGCTATGATTTCCAAAGATCCTCTGAGAGCTTGCCTTGCTGTTCCAGTTCAAGCTGAAACAGAGGAGTACATTGCAAGGGCCCTGAGCAAAGATGCAGGAAGAACATTGTTAACAACATTCCCCCACCAATTCTCTTCTGGAAGTAGTTTGGATTGTAAAAATTAATTTAAATAATTCTACTAGATTCTGTTGCTCACGTTAAAACATGAGAATGGCCACGGATCAGCCTACAGTCAATCTGTGGCCATGAGGCAGTGTAAGGGTGCACACCAATGGGCGTTGAGGGTCTGGAGCACACTGCAGTCCCCAGCAAAGTGTTTCTCCTCCCAGTGTAGTTACATTGCTAGACAGTGGCTGCTGGAGCAGCTGATATTTATCCACTTTACCTAAAGAGGGGAGATGATTGTAAAATGCATCAGCGGAGGGATCAATCTCACCTAACTTTCCATGTTTACACTGTAGACACTACACAAACTTTTGGCTTATAGGCATTTAATATTAGCATTTACCCTTTCGCCACAGGCCATGGGCAGAAATAACCACTGTAAAAGTCTAAAATAAGTCTCATAAATCCCACTCTAGAAATACCAATGTCTGTGCACTGACTGAAGCAACTGCTTCCAACATGAACCTTAATATGTGCCTGCAATTAAGCATGACCAATGCCAGCCAGGATGTGATGGCTTTTATTAGCCAGCCTCATTAGTAACAGATACAACATCTATTATAGCTGAAAACCAGAAGAAAAGAAGGAGACTACACGTATGCATCACCCTGCCATGCCTAGTCATCAAGAACTGACATTTGTCAGACTTTGCTTATCTCCCCCACACCAGCAAAAGACCTGCGAAGTCTAATCAAGCAAGTTGGTAACTGTGAGCCCCTGACTGAAACAGCACTTTTGGAGATGGAAGATAGGATAAGAAATTATTAGGGTAACATCAAAATAGCCTCTGTTCCTCCCCAGCAGGCAGCAAAATGTCAGCAAAAAAAGTGTCAGGGAGAGAGGCAAAGGGAGATGGAAAGAGAAAGCTTCAGCTCCACTAGACACAATTTCCCCAATTAAAGGAGGCCTTCCGAGGCCATCAGGCAAAACACAGTCCTTTGGCTACATGAGCCACGACACTGCATAGGCAGAAACTCTATTCTCAGTATAGTGAGATCAGGACCACAGGACACTAGTCCACCACCGCTCCTTTGGGCAGAGGACAAACAGAGACTCGTGCTACACATCAGTTTTCAAAATGAGATACCATACCTGTGTAGGAAAGGGAGAGCACCTTTTATAGCACAACAGCTGCAGATGTGAACTTACATTGAATGATACTTTCAAGAACAGGGTGAGGGGAAAAAAAGGCTACTTCAAGATTATGTGCGGAAGAGAAATACATTTTGTCAGATGAGAAACTGATTTTTCCCCTTTATATCCACAAATACCATGCTAATAGGGAAGGAAATGTGAGGTCACGGAAAAAAGGCATCTTCCCATCATATTTCATTATGCATCTCTAAAATAAAGGTTCCTAGGTTTTTTTAGCTGGGAGAATTATCGCATGAATTATCATTGCTTATCACTCTGAAAATAGGAACTTATCAATTTCAATTACAACTGACTACCAGAATGAAAATCTGATAAAACATGTGGTTCTTGTAAGGTACACTGATTCCTGCAGCTGAAGAGACTTTTTTTTCTTTTGTGGAACATGTAATAGTAGTATCTGTATTTATTCTGGAATAAATTCAGAAATGAATGGCATAAAATGAACAGAAGAGGCTAGTCACAAAGCCGTCACACAGTTTACTCATTTATACACTGTTTATCTTCTGGTATATGCCAGAAGAAGTAATCATTTAAATAAACAACTTCCTTAGTAGGTAATAAAATGTTATTGAGTTTCCAGACTCACAACATGTGCTCTGTCTATAAATCAGACTAAAGTTGTACTGATTTGCAGCACTGGGAGGCATTTTAGAAATGCCACATTAGAAAGGGAGGCACTGGATTCTTGTTTCTCCAAAGTCTCTGTCTCTGTAGCACTCCTGAGAAGGGCTTAGGTGTTTGGAAATGTGCCCATGCCTTTTCAGCTACATCAGCTGTTATAATATGTGATATTACCTCTCCTGCAAACCTTGCCTAACTTTTACATTGCCCAAGCTTTTAAATGAATATAAACCACTTTCATATGTCAGTTACGGTTACTGCTGAAAGTGTTCTGCTGTAAATTACCAACCACAGTGCACTGGGAAAATCTGCCAAGAGATGATACAAGAATGACTTTGATCAACACTGGCAACCCAGACACAGAAGAACAAAGTAATGAAAGAAGCATTTCTCATTGTCCTAATCTCCCCAGATTTGAGATGCATTTTGGTTCCCAGCAACCCTCCAACTAGAAATGGTAGCCTAAAATTGGTCCTGCCACCCTCTGCTTCTGAACTCCTTGAAGAAGAGAAGCTTGAAGCCAGCCATCCCTTTTTACTAGTCCTTTTGACTAGGATCTTCTCTTCTGATGAAGATGATGGCATCTGTGAGGAAGGCAGGGTTGTTTGTGTCCCTGAATGACTAAGCTGGCCAGTGACTCCCTTTGGTAAATCTGTCTGTCTGCAGCTCACATCCTCAACCCCACAGAGTCTCTGCTGTCCCAGGAATGTAGAGAGGTCTGGATGCCCTGGGGAATGGATTTCACAGTACTCTAGGATGCATGAAACCTTCATGACAGCTCAGTGTATGCAGCAGGGTGATTAATATTGCATGCTGTCACCTGAGAACATCTCCAGAGAGCTGGGGACGTGCATCATCTGTCCCTCCCAGACAAATATCATTTAGGCAAGAAACGTTAGCATGTTTTGGAGGACTCCTTATGTCTGGGTGGTCCCACATTGGTCCTATAAAGACCCCTCTAGAAAAAGCTTTGCATTAAAAAATTATACATATATCTATAAAAGTATATTAACTTCCCTCTGACTCCAGCTCACGAGCATGAGAATCTTACATACCAGCAAGTGTTGCAAGCAAGGAGGACATAGCTACATACCAGTTCAAAGTCGGACAAAACAGTTACTCAAAAATTTAACTTCTCAGATCTGTACTGGGAAACTGATGATGAAAACCCTGTTCATCTCCTCCTATTTGTTGTACTTTATATTTGAAACAAGGCGTAGCTACCCAGTATTGCATTAAGTCCTAACTCTTTCTACGCAACGAATACAGAATTTTAAAACTCTGTTTCAAAACCTGAAATAGCACCTGGACATTCCCCAAAATATACAGATTACCGATTTTGGGATGAGACTGTACAAGGCTGCTTTTAACCCCACTTGAAACAAATGAGAAACGCTACTTGGAAGCTGTTAATACACAGTACTGAACTTGCTGAGCACTGCGCATCTCTGCCCAGTGGCCGCTGGCATGCAAGCTTATGGTACTACCAGAAGGTTTGGAGATACCTGTGCTGAACTGTCCCTGTGCAAGCAAATTCAGTCCAGTATACCTGGGTTATACTCTCATAGAGGTTCTTGGCAGAGATTTCCCCATTAATTTCTCAAGGTAAGACTTCATGTTGAAGTGCCATGGTATAATACACTACCTATTCTTGAACCCAACCTGAGGTATCAGCATGACACTGCACAGGGAAACATCCAGTCTGGGTCAGCATTTGCCAGAGGGATCTGAATGATATGCTGTAGAAGAGTTACGGCTTTTGCTTCAATTTAAGAAAGAAATTAAATAAGTGCTGAAAGTGATTAAGAGATGACAACGTTCTGCTTTCTACATTATGGACCTTGGTCAAGTTCAGCAAAGACTAGATCAAAGACCTCTTGATGTAAAATCAGGGTTGCTCCAGGAGGAGAAACAACAGAGATCATGGAGTAAGAGAAAGAGATACAATTTCAGAAAGAAAGGCAAACGTACCAGCCAAGTAAGACGAGTGACTGAATGACATGTGGCAGATGTTGGCCACACAGCTCACACTCAGGTACTCTGGTGGTGCCAGTAGAAAGTCTAGAGCAAAACAATCAAACATTAGCTCTGTTAACCCAGATGAATCACCCAAGACTCTCCTGTGAGGCTACTAGTCTTTGGAAACTGTGCATACAGCAGTTGGAAAGAGAAGATACCAACACCAGACAAATAGATCTTGCTGTCTTGAAGCAGATGAGTACTGGTTTGGGCACCTGTAAAAGCTTTATCATAATCTGTGGGGAAATCCCTGTCTTCTTCAACACAGTTTAGATTAAAACTTTAGTAGCTGAGAAATTGCTTCTTCCTCTCAGACCAAGAATTTTTGTTAATGCCTTTTTAATGCTGTGTTGCTGACACAGAAACTTTGCTTTTTTTTATTTCCATTTCATGTTATAATCCTTCTTTATTATTGTATTATCTTATTACTACTTATCTATGTCATTATTACTGGAGCAGAAAGTGAAAAACTGCATGAAGAAAATTACAGTAATTAAACTTGAACATGAAATGGAAGACCTTTCACAATTTACTCCGCTTCCATTCAAAATCTGTTGCAGCCATCCGTATGAGCAGGGAATGGGAGCACACATCTATTTTTTCTGGAAACATTAGCCATGAACTGCAAGCTACTAAAAGTTTTCAGAAACCAGAAAGGGGAAGGCCACCTTTTCTTGTAACCGAGGTTCAACTCTTTCAAGGACAGACTGTAACTTTTTTTTCCAGTCTCAGCAAGGTCTCATTTTTCAAGCAGACCCATTAGATTTATTTATGGAGTAATGTGTTGTTGAATGCAGTGTTGGCAGGATCTGGCTCTGCACGGGTAAACAAGTTGCCCCATACAGCTTCAAATGTCACCGTCAGACAAAGGAAAATATCCCAGGTTAGATAGATGTATTATGACCAACACATTCAGAACTTTTACTCCCTTTCTGCTGATTGATTAAAGAATTATATCCATGAAATGGGATGATTTATACAATTGCATTGCCTCTTGGCTAGAATAAGCTTTTGCCGGCCAGATGCTCCTGAAGAACGGCTGCTTACAGCATAAATCTGATGTAATTTGATACACAGCATGGTGCACAATCAAGATGAAATGACCCTTCGATGATTCTTCCATGTGCAAATCATTGCAGGAAGACAATTTAAATAATGATATTTTCTTTTTTATTAAGTTCTTTGGACTATTTTTTCAGATAATGAGCAATTGCATCCAGGAGAAGCTGCTATTGTCAGGTTAATATTTTATTAATCCTTTACCTCAGGCCAATATCCTAGGAAACCAGAGGAGCTAGCTGTCACTGAAATACTCAATACTGAAGGCCCTTCCCAGACTTGACTTCCACAGTGCCTTTTCATTACTATAAATGCTTATCTCCCACTTTTAACAGTCCCAGCTTGGTGATGCCAGTATTTTATTTGTTTCTCCCTTCTTCTTCCTTCCCTCACCCCTACCTTTTTGCTTCCCTCTCAGAAAACAATAGTAAAGGGAAAGCTTAGCATTGACAAGTATGAAAATAAACACATAACAGTATTTTAAAAATATGTGACTCTTTCCAGTCTCAGTCAAGGCACTGTGCCTGCTCGGCATTAGGGATAATCCCTGTCCAGGACTGAACTGATGAGCCAGTGGGACCAACTCCACCCAGAACAACCACCACGTTCAAATTCCCCAGTCCTGATTAGGATGAAATAGTGCTGAGAAAATGCCTAGTCCCTGTGTTGTCAATGTACCAGGCTTCAAATGAGCATGGCTTTTTGCTTCATGTCTAAACTTTTCATCTGAAGGAAAGGCAAGTTGATGCCAGCGTTGCCAAGAGTAAAAGCTTCCATGTAACATTCAGAAACTAGCCCCAGAACAATTTACTTTCATTTTATATGGCATGCTTTTCCCAAAAAGTTCTTCATGGAGGTTGGATTAGCGATTAAGAGATGTGGAGGGTGGAACGCATATGTCTGCGAAAACTGAAATTAATGTGATTATGCTAAGCAGAACATATTCTGGGCATCAGTGGTTTGCAAAGATTTAATGAAATGTGCCCCGAGCTTAGAATTTTCTCTCTGGAAAATAAAGCGTGATATTCAGAGAAGGCTGGGATAAAGAGGTATTTTACGGGCAAGCAGAGGAAAATCAACTGTCACTTTAAATGAAACACCTTCGCTCTGTTGTGCTTTTTAAATTTCTACCATAATAAAGCAATTATAATAAATTTATGATCCTGAAGTACTATTAGTGCTTCCTTCCCACATGCCACATTTTTCCCCATGGGGAAAATAAACAGAAGGAAACACAGTAAAAAATACAACACAGGCAGGGAATAAACTGATCAATGTACGAGAAGTATACTGGGGATGAACATTAGCAGTTGCTACTCCTTCAAGCACTCCACCATCAGCTCTAGTTCTGTGAAGAGATTGTGCTTTGGAGGATACAGGAAATCCTAAAATATTATCCAAAGTCCATGAAATGCCATTGTTTTGAAGTTACATTTTGACAGGTTTCATGAAACATGAACTTATCCAGAAGGACAAACAGTCTGTGATGCCAATAATTGTGATTGCTTTGGAAAACGTGTGCATCCAGATCTGTGTGTGAGGGTTTCCCCAGTGCAACAAATCTGGTCTTTTTTATTACACACATGACCACAAAAGAATTTTAGTTTTTGCTTATGTCTGTTGCTCACCTTGTTCTCAACCACACCACATGTCCTGCAACCACACTGTACATCCTATACAGCACAGTTGATCGATACAGGCTATAGCAGTTTAGTGTTGCAGGATGACAGTGTGTTGTGACACATCAGCAGAGTGAAAAGCATGACAGGTCATTTGCGATGCTACCTGGTTTTCTAGAAACCAAGCTGTTGCAACCTTGTCCCTTCATAGTGCCTCTAAATGCCACAGTCACCTTTCATGGCTTATGCAAGCAACTCCACTCACGGTGCTCTGAGGCATTTCTGCACAGTGGAGAGTACGCCAAGCACAAAGTAAATGTTCAGCAATTCATATTGATATTTCTTCAGAAAATAAACAAAACTATACCTATTCACCTTGGTTGCAGGATGACCAAGCAAGCAATTGAGTGAACTGAATCTACTGCTTTGGTTTGAGAGCCACAGTCAAAGCAACTACAAGATATTCCCAAACTATAGAAATTTGCATCTAGGTAATTCTAACAGCAAACAGCTGCCTACTGAGCACGTATGTGAGTGTGCTTCTTTTTGCTGTTTTCTTCCAGCATAGAATTTGTAATATTCAAAACTGTGTTCTGGATGCATTTGTTTCTGAGAAGCACATACACACCATTTCTGTGCATAGCAAAACTTCTAGGACTGTTGCTCAGTTACCTCTAAGTTCCACGAGCTGAATTACAGGCATGAGACAGCAGAAATAACCTGCACTATCTGCACTGGCAAGAGGTTGCCTTCAGAAAAAATACCCATGCCCAAGCATCTATGCACAAAGTACAGCAGACAGGAAAACAGAATTTATTTCAAGCTGTCTGTGTGCTCACACGAAAATAAAACCACACCGTGTATATAATTACAAGTGAAAAGATTAAAAACTTCTATTTCTGCTCTTTTCAACCAATCATGCTCCAAGTATCCATCTTCACACATATCATGGGATCTTTTTTACTGGCTTCTGAAGTTCATAAACCAATTAATAGTACTTTTTCAAACAGCTCATGTCATGAACTGAATTATTTCAAGGTACTGAAATAAAAAACTCAGAGCTTGGTTCTGCCCTCTGGGAACAGTCTGATAGGACAAAGTACAAATATTTCTCAATTCTTAATTTTCCTTTTTTATTTTTACTAAATTTCTGAAAAGATTCATTCTAGACTTTACTCATTGTTTTGAGTTGTACCGAAGAATACAATCAAAGGCAAAAGTGAAACTATCTTCAAAAGGCAAAACTCTGAAAATTTTCCCCAGAATATCAAGACTTCTGTAAGTATGGAATATCCCTCTTAAGTAATCAAAGCTGATAGATGTTCATAAGTGCTAAAAAAAAAATCCCTAGAATTTAGTAACATAGTAAATACTTTAACCATACCTTTGCACTTTTTATATAACTTCCAAGAACAGCTTATGGGAGTGCAACTTGCCTTTATCCAGTATAACAGAAAATACCTGTTATGTACTTACTACCACTATTTTTGTAGATCCCAAAAGATCCATAATGCTAACAATGCTCACAAAAGCTGGAGTCCCAACTTAAAGCAATGAGCAAAATGCAAAGACAATGGCAAGGAACAGCAGTACAATAAAGCAAGGTATAGTTTTTACATCAGCTGTATAAATTGTCTCTGTTATTTCACTGGTACAGTATCTGGCATACTTCTGTCCTTATATAATGCCATATAGACGTTTGTGATCAAAGACTATGTTAATATAACTATAAGGGTTTTTTTTAAGACAATGTACTTACTAGTGATGAGTTATTCTGTGTTGCATATTCAAAACTCCTCCTTGACCAAAAATATTTGCCTTTCTTTTTTACACTGAGAATTACAAATATGGATGTCCACTGGAGTTGCGGTACAATAGAGAACTCTGAATATTGTCTTCATTTAGCAGGTAAAATTAGACAATTAGACCAGAGTACACTACCACAACTGAAAAGCTGAGTAATTTTCATAACACAATTGATTTCTTACCACATGGTGCCACTTAAGGGATTATAACAACTCACCAGGGTAATATCAAACTTGATTAGAAGCCAGGGGGCCTGATGGTTATCTCCTTTAAGCCAGTGAAAATCCAGACAAAATGTAATTGACATCAGCAACTCTCAGTTTGCACCACTGTAACTAAAAGGAAAGTCAAGCACTGTGTCTTTGATTGGGAAGTGGCTTTTCTTTTTGCTTGCATAAGTCATTTCCATATCTTTGAGTGATTAACAGTGATTGTTTCAACCCCCTTGAAGATATCAAAGACAGTGTATTTGGTGTTTTCACTGCTAGGCACACTGAAATTACATGGGTTTGAGGAAGTGCCTTCATATAAAACACAATTCACAGAGCAAATAGAAGTAAATTCTTAAATAAACTTCTTTGGTGGCAAGAAAACCTTTAACATGCTTAGCATGCCAAGCCCTTTGCCCCTCCATAAGTAAACATCTAAAGGTAATGAGCTGGATTTTTCCACAGGTCTTGAGTTATACAGGGGTGGAAGTAAGATCTGGGCAGCTTTTCAGGAACTCCCAAGCTAGGTGTCACAAAACACAATCAATCAACAGATATTTCAGGGCTGGATTCATCTGAACTAAGACATTTACAATGCAAGTGAATACGCACAAGGTAGTTGGCTAAATTCCCTCTGTCCACAACGGAGAAAACCGGTAACTTCAGTAACAGTAGGATTCATCTCATCCTAAATAAAATAGACCATATATGCATGTGGCTGCAAAATTGCTTATTTCTCCCTGTTGACAGTAGGGGACAAGTGGCACAGTTCCGGGTGACCAGCTCTGATACACGTCTGTATTACACATATTTTTAGTTAATGGAAATAAATCCCGTGTTTTGTGCCCTCAACCCTGACTATGCAGATCAACTTCTGTTTTGCTTCTGTTTTGGCCTGCTCCAACAGTGACTCTTCCTCACTGGTTCATCACTGGGAGCAACAGTGCCACCTGCTATGGATGAAGGACCATCAGCTCCTGAGGCTTCGGTCCAAGAGAATAGCCCCTGGTGCTCTTTTATGCAGTCCCACAAGTAACCTACTGACACTACATCTATGCAGTGGTAAAATCACATCAGTATTTATATAAGAGTAAAGTAAACATACATGGGACCACTGAAGTGAGCTAATTGGTGACATCAAGATTGGAAGTTAGCTAATTAGTGATGTCAAGATTGAAGGCAGCCTGGGCTGCAGCAATCACACACTGGTGGAGTCCGCGGTCCTGAGGGATATGGGTCAGACAAAGAGTAAAGTCAGGACCCTGAACTTTAGGAAAGCAAGCTTCCAGCTCTTCAAGGAGTTAGTCAATAGGACCCCCTGGGAAACTGCCCCCTCAGGGACAAGGGAGCAGAACAGAACTGGCAGATCCTTAAGGATGCTTTCCATAGAGCACAAGGGCTCTCAATCCCCAAATGTAAGAAACCAGGAAAGGAGGGCTAGAGACCAGCGTGGCTGAGTCGAGACCTGCTGGTCAAACTGAAGGGCAAGAAGGAAATGCACAGGCAGTGGAAGCAGGGACAGGTATCCTAGGAAGAGTATAGGGACACTGCCCGGTTGTGTAGGGATAGGTTCAGGAAGGCCAAGGTACAGCTGAAGCTGAACTTGGCAAGGGATACAAAGAATAATAAGGGCTTCTACAGGTATGTCAGCCAGAAAAAGACAGTCAAAGAAAGCATACCCACCCTGATGAGCAAGACTGGCAAACTGGTAAATACGGATAAGGAGAAGGCTGAGGTAGTCAACAACTTTTTTGCCTCAGTCTTTACCGGCAACCTCTCTCCCCACACCTCTCGAGTGGATGGACCACAAGGTGGAGACTGGGGGAGCAAAGTCCCTCCCACTGTAAGAGAAGATCAGGTTCACAACCACCTGAGGAACTTTAACATACAGAAGTCTATGGGACCTGACGAGATGCATCCCAAAGTCCTGAGGGAATTGGCTGATGTAGGTGACAAGCCATTCTTCATGATATTTGAAAAGTCACGGCAGTCAGGTGGAGTCCTCGGTGACTGGAAAAAGGGAAACATTGCACCCTTTTTTAAAAAGGGTAGAGAGGACTACCAACCTGTCAGCCTCACTCTGTGCCAGGGAAGGTCACGGAACAGATCCTCCTAGAAGCTATACTAAGGCACGTGCAGGACGGGGAGGTAATTCGAGACAGCCAGCATAGCTTCACCAAGGGCAAGTCTTGCCTGACCAACCTAGTGGCCTGCTATGATGGAGTGACTACATCAGTGGACAAGGGAAGAGCTACGGATGTCATCTATCTGGAATTCTGTAAGGCCTTTGACACAGTCTGCCACAACATCCTTCTCTCTAAACTGGATAGATATGGATTTGATGCATGGACTGTTCAGTGGATGAGGAATTGGGTAGTGGTCAATGGCTCAATGTCCAGATGCAGATTGGTGACAAGTGGTGTCCCTCCAGTACTGTTTAATATCTTCATCAATGACATAGACAGTGGGATCAAGTGCACCCTCAGCAAGTTTGCAGATGACACCAAGCTGAGTGGTGCAGTTGACAACGCCTGAAGGATGTGACGCTATCCAGAGGGGCCTGGACAAGCTTGAGAAGTGGGCCCATGTGAATCTTATGAGGTTCAACAAGGTCAAGTGCAGGGTCCTGCATGTGGGTCAGGGCAACTCCCAGTATTAATACAGGCTGGGGGCTGAAGGGATTGACCGCAGCCCTGCTGAGAAGGACTTAGGGGCACTGGTGGAAGAAAAGCAGGACATGACCCAACAATGTGCACCCGCAGCCCTGAAGGCCAACTGCATCCTGGCTGCATCAAAAGAAGCGTGGCCAGCAGGTCGAGGGAGGTGATTCTGCCCCTCCACTCTGCTCTGGTGAGACCCCACCTGGAGTCCTGTGTCCAGCTCTGGGGCCCTCAGCATAGGAAAGACATGGACCTGTTGGAGCAAGTCCAGAGGAGGGCCACCAAGACTATGAGAGGGCTGGAGCACCTCTCCTATGAAGACAGGCTGAGAGTTGGGGTTGTTCAGCCAGACAAGAGAAGGCTCCAGGAAGAGATTATTGCGGCCTTTCAGTACTTAAAGGGGGCCTACAGGAAAGAGAGGGACAATCTTTTTAGCAGGGCTTGTTGCAATAGGACAAGGGGTAATGATTTTAAACTAAAAGAGGGTAGATTCAGACTAGATATAAGGAAGACATTTTTTACACTGAGGGTGGTGAAACACTGGCACAGGTTGCCCAGAGAGGTGGTGGATGCCCCACCCATGGAAACATTAAAAGTCAGGTTGGACAGTGCTCTGAGCAACCTGATCTAGTGGAAGATGTCCCTGCTCATGGCAGGGCAGTTAGAGTAGATGACCTTTAAAGGTCTCTTCCAACCCAAACCATTCCATGATTCTAAGCCAGCTGCCCTGGAATAGCCCCTGCCCGTCTTACTGAACTCTCAGCATTCAAAAGGGAAGAGGCTGGTGTTATGTGATGCCATTCATAACAGTTTGCAGTGATCTTTATTTAATAAGGTTACCTTCCTCATATATATAGCTACGTGCTGTGCTAATTATCTCTGGATACAACTTATCCCCTAACACCCTCTTTCTGTTGTGGAAAAAAGCTGCTGCACTGCCTGGGGCCCAGGGTGCACCAAGCAGATTCGTATATCCCGGCCACTTCAGGCACAAGCTTCCCATTGGCTCTATGGCACCTCCTGTCCACAAGAGGAGAGGGGACTTCAACCAGCGTCCCCAGAATTGTATTTAGGTCTGAAAACAGAAGGAGCCAGAATCAACTGAAATGTGGATGAGGTATAATATGCATTGAAGATGAGGCAATGTGGGGTTATGCACCTTTCCTGAGAAGCTGCTGCAAAGGATGCTCGCAGCACAGATGCTCTCTGCAGAAATAATGATTGTCCAGAAAAAAGCAAGCAGCATGTCCTCACTTGCCAGCCTGTCTTCCAATTTTCTCTGCTCACCAGTAATATACCTGCCAGCTTACCTTCTCCATCTTATATTAATTTTTTTTTTCTTTTTATTCTAGTTTATTTTATCATCTACTGAGTATCATACATGACAGATAGATAACACATATTTATCTACCCATATGAACATACCCTCATAACTTCAAACACTGACAGATGCTTTGGTTAGAAGACACCCTCTCACTGAAAATTTTGTCCAAATTTGCACTCCATAAGAGCAATACAAATGTTTATACAACTTTAATTATATTTGAGTCAGGGCTTTCCCTAAACAAATACACGTGGTCCCTCAATGTTTATAATTCATACCTTGGAGAGGCCTGATACCACCTGAGAAGGAGTAACTAACTGTAAACAAAAGCAAAACTGATTAGCCAATTTTCCTTCTCCATGCCGACTGAGCCCCAAAAGGAAAACCACCTGAACAGCAAATTGAAAATGATTCAGTTTTTGCAGTGGGAAGCCCTGTGAGAAACAGCTCTGCTGTGCCAGGTAGGTTAAAGCCAGCAGCATCCAAGGGCTCAGCTGAAGAAAGTCCCAGGGCCTCCCTTGGAGGCAGGGGGAAGCTGGACCCCCTCCCCAAACACTGGGTGAGTGCAACAGGCTGCGCACCCAATTGCACAACTGAACCCCTCAGTTTTGGTCCTGCCCCGAGTTTGTTCCTGGCCCCTTCGACTGCTGAGGCTGAGTTTCTCTGCAGTAGGTGCCTCCTTCAGGCAGAAACTTTCCAGGAAATATTAACTGAAACAGGATAAGCATTTCTAGGCATCAGCCTAGAGAAAAATGCACACTATGAGACACCTAGGTCATACTTTATATTACAAGTTTTAGTGTCTGCCTTCTGCAGCTTATGGTTAGGCAGAGAGTGGCTTGTGTCTTGCATGTGTAATTCCTGTCCTTCTAGGGTCAAAACATGGTCAATACGTGAGCATCTTTAAAAAAAAAAAATAATAAATCTCAGTTCAGTCAAGATTTTAGCAGCTAAAAAAGTGATTATGGCAGCTGGAAACTGTGAAGACCTACTCTTCTCTGACCATGCCCTGTCCCTCCACAACTCCCACTACTGATTAGACATCACAGGCACCATCTTCAGAGACTAACAGAAGAATAAAATCCCTCAGGAGGAAATACTGCTTCTCCTGTAAGAACAGACAGAAATTTTCTCCAGACCCATGGCTCCCAACTGGCTAACTACATCTCACTAGCAGCCCTTTTAACTTGTTTTATCGGATCTGTCCTGGCTGAGCTGGCTGTGTACCACGCTCCAAGAGCTGGCAGAGCCAGGAAGCAGGGAGCACAAACACTTAGATGATTCTGTACTGAATGAGCCATCCCAGCCAAATTTCCAACATATGCTATGACACTGAGCAAGCAATCTCCACGGCAAGACCAGAAGCAAAGCTACTAATGGCAGAGACAAGAGGGGGCAGCCCAGCCCCCAGGCCAGAGCAGGACAGGGGCAAGTGAAGGCAATGAGTTAGGAGATGCAAGGGAAAGTATGGGACATTGTGAGTGAAACTTGCTATAAAAAAGTCAGAAGCTGCTTTAAAATAATTATTCTGTCTGTGTGCTTACACTAGGTCTCATCTTCATTTCTTTCTCTCCACTAAACAAGCGCGTGTGACCTATTTCTCATAGAGATTTCTCTCTTCAAAAGAGGCAGCTCATGCTTCTGTTCTGCCAGTTCTCTCGGGAATAATGTCCTGCTCTCTGCCTGTACTTGTGCTTCATTATTAGCAGAGCACTTTCCTACCACTAGATAACATTTTCTCAGTTGGTTTTCATTTCTGATGCCGCATTGATGATTGCGTTCGGTACAAGCAGTGCTGCTTATGTTGTCACACGCTGCTGTCACTAGCATAGCATCCCACATTCAATGTAAGGCTAGAAAAACTACTGAACTGCACATTTCAACAAAACAGCAGGTGCTTTGAACACCATCTATAACTTTAAGTGAACAATTTCAGTAACAGTTTTGTCAGTCCTTCCTAGAAGCAGTCCTAATGGGCAACAAATAACAAAATGAGGTTCAGCTGGTGAAAGAAAAGGAGGATAATACATTGAGGGAAGGGAAATGATTATCATAAAACATTTGTATAGCCATGTGAATTCTGCCCTCCGCTGTATAGAACGGAGATCATATCTCACCCCTGCCCTAAACTTCTTGCCGTTGCTAAGACAACCGCATCAATGTAAGAGAAGCAATGCAGCGTCCAGTGGTGAGACCTCCTAAGGGGATGAATTGGCTACTAGGCTTTGCAAGAAGAGAGAAAGCATGTTGGTGCAAAGGGCAGGATGGCTGCTCTGGCTGTGGAAGACTGACAGAGGCACTCAGCCAAGCATGGAGGTGATGGGGATATAGTGGGAATATCCCAACAAACAGCAGGGGCTCCTTGTTCCCAGAAATGCCACTGTTTTCTTGGCTGAGCTAGGCTGTAGGGAACATCACCGGTAGCTCCCAGGAGGACCATCAGGAGGTCCAACAACATCTCCTCAGACCAACTGCCCCTTCTCACTTCTGCCTGGCTTATTACAGGAGTGATGTATATGCCTAAGCCTTGAGTTACTGAGCCTTTAGGGAAAGCTTCTCCCTCCAGCACTGGGCATGAGGCCTTATCCCAGGGTAAGATGAAAATGACATGTAGCAAGCATATGGGGATGGAGGAGATCACAAAGTACTTCACAGTATCAGCTCAGGAAGCCTATGTAGAAAACACTTAGCAGAAGGGACATCCTATGCCATCAAAGCACCCACCCCCTATCAGTTTATTCTAGGCGTTTCATACCACGCTTGCATAGGAGGATGTCCTTTGCTTGACCCTTCTTACACTATTTACAGACAATCTTCCACAGAATATTGCTTGGATTATCTGCCTAAATGTCAAACTGTGTATCCTGCAGTATATCGCAAGAAACTGCATGTGAGGTTAATAATTCAATGTTTTCTGGAGCAAATAATCATTACCCTTGAAGGAAGCACACAGACAGCATACCTGACACAGAGCTCACCTAGACACCCTTAAGAAGCTTCACTGCTTAACTAACGCTGCTGACTAGCCTTCCCATTCCCAACTTCTGGGTTTAGATACAGGAGAAAAAGCAGATTCAAGATTGGCAAACAAAACACATGTTAGAAGACAGCAAGCCTCTATGACTTACCTTCTCAGGTGTTCAAGGTCTAAAGCAATAAGGAGTATTAATACAGTGAACTGCAGGTCCTAAATAGAGTGAAATCTAACAACTTGTTTACATTATGGGGTTCATATGCTTCCACACTTTTGCTTAAATAATAAAGTAATTATGGCTCATAAGTTAATAAAAGAACTCTTCCCAATAAAGAAATTGAAAACCAGCAATTGTGTCTCTCTTCTCTATCCCCACTTTGAGAGATACTTTGGAAAATCGGAAAGGTTTTTGTTTCAGTTCCAGAGATCTCTGTTGATGCACCTTGTTGGGAAGAGAAATCCAGCAGTAAATCGATCTTCTGGCTCCTAGCACTGGTGCACCACAACTGGGGCTTGGTCATACTCACTGAGATGACCAGTACATAGCTGGTGTGCTTGCCTGCATCATAACACCTCCCTCATGGTGCCAACTTATTCCTCCCTGGATTTCCTCCTATTTCACTACAGTTCCTCTAATACAGCATCAAAAACACTGACACTAATATCAGGATTGGGCTATGACAGACACATATCCTAGTCATGTGTTCTGAGGTTTAAGAATTTTTATTCTTCTCCCAGCTCACATATTTTACATGACTTAAATGGCAGAAAGGGATATTGCCAAATGTTCATTTCTCACTGAAACGGAGACAGCCGTTTAAAGAATGTTATTACGCTAGCCACATTTCATCACAAAGAACGAATACCTATAATTATAATATCTGTGATTATATAACGTCAAACATAGGGAAAATAAGCAGCCCCACATTTTGAGGAATAAATTGTAATCTGTATTATCCACATTCAGGCTAAAAATTCTGGATCTTGTCCCAACCTCAGAAATAAAATATACCCAGCAATAATTGCAAAACAAATGAATCTGATTATAATCTTACCATACTCTAGCTTTTGCATTCCTCAGCTATGCAGCAAACAGATGGAAAAATCACATTACATGCACCATGAGACAAATTTTTAAGGTATCTCTGCAAGCATCGGTTTTCTTTGCACTTAAATATTTCTGGCCTTGAAGCTTGGGTCATATTGCTTTACATCTGTGAAATGTTTGTCTGTTGGTTCATAATGTATTTTGACATTGGCAGTGGACCCACTGATCAAAACTGAAGTGCACACTGGGTTTGCGAGTTTGCCTTTGCATTCAGACTGTGGGCAGCAAACAACATGGAGACAATTAGAAAATGCCAGATTATTTGATAGCTTCGGAAGGTAGTATCATTAAAGACAAATTTCAAATACCAGGCCTCCAATGTTACTGGAAAAACTCACACATTCAGAGAGGCAAAGATTTTATTTTCACTTCAATAAAGTTAAATTTATTGAGTTATTCTAGCGGGTGTATTTGGGGCCTGGTGGAGGAGGCACGTCCCAGGCATCAACCAGGGGTTTTGCCACAGGACGCGATCTCTGCCGCAGGGACATCTCGGAGCCACCTCCTGGGCTGTGGCAGAGGCAGCCAGCCCTGGTTTCCATTTTACCTCAGCCCCAACGTGTCATTTATGAGGGTTCAAAAGCTTCTCCATGAGGAGCTGAGCAGCCCCTGTTGAAGGCCACAGTGGGGACACATGCCTGGCATGAGCCAGAGCCCAGCAGGAGGCCATATATGATGCCAAAATCCTCTCTGGCACCTGAGAAGGGGCAGAGGCCCTCCCACTCCATGAAGCGGCCGACCTGAGGGACACCAGGCAGGAAGGGAGACACAGAAGCACAGGACAGGGAGGGACCTGCTCCTGTCACCCAGCCCAGTCCTTCGCCATTCCTGGGACATGTGAACGTGCTTTGGCAGGATGCAGGACACCACGGCCATGCATTGGGGTGGCCTACAGCAGGAGATGGACCACCAGGTCATGGCCCCCCAACCTTGCCATCCCCCTGCCCTGCCACAGCCAGGAACAAGGGGAGGGTATGGAGCTTCGTGGAACGGGGAAGCTCCACAGCAGTTAGCCCCAGTGCCCCGGACACATTTATTTCATTAGCAGCGCCATAGTCCAAGCTCACAAACTGAATGGGTCTTCCACAGGTATCAACCAACGCCCCAGCAAGCAGAGGGGCTTGTGCTGCCAGATGCTGGCAGGCTTCTCTCCTAGGGTTTTGAAGGTATGATAATAAGGGGTGAACCTCAACTGATATTTTTTCTTGAGACTGGGGCGTTCCCTGTGCCCTCTCTGCTCCGGATGCTGGTTACAGTCCTGCTGCTGATGCTCCCTTCCTTGGGGCTCAGGGAGCACAAATGGGGTCTCCTCCCTCCACCCACCTGCCTATTTCTGAAAGTTTTGTACAAAATAAAGTCCATGAGGCTCCTAGTGTTCTGCCAGGTTTGCTGAAGTTTGTTGAGCTCAGCTATTTGGGAGAGCACAGGACAGCACAGGGACTAGACCCTGTTTTGGGAAGAAAACCCCACCACAGGCCCTGCCTTAGCTGCCAGCCTTGCCAGAGCACACAGGTGGAACCGCCGCAGCCAAGGGGACCCACTCCCTGGTCCCCAGGCCAGGCAATGCTGCTCCCATCAGCCTGTCCTCCCGCTGCCTCGTGTGGGGACTCATCCACTCACTGCCGGGTGCCTGCGTGGAAACTCACCACAGCTGTGATCTCTCGTTATCACAGCATTTGCAGCCTCCAACACACAACCCTCACAATGCATAAAGCCTTTCTCTGGATACCTGCCACTCTAATGCAGTATCTATAATGCCTATACATATGCACTCATAATGCAATCTCCCCCCAACCGCTCTGTGGGGTTCCCTCCTTCACCTGCTAACCATCTGCAACCACACAGGAACAAAAGACGGTGTGACCTGTTTCACTGTGAATTGTCTTAAGGACCGCTTTAAAACCTGTACAACAAGCACACAAGGCACAGGTAAGAAGCAATACAGAAAAATGTGGTTGAGTTCCGTTATGCACTTTGCAAACCATTGCCTTTGGCTGATAACATTTGGAAAACAGCTAAGGAGTAAGAAAACCTGCAACTTCAGTCCCAAAGTATCATCTTTCTCTTCCTCAACAACCTGCATGCTGTTAAACAGGTATTTTCTGCTAAGCAGCTTTAGTGGATGAGGTCCAAAATGAGCATCAAATAAACTTTGTCTAGAACAAACTTCTTTTGCTGCTTATCCATCACAGAAAAGCGTACCTGAAATTAATCCCTGAATTGAGGAAGTTTCATCTGGAAAAATGACGCATTCTGTCAATATAACTTTTCCAGACAAAACACTTGAAACTCAATGGCTGTTACACAAATCAAAGGAAATTATTAGCATGTCCTTCCCTCCTACAGGGAGAGAGGGACCTTACACAAAAATCAGCCTCCACTGAAAATGTCTGCAGTTTTCTACTGATTTCAACAGAAGTTCGCACCTGTGTTCATATAAAAAGACTGGTCCTGCATGTTCACTATGGCCTGAAAAATACTATGGCCAACAACTTATAGGTGACAGTCCCTTATCTTTGCCAGAGCTTGCTCTTTCTTCTTGCAGCTTGTTGGGCTGTGGCTGCCCTTGATAAGCAGGTGTGTAATGCAGGGTGTCAGAGAATCACGCTATCATTTGCCCTCAACTAGAAACCAGAGGTTTCCCTTTCACTGAATGACGTTCAACTCTGGCTATCAGCTCTCTTGTTCTAAGTTAGCAAGATGCCTTTACCTTATTGCTTCTGCCTTGCATATAGCCTTACTGATTTTTTCAGTACAGAAATGCTTTAAGAAAATCAATGTTTCAGCAAATAGACTGGAGCAGAAGTATTGTAGAATCCCATTTGCCATTCCAGCATCAGAGATCATGGTTAAGTTAAGGAAATAACATGTACATGTGGGACGATGAATACAGAGAAAAACTGCAGAAGACATAGAAAATGGGTGAGTAGGGAGGCATGAAATTAAAAACAAAGTAGAAAAAGAGAAGCTGAAGATAAATGTAGTAGCTGTGGGTAGGACTTAGCTAATTTTAGCAATCTAAAACTTAGGTGTCCAGTCCAAGCTAATCGCCTTAGCTCTCTCCATATAGGGAATAGAGAGCAGGAGCTACCTCCACAGGGGATTCAACCAGTCCTAAGATAGGTCAATGCATCATGCTTTACCTCAACTATCCCGAAGTCTACGTGATGGGCTCAGAGGAGATGCATAACTTTTGGATGATTTAAAGTTGAGTGAGATGAATAGATATCTGTAAAAGTAAAAAAGTGCTTTCATTTCTATTGAAGGAAACCAAAACATGAACTTAAAAAGTTAAATGGAAACACTTCAGGAACTGACACTAAATTGCTTGGCTATGAAATGCGACGAGGCACAACAGCACAGCTCTCGGGGATAAAGACTGCCTCTATTCTGCTAAATAGGAGCAGACCAAGGCTTGAGCACAAGCACCCAGCCTGACTGCCCATGCTGCTTTATCATTAGTTCACTCCCTGGCAATGATTGCAGTGCTCCAGCTAGCTCTATCTGAGACAAACATGCGTTCAAGAGGACATCAGTTTATCTGTGCCATTTGTTAGTAGAGTCATGGATAGTCCTGGTACCTCTAGCAGTACAGATGCAGACAAACAACAGCATTTGTAATAGATCTGCTATGCATTTTTAACATATTCTGTGATCACACACTGTTGGCTGGGTATCATTCAGAGGTTTATTCTGGAAAATCTGATATATACAAGTCATTAAGACAACCTATACACCCAGCTATCAAGCAGAAAATGACTATTAGTGCATTGAGTTTGGCAGCACTCTAGAACTACAGCCTCTTCAAATTGCATTTTCAAAGGTTTTGTGCTATGGTCGTATCATAACTTCGTGACATAGCTAAACAAAGGGTCACTGCTGGGGTGATATTAAGAATGTTATGGATGATAATAGGCCATTTTCAGTGTGCTACTCCTAACTTCAATACACAACACTATGTCCACAACCACTCTATTAACATGGAGGACAACTAGCATGGTACCAGTCCTCACCTGCACTTATATACTGAGAACTTCTGAAAGAGGGTATCCCTGCTCCAGATTAGCTCCTAAACTGTGCCCTAAAATGGCTGGCCTATGGCAAAACAGCGTAACGACTGTCCCAGCAGTGTGTCACCACAGGTGACTGAGTTCCAGTGCCTGAGACTTTTCAGAGGCATTGTTCAATTTACTGGTATAAGCTCTGCATTATGCACATTTCAACAATTAGTCTCACTGCTGTTATTGTAAACAGAGTTCAACAGTAATTCAGAGAGATATTCCTCTCCTGTGCGCTCATGGAGATGTGATTTGGACAGGATTAGCTAAAGACAGTGGCTTTTGCAGATGTGAAGGCAAGTTCTGTATGTGTTTTGCTTGTGATACTCAAATTACCATCAATGAAAAGGATACAAAAGTGACATATACAAAATTGACTGATTTTAAAGCAGGATCATTAACAATATGAAAGTCAGATTTCAACCTCCAGAATGTCATGTAAAACTCAAAAATCATAACCAACCTGCTATT
>VFFE01007136.1:598231-666149 GCA_008921705.1 Burhinus oedicnemus | reverse complement strand
CATGACTTCATGTATTTTTATTGGAAAAGATGTGAATTCTGGAATATGGGTACACTATTAATCCAAACAATATCATGATATGAGTCTGAAAAGGCAAACTTTTTAAAACTTCGGTAAATGTACTTGTCTTCATAAATTATTTGAAAGTAAATACATTTATTGAATCAAAGAGCAAGCTTCTATCAACAGCTGTGCAATTAGTGAAAGCAGAGAGGAAAGGCAATCTACAAAGCCCATGACTAACTCCATATGATTAGTAAAATAAAAGAAAATTACTTCTATGTAGTATACTTTATCTTAAATATCTGTTTTCATTTCTATGTATCTTTCTTACTGTCAGCCGGGAAAAAAAAGAAATCACATCAGAAAAAAAACAATTCAAGAAATTGTCACTCTGGCAAAATAACCTTCAGTTGTAGATCCAGGAATGCATCATTTATTTCCTTTATGCTAATTTATTCAATAATTAGAAGTATCAGTATTAGCTTGTCAGCACTTTAATTCCTCTAAATGATTTGACTGATTTTACTAAGCACTGCTGCTTTTTATAGAAGTGTAACAAAACTATTTCACAGCAATTTAGATTTTATTTAAGTATACCTGGGCAGTAGATGTTCCTTTCCATCTCCATTAATGATTTTATAAATATCAGTGTAATTGCTCTGAAGTAATAACCATAGGAATGACCAGAGTTTTACCTGTAATGTTTGTTTCCAATATTGAACACACAATTTTCTAATAAGCCGAAGACAAACTTCCTTGCCCTCTAGCCTATCTTTCCCAGGTTAGTCCAACTATTTTGTTGTGTAATACTTTTAAAACTAAACCAGCCAAGCTGTTATCTGAACAGCCATCTTCTGTGGTCATTTAAACGATCACAAGTGAGTATTTTTTTTGGTCTGAGAATGCTTTCCTTAACTTTTGGAAGTGTTGTGAGCTGCTCTCCTTCCATAAGGGATTGTTCAGCCTGGAGAAGAGAAGCCTCTAGGGAGACCTTATAGCAGCCTTCCAGTATCTGAAAGAGGCCTAAAAGAAATCTGGAGAGGGACTTTTTACAAGGGGATGTAGTGATAGGACGAGGGGTAATGGCTTCAAACTGGAGGGTAGATTTAGATTAGATCTCAGGAAGAAATTTTTCACTATGAGGGTGGTGAGACACTGGAACAGGTTCCCCAACAGGGAAGCTGTGAATACCCCATCTGTGGAAGTGTTCAAGGCCAGGCTGGATGAGACTTTGAACAACCGGGTCTAGTGAGAGGTGTCCTTGCTCATGGCAGGGGGTTTGGAACTAGGTGATCTTTAAGGTTCCTTCCAACCTAAACCATTCTATGATAAATAAATGCTAACAGAGTTATCGACATACTCTTAGCTAAAGACTTCCTGGAATTTCAAACTCATGAGGTCTTTTTCACTTGCAGCCTCAACCCCACCAAGTGCATCTGCACACCATTACACATTTGCTTGGTGTCTGTATTTCAGTGGTGTCTGAAGTGGCTCATGGTCATGGTCATGTCAAGCATTCAGAGACCACATAGGATGAAAAGCACTGAACCAACATTGCAATTTATCTTCCTTTCACTTTATCATGGATCATGAGTCAACAATATAGCAATGAACTGCAATGAAAGAGCTGCCAGAAAGTGTCATATATGAGATATTCAAAACTAAAATAAACAGAAAGAGTATCAGGTAAATTCTCAACAACAACAAGCAACAACACACTCAATTCAGGTGCTTAATTTGGGTGACCAGAAGGACAGTATTTAAGCCATAACACAGCTCCCATGTGCTATGAAGTTTAAATGTTCCCTATCAGACCACATCCCTATCTTTAGCAGGTACCAAGGTTTCCTGCTATCACTCTTCCAGCAGATCCCAGTAAGTTTCCCTTTGTTCTCTTTGTAAGAGCCGTTCAACCAACACACATTGTTGATGCATCTAATCTCTTCTAA
This sequence comes from Burhinus oedicnemus, assembly GCA_008921705.1. NCBI lineage: Eukaryota > Metazoa > Chordata > Aves > Charadriiformes > Burhinidae > Burhinus > Burhinus oedicnemus. Next base: position 664,197 of record VFFE01007136.1, on the reverse strand, counting down.
GACAGAAGCAGATGCTTGCAAACCTTTCTGCCTACTGTGTGGTTACATGTGAGCAGACTTGGTCCTGTCCAGTGGCATGTTCCCTTGCAGCAAAGCAGGACAGCCTTTCAAAATGAAAGGATTTACTCAAGAATTTTTTGGGGGAAAAAACTCAAAGCAAAGCTTTCACATGCATCCATGGCCACCAGTGTAAGTCACCCTCAGTTCTGGGGCCTCCTGGCTAGCTTCTCTCTCTAGGTGACAGCCTCCCTAATTCAGCCTGCTCTTCACTTTGAACTCTGATCCAGGGGTTCCCCATCCTGTTCCTGTCACCAGAAGGTAATGGCAGTCACTAGTCTTCCACTAAATCACCAAAGAAATTCCTTTCGCAGTTCCCATTACTTCCTTAGTTTCAGGCCAGATACATTTACTGTCCCTAGTGCTTCACCCTTCCCATCTACCAGGGGAACTTAACTCCTCAGTCCACTGGATCACAGCGCAGAGAGAATGGGAAAAATGTCTCCTAAATATATTTAGCAAAACTAATGCCCACATTCTCCACCACTTAATAGGAAGCTTTCTTGGGGGGAGACCTTGTTTGATTTTGCACTACAGATTATGATGTCCTACATACAAATTTTAAAGGAAAACAGTTTTAACAAGGGGCTAAATGAAAGACATTATACAGCACTGTCTCTTCTTTTTCTTATGTACTACTACGCGCTATTCATTAAGTCAGAAACACTACTCTCCTTGTCCTATCTTTTGCAGAAGACGGTTGTACAAATTCCTTTACCAGACAAAATATGATAGGGCACTTTGGTTTCCAGTTCTTGCTCCTCCTTGCAATAAATCCCACAACATACTGCAGCCTTTAAAAACCCTTCCACAATTCTCTTTTTCATGCATGAGGTGTAAGAATCACATGAAGAGAAGCCAAAGACATGCCTGTGTGTTAGGGCCTCCTCATCTGTATGCAGCAGACCAGATTCCCACCAGTTTGTACCTAAATGTCAGTCCTAACACATAGTTATTCACAGTCAGACAGCCAAGGTGATTTATCTTAATCATGAAGGCAAAAAAGTACTATATTTCATGGGTAAAACAGCACATTTTGACCCACTTCTTTTGTAATAGTTGAAACTATAAATATATATTTTTTTTCAGCTGTTCTTTCATTTCAGCAAGTTATGTATTGCTGCTAGGGGCACTAGGGCTTGAAAAAAGGTTCTTTGGATACAGTCTCCTAGGAAAGCAGAAATTTTAAAACAGCAATTTCTTGTTTGCTGTGCATCAGAAAATGCCCATAAATGGCTCATAAAATCTTTCCGAAATTGAGGGTTGCAAATTATGCTTATGGGCAGTGATAGACACCTCTTGTAGATCTCAAGTTTTCACTGAGGAGAGGACTGAACAAATCCACAGCATTCATTTGCTTATTCTACCATACTCCCATAAATAATGGCCTTATCAAACTGTGAGGTCAGTGGAAAGAGAACTCCTTGTCCTCTGTAGTGACCCCCTTCCTGGGGCCAAGGGACATTGACTCACACCTCATTAAAATGTACCTCCAACTATTAACTCAACCAATGTCCTCAAAACCCAAAGGATTATAATAAAAAACCCAAAGGAATAAAAAAAATTAAAAGGCCTCTCTATCGCCTACTAAAATTGAAAACAACAATGAGGGAAAGTAAGGAAAAAGCTTAACTTCCCCTGCAGTTTAAGAGTTTGAACAACATTCTCCAGTTTCACAGGAGCTGTAGATAAATGCAATATTCAGCAAGTTATGTGTCCAAAATATTCGTACAAAAGCCCAAAATAAGTTTTAAAGAAAGAGATCATAGCTTAGGTGTTAGCAAGGGGCTTCAAACCCTCTGCCTTCTTCAAGAGGATGGCTCCCAGCAGGTAGGAGAACTTCCTCAAGTGAAGACAGTTTGGTTGAGTTGACCAGAGAGCTGCTGTGTCCTCACACAAGCTTACCAACAATGGAAAAGGCAACCAGCACTTCTTGCCTCTCACTGCCGTGACCTCCCTCTGTCCACTTCCCTTCTTAGAGCTAGAACTGTCCAGTTTGAGCCAAAACAAAGGGGCGAAGATTCCAGTCATCATCTTCTTGTGGAGCATAAGCAATGCTGCTTCATTGTGACTGAGGAAGTGCCTTTATTTTACCTTTATAAAAACAGCTCAACTGGGAACAAAGGCAATTCCTCTGGATCCAGTACCTAAGCTGTCCCCTTTGCCATTGCCTATTGTTGAGTAGTCATTGTGCTTTTTACTTGCAACCTTACAAAAAAGCATTTGCACGTAATTTTTCATACTCAACCAGTAGTACAGCATTTAAATCCATGGTAAAAGAAATCGGTGTTCCAGACTCCCAAAGGCCACCATAATTCACATGCAAAGTATGTCTGCCTATTTCACTAGTAATTCCCAAGAATAGTTACTATCTGCTAATTTACACACAAACCCATCACTGGCAGGGGGTTCATATGCCAACAGTACATTTCTCCACTGTCTTTAACTTAGATTTATAATAGAATTTTTGCAGATAAACACAAGTTAGCAAAATGCTGGTCATACTGCACAGAGTTTCATTTTCCTTAGGGGCAAGTAGATGCCAAATTGTGACAGAACCCCAGGAGGCCACAAAGACTAAATTGTAAGTCCCCAGATATTCTATGGTAAGTCTACTAAATAATTTTTTTCCCTGCCAGGGAGATTACAGCTGAATTGCTGCATCTGCAAAATCCAAAGTCCTTTGCTGCTATAAAATTATTTTCTATTTGGGTCCAAGCTTTATGGTAGTTGGCTTCCCACTCACGGAAAGCCATAAATTATTTACAAATCTTTGAGTATAAGTCTGTTATGAATACATTAACTGTTCTCTTACCTTCAGAACTCATTAGCAACAGGAACAAGTCTGATGCCATTTTCCACTGTATATCCACCACATATGCTGAACCTGCTGTGTCACTCAAAATGTTGTATTTCCAACATTAGCCTTATTTTAAAGAGGGAATTGGAAAAACAAATTGAATATAGGCGAAAAAAAAATCTTTAAAAGAAAAACCCAAACCATGTTGACCCAGTAGGTAGATAGATGATCTAAGGGGTCTTTATGAACTCTGCCTAGGTGCAGGGATTTATTGTGAAAACACTGCAGACTTGTTTTTTTAGCCTGACTTCTAAGGAAATTGAGGTTTACATTGTATATACGTTTGTCAATCCTTCCTTAATAACCTTTGAACCTGTTGGCTAGTTTTAAGCAAATTTGACAGCTGGGGAAGAGGGAAGATAGAGGTCTCGGAGACGGAAGTCCTGACTAGTTTTGTGAAAATTAGAAGCTGGGTACAGAAGATAGAGAGGAGTATTTTGCCTGTCCTGGGAGGCTACAGCCCGCTGGCTGTCCCTGCAAACCTAACTCAAATCAGCCACAGCCTGGGCTGATGTTTGCCTATGAGGCCGGGAACGCAGATCAAGCACAGCCTGCTGTGAGAGCTGAGTGTTATTAGGAGATGGAGGACACAAATCCACGTACACCCAAGTTCTCCTGTTAAGACTCCTTGGTTTTTCATAACTCTTTTCACAGACAGCATCAGTGAAAACGTAATGTTTTAATTTGGAATGCAAACATGTATATATTTATGAAATAGTATATACTGCCAGGCTAGTTATAAGAAATAGGCAGAGTCTGGTCATAGGGGGCTAAACGATATAAACCAGAGTCACTGCACTGAATTCAGTGGCAATACAGCAGTCTAGTGCCACAGCTTTCCTGTAGTCCTTCTGTTTTGTTACTAAAAGGGTGGCTTTTGTCATTAAAAGGTCTGCCCTGGAAAAAGATCACAGTCCTCAGCCCTACAGAAAAGGCAGTGGGGAGCTGAGGGGCAGGCACCCTTCCTCCCCAACCCCTGGGTGCCAGCTGCCAGCGTCTGAGGACTTCTGTGGGGCTCACAAAATTCCCCCTGTGTGCTGCCACAACTCGCCCTATTTGCTGTGCACCTCACTGGGTGTTTATTCATGGGGAAGCTCAGCAAAATGGTTCCTGCGAAGGGCGGGCTGGCCTCTGGAGAGGTCACTGGAAGTCCCAGGGAAGCCACGAAGCACAGGTGGGGAGTGAAACCAAGACGGGATGGGGGACTCCCTTCCCTGCACACCCCGACCGCGTGACCCCATGGATGGAAAGGATACCCTCCCTTCCTAGGCTCAGCAGTAACCCACGCAAATCTCTCATCAGAGAGAGAGGCTATCGCTGTGTGAAATTGGACCAATTTAGATGAGGACTATATGGGTACTCTGAATTGCTGTACTTTGGCTCTGCCTTCGTGTTTTGCCGAAGATTGCACAGATAGGCAAGCTTTTATATTTATAAATAAGTAAATTTTATATATATATATACACACATATATATATGCACATCTATTCTCCCAAATGGTAAAACCAGTTTTATGTACTGAGAAAGCAGACTGCAGTGATTTGCTTTTAGCCAGTTAAGCAGTCTGAAGTCATCCAAGAAAGAGAAATCAAGGAAAACGGAACATTATTTCACTCTCCAATTGCTGTGCTTAGTTACAAGACTCTCGCCAAATACAAATGTGGTATCTCTGCTAAAATTAGGGTATTAGTTCTAATTACTGGGCACACAAAAATCTCAAAATTCTGGAGCCGAACTGATAATGTTGCTATGGAAATAAGCTTAATTACTACAGACCAGCTAACAAACCTCTCAATGCTGCTATCTTTACAAGCTACCTCTGCTCCCAAAAATTTCTGTTTTTTTCCTTCCTCAAATGGGACAAAATATCTCTAGTGTTAACAGTAATTAAATTCAGACATTCCAAGTCCAAGGCTGTTCTAAGAACAGTTTGACAGAGGCTAATGCAAAGGAAACACGAAGAGCGGTGCTTCAGTGTAACCATTCCAAACAATTAAAACCACATTTTTATTAATACGCTACTTCAAACATACCAGGCAATGCTAGTTCCCTAAGTATATACTGATGATTGCAAGTTCTTTCCACACTTTTCCTCCACCTCACACAGGAGGAAAGTTTATGAGGAGGAAAGCCATGCAGCAGAGGCTTTTCCTCCTGTCCCCGGGCTTTGGTTACTGATTACTCCTTACAAATACGTGTGTGCATATGAACACATACATATGCATATAAATATATGCATATATGCAAATGCATATTAATATACACACACAAGGAAAAAAAAAAAACATTCATACGGAGACTCTCGCATTTTGCTTTCCCACAGTGGGAACTCCCATGGACGAGCTCAGGCGCTGAGGAACAGGCAGGTCTCAGGGCAGAGGACAGGCAGCAGGGATCATGTTCCAGCGTGACCATGACTCCATATGCTGTATACTGCAGGGTAAGGGCTCCAGATGGGATAAGCTGGCTTTGCTGGGGACGGAGGGGACAGAGGACAGGTGGGATGCCCTGGTCCAGTCCAGGAACTGTCTGACTGCAGGGGCTGAGACAGAGCTGACCCTACAGGTCTTGCATGCGCCGACACGGAGGACCGTAGTCCATCCCCATCACCTGTATACGTATATTCATCCCGCTTGAAAGATGGCAGGGCCTTAGCCAAGCTGGGACACTAACACATGATGAACATGACCCACTGGCTACCGGCCCACAGGTAGAAAAATGCAGATAGTCAAAGTGAACTCCACAAACACCCAGCGGCTGAAAATACTTCTTTTCCAGCATTCAGAGACAGTCTGCGAATTTTTCACCAAAAGAAAAAAAGATTCAACTTTATCAGATAATTTATACACCATAAATAATTCAAGCAGTCCTAATAAACAGCTGAAACTAAAACCCCACAAGGAGCACATTTTACAAGGTTCCTTGTCAGTGGACTGCAATATAAACTTGCTTATATCCAATCTGACAAATGTCACTTTGTTGACTTCAATTTAATTACTCCTAATTTCTACCAGTCTGAAAGCAAAATAATTTGTTTAATTTCCCAAAGGATAAAAATACTATTCAGTTCAGAAACATTAGTATTTAATGGATTCTTCATCCATATTATTTTCCAAAGATTTTCTTAAATCTATTTAAAATCACGCATACCTGCCAAATTGCACACAGTAATAATTCAGAGATAATTGATCTCAGAACAACTTTACAAAAAAAAAAAAAGTGAAGCAAAAATGCCTCTGAACTTCGAACACTCTGAAACTGCATTCTAGATTGTAGAAAACATTTTCAAATTGGTTCAGAGTTGAGGAACCATGTCTGCTAGTTAGTACGTAATTTTTCCTTGATGAAACTGCAGAAGGTACATCAGTTCCTGAATTCACAGAACTTAAGCCCGGAGGAATGAACCAATTATCTGGTCTGACCTCTGTATATCACGAGTTATTAAATTACATTCATTAGCCCCTTTATTGAGCCATGGAAGTGGTGACTTACTTCCAGTTGGAATTTCAATGGTATCAGCTTTCAACTATCAGTCCTTGACAATCCTTTCTTCGCTAGTCCTTTACTGTCACTATCCCTTTACAGCCAAGTTTATATATGGCATCAAGTCACCTCTCAGGCTTTCTTTGAGGTGTTCAGTGCCTGCCACTGTATTTTCTTCCCTTATTTCCATGGTTCCTTCCTGCACCATCTTCAGTTATTTTTAAAACAAGGATATAAATTCTTCAAAGAAAGGCAAAAACCATCTGTTTTTGCTACCCTGTGGTTTACACACCCGGAGACTACAATCAACTTTTGGCTAGAGCCTCGCCAGATGCTTCAACTTTACACCAAATATTTGGAGGAAGCAAAAGTAGCGTCACACAGAACTTGTTTCTGCAGCCAGGTGGATTTCTTCAGGCTACCTGCCCCCACTGAAAGTAAGCAATGCCTCTTCCTCTAGCCAGGGCTTCCTAAAGGAAACACGGCGTATCCGACACAGAAGGTAACTTCCACTGGAGCTGGTACTGAGTATCCCATACAGGCACGGGATCTGGATGATGTGAAACAGATGCTGAAAAGAGGTCTGCAGGGTCTATTCCTATAGTTTATAGCAGTGCAATTGTCGGGTTCAGCACAAAAAGCAGGTGCTGCTGAAAGAGTTTGACAGTGTTAGCAGCCACCTGCACCGGGGTGGCTTCCCCGCAGCAAATTCCCTCATTTGGCCCAGAAAGGCAGCATGTACCCCACACGAAGGGAAGAAAGAAAGCTGACGTGACGTGTGTTACCCTAGCCGCTGCTCCTGGAGCAAGTCCTCAGGTCGCACACAGCTCCCTGCAGCTTGCAGGGAGAAAGACGGCTGGTGAACCGGCACACCAAGCGTCGGAAGAGACAGAAGGCAGGTTTAAAACACACCAAGTGTGATGCAGAGATCTTGAGGTTAACTGTTCATAAGCTACTTCTGGAATCTCCTGAGAGACTTAGAAGCTTATTACTTATTAGCTTATTCCTCATTAGTGCGGTGCCCCACTAATGCAGAGCTACTGCCTGCGGTACTCGCTGAAGTGGGGACGTGCCAACACATCTGCAGTGGCAGCTAAGGAAAGCCCCAGGCCTCCCATAGGTCTCGTGGGAAATAAGCACCCCAGGTAAGTAAGTGGCAGGAAAACCCATCCCCAAAGGAAGCAAATACCGCCCAACCTCCAGGCCAGCCTCTGGGGAAGTCTGCCCTGAGCTCTCTGAAGGTTTCTCCCGCTTGGCTCTAAGAGAAAGAGGAGCCAGACACTGTTCTGTTCTCAGTGGTCACTAATACACGGAGCCCAACAGTGAATCCTCTGTGCCAGCTTCTGAGACTTATTTAAAATAATCTTCATAGCCTGCAGAATAACCACAGGGTGCACACATAGCTTCTTGGCCCAGGCGTGGGACACACACACCGCCTCCGCAACAGAAGCGACAAGGCTGCGTCTGCTGAGGAAGAGACACATTGGCCATGCTCCAACCACACCGGCACCCATCCCACACCACACCGCTGCCTCTTGGCCTCACACTTTCACAGACTAAACTCTGCCAGCACAGGTCAGGGCACCCCCAACCCACACACCAATTAATTCTGAGTAACCTCCTCCAGCAAAGCAGCACATGCTGTGCCTTCCCAGCAATCCATCATTTTGGTTTGGGCCATGCTGCTACCCATCTCCTTTGGTTTTGTTTCTGGTAACACTGCCAGCCCTTGACTGCCCACGCAGACCTCCTCTCGGCCTCTGCTCCCACAAGAGCAGCAGCCGCCCGGGGTCTGCTCTCACGCTGGCAGCCCTTTCCCACTCTGGGAGGTGCAGCAGCTCCACCTGCTCCCTCCTCCTTAAAAACAACGAGGACCGCTCAGCTTCCCGCCAGGCTACTCATAAGTGATGGCACTACCCCACATCCACCCCCAGGGCGATCCCCGGGGACAGCACAGCTTCTTGCGCAGCACCTACTCACACCAGCAGCATCTCTGCTTCCCCTGGGCACTCTCTTTCTCCAACCTAATTGCGCTTTCCCAGGAAAAAAAAGTGCTGCAGTGAGGCAAAGTAACAGAATGAATACGGGGGGAAGGGAATGGGTGGGGGGGAGTAAAACTGGGTCTTTAACCTTATTCTTGACACGTATTTGGCTTTGAGTGCTCCACTATGCAACTTTAATAGAGTTTCCCTGCAGTGGCGTTACACAGATCCGTGCAAGCGCCTGCAGCGTCAGCAGGCTGGGGGGGGATGGAGCACACCTGCTTGAAGACTTTTCCACAGAAAGTATCTGGGGCTCTGACATCCTCACTGAGATGACGGGGCTCCACTCTTCAAAGACTCCGCTGAACTCTCTGTATGTAGCCAAGTTTATTTACTCTGAGGACATCGATCCCCTCCAGCCAAGAGGGCACAGAAGGGCTCGTGCTGCTACAAGAAGAAGGTCTGTTTGCCGTGACCTTGCATTCCCTGAGATGCTTGGAAAGCTTTCTGAGACAGCTCGGAGCAGTGCACTGGATCAGGTGGCTAATTATAAAACTGACTGACTTTGCATGCATACCTGATTCATATGGAGATTGACAGCAGGGCTCATGGGGTTTGTGCTGTATACAAACATGGGCTGGTTTTCAAATGATCATTAATATAACTTCCCCAAAATCTGCAGCACATCGAATCCCCTGCTGTACGAGCATGATCAGTCCATCAGGTTTAAAGTTTCATATAATCCCCACCTTCCCAAGGAAGCATTTAAAAAATTACTTTAAATACAAGTATTTCCTTTTGCACTTTCCTCTCTCTCAAAAATATTGCTAAGTGGATCTCTAAAACTTCTAAAATCAGGTTGTCATCTTTGGACATAAGCCATGTTTGGGATATCTCGCCCAGAAAGGCAGATGTTTCACAAAGTTCTGGCCATCTAAATGCAGGAAACTGTGTAATGAAAACTATTTTGCAATCTTATCTACAGTTGTTGCCTCCTATATCCTTTATAATAGACATATTTATAATACATGGGAATGTATAATATATTAACCTAAGATAGTAGTCAGTCAGACAAAAAAGAACCAGCATGGCATAAATCCACAGCAGATTTTAGCTTCTGCCTTTTCCAGTGAATAAGAGCTGGCTCGCTGGCTCTGCAAGTGATGGATAACGCACGCAAAACACAGACACTTGTGCAAAACCAGTGGCCTGATTCTCTAACAAAATGTGGGCATCGTCTCAGGCTAATTTTTCCCTCTGTTTGCTAAAGGTAGTACTAAGCAGAATATGTGGTATTTGAAACTATTACATTCTGAATGACTGATGCGAATGCATTTGAATCTTACCACATCCTCTACACATCCCTAAATCCAAGGCCAATTTCACTGAATGTAACTAGTCCATTTCCCTGCAAAGATGCTTCCCAGATGAATCTGCAGAGCCTTTAATATGAGCATCGTTTGACGATTCCCTGGTTGTCGCCCAGTTCAGACTCATTACAGCACTTCCATTACTGCCCAGTCTAACAGCAGATAGTGTTTGTAAACATTATTAACGGCACCACAACACCCTATCTGAAGAAGAGGCAAATGTAATAGGCCATAAGTCATCCAAGCCTGACAAATAATACCAGCTAACTACAGCAAAACTTGCACGTCATCTAAGTGCAAAGTACTTTTTAAAATTTCTTTTCATATGAAGGCACACAGACCCATGGCTCAGAAGTAACAATCAGTGGCAGGATCCTTACCAGCTCAAGCAGCTGCGTGACTTGGATAAGTAAGCGGGCAGCTAAGGACTCGTCTGAGGAGCCTGCAATAGCAGCACAGAGCACTGCTGCTCCGAGATGGAGGGGCTGCCATGGGAAGGGAAGGGACTGAGTTGAGATGGAGATGGAATCACGCCCTGCCTTGGCCAGGGCTCACAGACCCTGGAGACAGAGGACATAGAGCAGGGAGAACAGGCATTTGATCAATTTTGACTAGCTGTGATACTCCCAGAATCTGAACTGATGGTTATGGGCTGAAATTAAGGTCTCCCCACAGCCACCTAGAAAGCCAGGATGGACATACAAGGCACCTGTGCCCCGCAGCACGTGTGCTCCTGAGAGCTGGGGTGGCAACAGCCTTTTGGAAACTGGGGCTGTGTACGACCAGCTGTGAGCATTCAAGGTGCCCTGGATGCCAAAGCAGGAGAGGACATGCCTGGGGAAATCAAGACACATGAAGTTCTAGATGAAATATAGTACTTAGATCTCTTTGCTCCTTTATAACATACAGTGATGGCCTCAAAGAGTAGGCTGCCACAATTTTCTTTAAATTCAGTTCTTGTCTGCTTATTTACTTCAAAGACCCTCTTGATGAGTGGGGAACAAGGAGAACTATGACAACGTGACAGTGACCTCTGCTTGAGGAAAAGAAATCATTTTGATCAAATGGGTTAAAACTGTGTTTCTGCAATGTTAACATCTATTTTGTATGGATGCCATATAAATAGCTGGAAGAAAATACATGCCTTATTAAGGATCAAAACTTTCCAGGCTTTCAATTAAGGGAGAAAAAAAACCCCCTAGCTATTCACATTTAAGTCCTCTGAGAGATCCCCAAGAGTGGAGAAAAGACAGGACATTTCCAATATTTTTTGGATAAAGAAATTGAGCAGAAGGAAAAAAAATTCAAGTGATGCTGAATAAGCATGCTGAAGCAAAAGCAATTAGAAGTGTTCTCTTTCAGTTCCTCTACCAATCGCCTTGCTGTACAAGCCAGCTTTTACAGGAGCGTGATGAGGATGGAAGAGCCTCCAGCTCTTCCCAGGGCTGTCCCACATGGAATAAGGGACACGGCTCCTCTCCATGCACATCCTCCCGTGGCCTCTCCCCCTCCCCCCCAGTTCCCTGCTCTCTCGTGCAGCGGGAGAGGAAACATTTAGCCAAGAGGTCTGGTTTTCCCTGATGCCTGAGGTGGCTCCTCCAGCAGAGCAGCTGCCGTGTCAGGGCCCTTCAGATCAGAGCGCAGCTCCTGCAGGAGGCCAACGCCACCACAGCACGCTCGCCTCGGCCAAGCGGCACATCCAGGCCAGCCCTTGCTGCGGCCTCCCGGCCAACAGCAGCCAGCACGCTTGCTCCTGGAAAGCAAAAGCATTTTATTTTCCTCATAGCTGTAAATCAAAAAGTCACGTGGTTTACCCAAGTAAGGCTAGAAGGATTTCTATGTATGCACCTTACATTTTCTATTTCGCTGCTAGAGTTGCCTCAAAGAGTTTATTTTCTATGCAAAGATCAGAAATGCAAATAACAAAAGAAATCAAGAAGAAATCTAGAAAACGTTGTAGCAAGTCTTGTCAAAGCCAGATCGCAAACTGCAGCACTGCTTTCATTACAAAGGTTTCATTCCAGGAGCTCACAACCTTCAGTTATTCAAATGAGCGCTAAGTTGCTAGAAGAGGACTGATGTCCAAAGCACATTATTTTTTTTACAAATTCTTTTCCAAGAAGCTGGTCTGATACAGCAGATGATAGACACGGGCACTGCAAGGGCAGAGGTGCCCCTCCATTCCCCCTCTCTGCCTTGCAGGTCTCCTGAGACCCTCAGGGCAGGGGCGCTGGACTCTGCGCTTTGTATGGCCCCTCCTTAGGACCACCAGGTACCACCATGGCACATTAGCAGAACAACTGTTGTTGCCTCTTTTTACCATTCCACGATGCAAATTAGCAACTGTCAAGTGGGCGTAATGACACCCAGCTCTACATTAAGAAAAAGCATTATAGAAATGTTCATCAATTCTAATCAATACCAGGTGCTGTGTCTGAAACGAGCTGCTGGTGGCAAAATGGCAGCAACAGAGCTGACATTCTCCAGCAAATACAGAGGATACAATGGGAAAACCACTGGCCCCAAAATATCCCTCGCATTTAAAAACAGGCCGGCAGGACTGATGCTGAGGAGCTCTGGCATTAGGGGGTACCAACCTGAACCAGGTGGTAAAGAGAAAGTGGTTTTGTTTCCAATACTATCCGCACAACCGTCTTCATTAAACTGGATCTTGTGTCAAGTTTTCCAGCCTGTGCTCACAAGACCACTCGTTGACAATCACCCTGTCAGGACAGGTCTGCGTGTGCCTTCCCTGTACCGCCAGGACCCACACGGCGTGTCCCAGGACAGTATCTCCTCCTGCTCAGCGCACTGACAAAACCATGGAAAACCAGAAAATACATGGTACCTAGGTGGGTTTTAACTCTTCAAAAAAACTAATGGTTGTTTCATTTCAAGGAAGGGAGGAAAAAGGCTGGGAAGAAAGGTTCATTATTCAGTGGAGGAAATGGGACATGGCCTAAAATTGAATGACAGAAATGTGTAGCCAATAAGATACGTATTTAAAATCAAGCTACCGCTAGCACAGCAAGTCCAAGAACTAGTCAGGGAAGGAACACATAGCAACCAGACACTCACAATACACTCCATGCAGTACAGTGATGGACAATAAACCTGTCTTAACCAATACAACAAATTGGATGTGGCTCCCTGCATCTTTCATGGACCACCAGCTGCCATCTGTATGTTTCTGTATTCATCTATCGTTATCACATACTTATTATAATTGTCACAAGCTTCATGGGGCCACCCCTCACAGTGGTCTCAGTCTGTCTTCCACATAAAAAAATCAATGGCAAAACCGGAGTCCCAATGGACCAAGTCTTTGTTATTTCTAATTCTGGGGACAGAACTGGAGGGGGAGGGGGGGAGGTTCATAGCCTAAGCAGCAAACGAATATTACCGTAAAATGTTCAGAAAAGAACAGTAGTATCTGTAGTATTTGGGAGAATAAAATATTTTTAATAGCACCAAGATACTGCTTTATTTTGCCATTTATCTTTATTTTTGGTATAATAATTACCTTATTTTACTCCCCCCCCAAAAAAAATTATAAACAAAATCAGATTCTTTTATTTTGAAAATAGAGCGGCGTCCTGTTCCAGATTCAAAACATTTTTGAACATTCTATAAAATGAAAGATTTCATCTAAACAGTTTTGAGTTTGATCCATCAGCATTTTCTGAGAAAAAAGGAAAAAAAAAAAAACCCTATGCCAAAAAAATCTTGGTCAGCTCTTGTAAAGATGTGCTTTTAAAGATTCCCAGCTGGGCTGGCAGGAGGCATGAAATATTAAATGCTTTATAAAGGAAATAAATCTAACTACTTTTCTGTGTATTCATATAAAAAAAACTTTCAATTTTTGTCCTTTTTTACCTTAAAAAACAGAGATACGTAGACTGACAAAGTGTAATTACTTACAAGTTAACACTGAAATTCCAGTTTGTCACTATGTAATGCAGTAGGATGCTCTAAAATCACAAATCTTTAACAAGTCAGTATTAGCTGTGAAGTGTTATTAATTCTGAAATCCTGGTACTATGCCACTTTAAACTAGGTACTAGATGAGATTAGATGAGGGGTTGTTTTTTGTCACTGCTTGCTCATTCTTGTGTATTTATGAAAGCAATTTTCTAGATCTCTAAAAGGTCCCAGGTAAAATACTGTAGAAATTGAACACACAAAATATTACAGTAAACAACAAAGACACAGCGTTATGTCTTCTGATAAACAGCACTCTTACTTAATTGTGCATCCCAAACATGAATGAATGCAAATCAGTTTTCTTCTGTAAGATATAATTTCATCCACTCCGGTGATCTGAACCACAGAAACGATCGTCAATATTTTACCCTGACACCCAGACATCCATTACAGGATCCTGCCCTGACACACTTCTCCCAAGCAAGGAGCTCAGTTCTCCTGAATCAATTAATCTGTGTTTACTTACGTGCTTCCCCATCTATAACGACACTGATTTAGTAAATCCCTTTGGAAATTAAATCTCAATATTAAACCCAGAACTTCAACACGTGAGCTGGCAGAATTCATCAGTGACATATGGATATTCCCCAGCTACAGGAAACAGGAATTTATTCAGCTCAGGTTTATTACTGGAAGTGTTTCCCTAGCACACAGTCTGCTTAGCTCTGCTGAAGTATGTGGCATGCACGGGACATCTCAATAATAAAACGTACTCCTACAAACCAGAGTGTTTCAGTTCCTGGCTCTGGCCGGGAGCCACACACCTCACACAGCTCGGTGGGGCTGGTCCACCATCTTCCGAAAGGAACATTTGCAGCTGACTGGAATAAAAAGCTCAAGAGGTCTTACTCAAAAACAATCTTTTCACCCTGTAGTTTGAGTATAGAAAATATTGAACTCATTAGAAGTGGCCTAACACAGATATCAAATTCTTTTTGTTGCCCCTATACCAGGGCAAAGGTAGGCATAGCCCAAAATAAGGACTCAGCACTCTATTGGCTCAAAGAAGGAGCTGGGGGCTCAGCAAATCCCGCTGATTTCCTGTAACAAGCGCAGCCCACTAACTTTTGAATACAAAGGGGACAGGCAAGACCAATTTTGCCAAAAAAGATCCCCAGGGAGCAGCAACAAATTGCTGGATTTTGTGTTAGCGTTTTTCTTAAAGGACTTGGCTCCAGGAGGCATGAGATTGAGTAAGGAAAGCTTTCACTGAAATTTCAGAAATAAGTTTCTAGCCTCTACAGCTGCAGAGAAAAGGTCCCCAGAGCTCTGAAACCCTCTTGTTTCAGCATGTCACCATCCTATCGATAAAAACTGCTAATATCACAACTTAGCTTAAAAATTAGATTTTATTAATTTTTAATACCACACTTTGGGCCAGTTGTGGGTTTGGGGTTTTTTTTGTGGTTTTTTTTTTTTTTTAACGACTCTCTCTGGGTGTCTGTGAGTCAGACTTTTGATTTCTTCGCCATGAGGACTAAACTTTTGGTTTCTGTCATCTGTGAAAGTTGGGACCTTGGCACCTATGTCTGACTGCAGGAGGGATCACACCAAACCCTACAGGACTTGCAGAAAAATGCAAGATCTTCTCAAATTACCATTGCTCAGGTGGAAGAAAGTGGCAGTTTGTAGCCATTTACTGACACAGGTGAGCTCTCTGCTGGCTTTTCTCATTTATTTAAAGAAAGAGGATTAGGTCAAAATTTGTGAAGAAAAAAAAAAAAAAACTGTGGACTGTTTCTTTAGCTCATCCAACATGTACACTGATCCAAAATCTGAAAGGAAATGCTAAAAATCTCACTACACGTAGAGCCAGGTTTCCCTTTAGCTGGAATGTGTATTGTCCTGTTCAAATACACACACAGCACCTTGATCTGACATTGCCCAGTTACAATCCCCAACTTCACACTAAAATAACTCATCAGTAGCGCTTCAGAAAGTCAAATATATTGAGCCACTCCAATTATTTTTAATAAAATCTTTGTGTTTTATTTTGGCAAAAAAAAGTAAATTTTGTTCAAGTTTTCCACTCTGGCAAAACAATCTGAAATACTGCAAGACATTAACAAGCTCCCTGTAATTTTGTGGAGAAAGAAGAGACATTTTTAGAGCAGTTCACTTTGTTTAGAAACCCACGGTAAGACTGGAGGAGCATGTACAGGCACCCAAGTGCTGTCTAAGTGGAATTAGCACCAGTATTCAAAGAGGACAGTGATCCAAGAAGCCCTGACCAGCGCAGGTACGGGCAACAGCACTCCAGGCAACACTCGTGTTTCTGCTAAACATTTTCTTGAAGCAGTGAGAAACTGGGCTGTCCATGTATATACCTGCCTCCCACATAAGGCCAGTGGGGACACGTAAACTTGGCAGCTCTGTAAGTC
This sequence comes from Burhinus oedicnemus, assembly GCA_008921705.1. Taxonomy (NCBI): domain Eukaryota; kingdom Metazoa; phylum Chordata; class Aves; order Charadriiformes; family Burhinidae; genus Burhinus; species Burhinus oedicnemus. The sequence continues at coordinate 648,080 of VFFE01007136.1, read as the reverse complement.
CTTTAGGGCCTCATTTAAGTCTTAAGAGCTTGATTTGCTGTGTTAGTTTAGACCCTAACACCCCAAACTGCTCAAGGCACAGCTTTAGGATTTGCTGCGGTTTTAGGTATCTCTGCTGTGAGCATGCCAGCCCTAGACTCGAGCCTTGAGGTTAAATGTCTGTTTTCCAAACTAAGAATCTTTTAAATTTAATTACAGCAGCTCTGAAAACCTTAGACCCTCTATGGAAAGGCATGTATGCCCTAACGTTTTCATGGGATCTGCTCTGCAGCACAAAGAGGAAAGGAGCCCTGCAGCCCTCCCTGGTCGGAGAATCATCATAGGGCTCATCCGTCCCAGCCAGGTCACTGCTGAAGATCTCCTCCTTGCTCGCTGAGGTGTGGGACGTGTCAACAGCCCCTCAAAAAGTCCAGCCTACACCCCATGCTTCACACGCACCAAGGCCACCAGGAATCTCTGCTGGCACAGGCCCCATCCCTACTCTGGCAGGGAAAATAAGCACGTGGGAGCACCCAGCTGAACACCCTGGAAAGCAAGCTCTGTGCTCAGTTTCTGCCAGGGCCGCTTCCATTTTGCTGAACATCCCCATCTGAAACAGGAATTTCCTACAGCAGAAAGCCCCGGAGCAGCCCGGGCAGATCCGAGCCCTGCGGCAGCCTCCTCTGTCTATGGTGTTAAAGGGTATAGTCCACCTAACAGTCAACTTTTCCTTCTGCTTTATCACAGGGGAGGTTTTGCTGTGTTAATATATTTCAGACACCTTTCTTCAGCACAGACACACACAAAAAAATCATGATTGGGTATTTCTAATTCCCCAACTTACATTTCTTTATTAAAGCTCTACTCTCTGTCTGCAGCAGGCTAAAAAAACACTGCTGCTGAAAATCCTCCTGGCAAACAATACAGGATCAAAGAGAAGAACAGAATTCTGTGTGACTTGTTCAAAAATGAACGGTGAGGCTAAACAGCAGCTTAGGAAATTATGCAAAGAGTAAGTATACATTCAAAACAACCCCCTATAAGCAATGCCCAGAATACTCCATAAAATAGGCTTTAAATGGGATATAATAACTGTTGTGCTATGCAGTTGCCATGATATAAGCTCACCAAAAAACAGTCAATGAGGTAAACCTTACCATTCTTTTCAACCCAACACAGTCATAGAAAATAAATCTTAAGTGGCAATCATTTTAAACTATATACCAAAAACAAAAGAAAAATAAGCCTCAAACTTTAAATACATCATAGAAGGTCTGAGATGTTTTTTGCTGCAGGTCTACAGCCAACTGCCATCTAATATTATAAGGACCAAACTCCTCATCAATAAAGAATACACACAAGAACCAAACCCAGCCTGCCCTTTGTTCACACCACACAAACACAGCACTCCTTTCTGGGATGGGATGCTTACCAGCTTCCAAGCAGGACTACACCGCTCCTTCAACAGCCTCCACATAAAAAAAAGACTTCCTTTTGCAGCTGTGTGGGCTAGGAGAGAAAACTGAGCCGTGTTTTCTTCAAGCAGCAATAGCAGTAAAAGGCTGCTGGGTGCAGCCAGCAGTAACCACCACCAATCCCACTCAGCTCAGCTGTTTAACAGGACCAAAACGCAGGGGCACATGTGTCCTGTGAAGGCAGAAAACATCTTCTGCCTAATTAGCATCAGAGCCTCCTACCTGGGGAGGCACTAAACTGCACTGATCATGAAAAATTAAACACCACCAACTGAAACAGAAGCATTTGCTCTCAGTGTCAGGCTTTGGCACCCATAACAGGAGATGAGAAACTCAGTAGTGATCGCAAGAAATGAAGGCAAACTAGTCACAAACCCCAGCTCAGCATGCAGAGTATTACACTGGTGACAAGTCAAGGATTTTGTTCTCAGATCTGTTTATTAGAAGCAGTTTTGTGCATTCAGCAAAGAAATCAGAAGGGAATAGCAATTACAGAGAGCTGCCGCAGCTGAGCTTTTCAGACCATCATGCCAGTACACCCCATTTCCCAGCAGGATCCTCCTATTGGGAAAACCTGATATCTGCTTGACATTACTGTTCTTCCCACAGCGGTTCAAATCAGTAGGACGTTTCTGAGCAAAACTGTAATGATTCGATAGAGAAATGTTCCACCCATAGAGGGACAAGACATTACCTCACCAGAGCCAGCAGCTTCAGTGGATTTATTGGATATTATCCCACAGCGGTTATTTTTCCTCCCAGTTTTAATTTTGTAGCGCATAGTGGTTCCTTGATACAAGAATAATTTGCATAACCAAGCACAGACTCATTTTGAAGCACACGTACAATAGCATCCAAATGCCATGCTGTAAAGCTCAGCAGGGCTGGGAATGGCACACGAGGTTTCAGTCTTGCTATTAAATCTTAATACTTCCCGAGGGCTGCGTAGTCTTAGTTTTATCCCATGTTTTTGCCACAGCACTGCACATCGTGTCATTTCAGTACAAATCAGATGAAAACCTGCACAGACTTATCTGATCTGTTCCTCTATCAAAGTTTCTGAATCCTGTTTTTTCTGGAAACCTAGGAGGAGAAGATAAGGTGCAATACGGAGAAGCAAAATATTAAAACATGTTGCTGTGCCTTTGTATTGTTACAAAAAGTGAAACACTGGGGAAGAAGATATAGTAAAACGCTTGCTGTTCTCCCAAAGACACAGAATGATGGCTCTTGGCAACTTTCAGTTTGCTTCCTCACAGCCCCTCAAAATGCACTGCCTTTTTTTCCTTTTCCTTTGTTATTATTTAATTTCCCTGCAGAAATATGGTAGGACGCCACTGCATGCTTTACGGCATTTAAAAAAAAAAAATCATTTTAAGAGAACACGCTGTCCCACATTTATCACAGAATCATAGAATGGTTTGGGTTAGAAGGGACCTTAAAGATCACCTAGTTCCAAACCCCCTGCCATGGCACCTTCCACCAGACCAGGTTGCTCAAAGCCCCATCCAACCTGGCCTTGAACACGTCTAGAGATGGGGCATCCACAGCTTCCCTGTTGGGGAACCTGTTCCAGTGTCTCACCACCCTCAGAGTGAGGAATTTCTTCCTACCATCTAATCTAACTCTACCCTCTTCCAGTTTGAAATCAATACCCCCCGTCCTATCACTACACTCCCTGATCAAGAGTCCCTCCCCAGCTTTCCTGTAGGCCCCCTTTAGGTACTGGAAGGCTGCTATAAGGTCTCCCTGGAGCCTTCTCTTCTCCAGGCTGAACAACCCCAACTCTCTCAGCCTTTCCTCATAGGAGAGGTGCTCCAGCCCTCTGATCATCTTTGTGGCCCTCCTCTGGGCCCACTCCAACAGGTCCATGTCCTTCTCATGTTGGGGGCTTCAGAGAGAGACGCAGGACTCCAGGTCACGAGAGCGGCAAAGAGGGACGGAATCACCTCCCTCACCCTGCTGGCTACACTTCTTTTGATGCAGCCCAGGATGCAGCTGGCTCTCTGGGCTGCAAGCGCGCATTTATCCCATCTTACAGTGGAAAACAGGTTAATGATGCTGCTTTGCTATGTCAGCCTGTAACTCCACACCAAGTTCTGTAGTTAAAAGTACCAAACAAGCACTCGATGTGGGTATTGCAACTCTCATTTAAAAACACTACACATGCATAATTGGGGGTATAGCTTCTGGATTACGTTGGCTTTTATGTAGCTCTTAGTTTATGATTGCAATCCGCCCTACCGTCTGCATGCTTTCTTGTATACACAGCTTCTGTGATGGTCTTAAAAGCACATTTTCCTTGTGCTTTTTTTTTGTTTTTAATTATTCAGTGTTGGAATTAATAAACAGCTTAGAAAATGAAAATGTCACAGCTTAGTGCAGAACGCATCAATTAATAAAGAAGTAGGATGCAGGACAATTTAAAGGTACATGTCCCAGTGGCAGGAGAGCTGATCCTCTTCCAGCTGGAAATCAAAGCAAAAATATCCCATTGACTGCAACAAGAGCCAGCGGGCTTAAAAGATTCTCATGATTTTATAAATGAGACAACCTATTTTTCATAAACAGTGACAGAACTTGGAGCTTAAGCATCACTGAAGAGCTATGAAGTGCACAATACACTCAAAGGGATTAAATTTACTTTAAAAAAGCAATTTGCAGATCTCACAAAAAATGTTTAATAGTTTGATCCAAATATGCATGTGATCAAAACTACAAAAACTTGCTAATCTCTCCCCTGCATTCAACCTGTCCTATACTGAAATACCTTGGGGAAGGAAACAGGCCAGAGGAATTAATTTATAGATCTTTTTAACTCTTAGAAGTACTCGGTGTGGGCATAATCAGAGAGGTGGATGGGCACTTTGGAGACCTAAGGGTAGTTTGAGCTTTGCTTTATCAACTGGATTTGAGGAAATCACTGAGATCTGACTGAAGGAAGATGCTCTTATCAACTGGCCTCTACCACAATTTCTCTCCCCACCTGCAAGAATGCAGCAGTAATGCTTACAGAAGCATCCACAGGGCTCTGAAAAAAATAGCACAATCCAACAAATCCTGATACGCCCTTCCCAGAGACGGAGAGAAACAAAAGGAGGTAAAAATTGTCACCACGGTCCCTCACAGCCTCTCCAGTCTGGATGCAGAGGTGGCCCTCTTTCCTTCTTGCAGTCCTCAAGTCTCTGTTCTCTGTAACTGCTCTCAGCCACCCAGCAGAGAAGAGGGATGGGGGGAGATCTCCAGAAAAGGTGTCCTGGTCCCAGCTTGGGGACATGGACCAAGGAGGCAAAGCCCAGACAGTGCAAGTCCAAACATACATTTGCTTCCCAAGGACATCTTGAGCAACACACACTAACTCTGCATATTAGAAAACCACCATTTCTGAGAGATCAATGGAAAATTATGGATTATATCAACATGAAGAACTTCAGCTCTGCAAAACAGGTATTTCTTTGCAACTGTATTCCTCTCTGGATGAATTCCTGTGGACTATGCCCAATATACTCCTACTATTAGAAATGAAAAGTTTCCTTCTAGAAATAGGCCAGGCATTTTAGGCCAAACTGAAAAAAAAATATTATTTTCTCATTGCAACTACTTATTCTGTTTAACCCTTTGAGACACACATCTTCTACTCTTTTATCCCAAAATACACCCTCATTTTCAGGTAGACAGTCAAGTGCTGTAGGCTTTATACAAATGCAGTAAGAAAAGGACACCACCTCAAGGAGTTTACAGTAGGCTGAGATAAAATAAAGCGTAAGGAAAATCCAAAGTCACATGGAAGAAACAGAGCAGTGAAATGCTCCGTCCCAGGTCACCAGACAGATAAACAACAGAATGCGGGAGGCGCTGATGGCCTCCTGATGCTCAGTTTAGTGCTCTGTTTCTAGAAACCCTTCCTTTCTTTTAAGCACCTCATCCTTCTACTATTAAAAAAAAAAAAATGTATCTTATGTGGTTAAAGAGAGAGTAAGCTGTATGTTCACTTTAAGAAATCGGGCATTTCAAACACAATGATGCGCTAAAATGTAATTCCCCAGAGGATCTACGCAAACCTATGCTCTTCGTAGCTGGAAAAGGAGGGGGAGAATTCACACACATGCATTACGGATGCGTAAAAGCATTTTCTGAGACAACAAAACGTACGTCATGTTTTAACTGAGAAAACGCAAATTTGAAGTGGAAGTTATTATAATCTACCCTGACTCTGATCCTAATCGGGGACAGATAAATTAAATACAGAAGTGTTAATCCTTGAAGGCATATAGATATTTGATTAGGCAAAGTGTATTAATCGGTAAAAAATAATTCTGACATCAAAACCTGTATTGACTGCTGTCCCTCTGCTTACCCCGTTTAACTAACACGACCTAAGAGACCCGTGTTCCAGTGAGGGTGGCTCTGTGTTGGAGGCTGTTCCCCTTTCCTGCTGTTTCCTCCCCATCTACCCTAACCGGACTCCACGGTGGCACCCTTCTGCTCACACCTCCACTACACACTGGCCTTTTTTTGCACTGCAACACTGCAAACAAAAAAGATTGTTTCCAAAAAAAAAAAAAAAACAAACCGAAAAAAGGCATTTTGAAAAACAAAGAATGCAGTTGTCCATGTCTTAAAAACATGCCAGAAATAAGCTACACTCAGTACACTATTTTGAAGAAAATTCAGACCTTGTGAATGGCCACCAGACTCTCCAAGAGTTCCAGGCCACGTAGCAAATTTGGCAGCTTCTTCCCTCTTCCCTCTGGCACATCCATATTAGCGTCAGCTTTAGCCATCTAAAAGTTAAACACTCAGTTTTATGCAGCGATTTTAATTTTATAGTGGTCTCAGGTCTATGATCAGTGAAGAACTGCAGACGTGTAGGGAGAGCAACTCAACCCACTGCCCTAACATAAACCAGGCTAGGACCTGTTTTGCAGAGGTGTACATCTCTCTTCAGCTTCAGCCCCCGCATACCATGGTTGCCTGCCTGCTCTGCTTATACTTAATTTCATTTTTATCTCCGTTGACCACCATCGGGGGTGAAGACTGCACACAAGGGTGGGTATAAGATGCAGAACAAGGTGAGTCACTGCAGACAGAGGTCCATGTGGCTGCTCGCTGCAGTGACGGGCCAGCCACTGCCCCTCACTGAGCCCTCAGTACTGGCAGGGCTCCCGGGGCACTTGTGCCAGGAGGGAAGCAAGGTTTGGCTGCTCCCTTCACAGATGTCTTGAATGAATGGTGCCATTTGCCAGTGTCTGGCTCAGTCCAGGAGTTAAACTTTTTACAGTATTAAGAGACACTGCACGGCAGGCCAACAACTTGAACCTCTTCTCTTTCCTAGCACTACTGTTTACATATTTTCATATCATTTTCCATGGATCTGTTTACATTTGTCTTATTTGAGCCTTACAGATAGGGAATCTAGTATTTCTAGTTCCCCAGCTATAAACTTCTCTCTGTCCTCAGAAGAGCTTGCAATACCTCCCAGTCCAGTACTATCTTCAAATTCAATTGATTTTTGTATTCACAGATCATTAGTTACAACCAAACTTAATGCAAATTCCTGTGGGAACCCAATGGGCACTACATCTCAATTTGAAGTACAACCATTTATCATTACCATTTGTGCCACGTTCAGTATGTCTGCTATCACTGGGGCCCAAGAAAATTTATTTGGTGTGGTCGGCAAGACTAGGAGACTATGAAATATTTCAATACAAGGACAAAATTAATAATACTGTACATGTGCAAATGTCACCTTTAAAAATCACTTTTATATTCTGTGATTTTCCTTTATTGAACCACACACATACATTTCTCATGAGTCCAATATCTTCAAGATAACTTATAATTTTTCTCTTAAGAGAGTTTAACAATTATTTGACTACGGTCAGGATTTAATATTATCTAATGGCATATGTGACAATAATTCTTTTAAATCATTGCAGTATTTCCCTTTTCAAACAGAAGGTATTTCCAAAATTCCCATGACTGCTAAACAAGTTTGCAATGATTTAGTGAAGGTGTAAATACTTCCCTGCTTCAGAGTACCTGTCCCTCATACTTGCAGGTATACACATCTCCAGTTGCCGCTTATTCGCTCACCAGTGTAGCTGTTTATTCAGCATTTCATTTGTCAGTTATCTGTGCGTATCAGGTGATATCTCGCTGGGTTTTTTTCCAGCATAAAATCCATACATAAACAAGGAGGAGTGGAAGAGAGAAATCTGCTACAACGAAAGGGTCGAAAGGCAACATACTTTGAAGTCTTACTGCATTCACTTCTGAGCTACTGAGGATCAATGTGAGTGACCTACGTACTGTGTACACGCATGAACTTATCAATTGGGTTAGAAAGATTACGCCTACAGTGGCCCACCAAAGCAGTTCAAGAAGAGCCCTCGCAACCAAAACCTCAGCCTTGCATTTCCATAGTAAAACAGAACAATTTCTCTTTATAATCCGCAACTGTTCCAGAGCTCACTATTCTCATTTCTGTTGGTATTCGCTTCAGTGCTGGAGCCAACCCTTGTTATTCAAGGAAAGAAGGATCTTCACGGATACAAAATGTAAATCCCAAGCTTCACAATACTGTTTTTTTGGACCAGCATTTACATTTTAATTTCCCTGCTTGGTTAATGAGTGGTTTAACTCCACTATGATAGGAACCCTGAAATCAGGTTATAAAGCTTTCTTCTGCTCGTAAGATTAGACTCGTATTTCTTCTACTGGCCTTTGGTGTTGCACCAAAGTAAAACAGATCTGATGCTGCCACTACACTTACCACAAGCATGTAAAACATCCTGCAAAGACTAAACATGCAGCATCGTAAAGCAGGGTGAGCAGTTACACAGCATGCTGCTTGCTGGCTGTGCAGATGTAACCCCATGAGCAGAATTTGGCCTGATGGCTTGGAATAGAATTCAAACAGATGCCCACATTTCTCAAATGGCTGAAACGTGGTTTAACGTTAAAGCATAATGTCAATTAGATCCGTACCATCATGACTCTAACACATTTTGTCTAGGACGTGCAGCCATGAAAAATACTGCCCCGCTGTCAACTCCTTTTTATTTCAAACCTGCTTTTGTTGTTACCTCTGCTACTGGGATCCAGCAGGGCTCTACAGGAATGGCAGGTGTGTGGCTCCTCAGACCAGAAGACACTTGGAAAACACAGGTACCGAGGGAAATACATATCCAGCACATAGGGGTATCATGGGATTTGGCATTGGCCAAAAAAACAGAAAAGCAATTCAGGAATTTAAGTGCCTGCTTCACCCTCAAATACCAAAGATGTATCTCCAGCTATTCTCCTGGCGCCTAACACTGGGTTCTGGTGCATGGTACTGCAAGAAGCCAGAAGCTTAAGAATGAGTAAAAACTAGCACTTAATTTTAAATAAGGCTCTTTAGCCCTTTACTAGATTTAGTCCTAGCTCTCCTAACACTGTCCCGTCAAAAGTGGCTTTTGAAAACGGGGCTTGGCTACTTTGAAAATCTGAGACATTACCAAGGTGGGGGAGACTGCTCTAAGGGAGATGATAGCTCTACAGGAAACCACCAGAGCACTGTGGGAATGTTCTTTATAGACGCAGCCCTGTTTTCAGTTACCAGGGTGCATATCCTTTTGGGGAGAAAAAGTAATTTCATTTGCAAGAGCCCATGGCCTGCTCCAGCACTGACCCCCCTGCAGGATGTCTCCATCTGGTGCACTACCATCTCCTGCACCGCCAATGAAGACGGCTCTGCTTCGATGGGCAGCTGCACTAGGTGACCTCCAGCACTCCCTCCCAGCCAACACTATGCCATGATGCTAAAAGGAGCTGGGAATAAGCTTGTGCCTTCACCTGTTGTGGCAAACACCACTGTCTCATTCACTGCATGTGGAAGAAAGGGAGCTGGAGCCAAGCCTTCTTCAGTGTGTGTATACATACACACACACACATACACGTTCAACACTTACACCCACAACCTGCCACCCCATTGAGCAGGGAGGATGGGGGAAGGGAACACTGATCTCCAGCTCAGATCCCAGGATGCAGAAACCTGGGTAGCACCCTGTTGTCTGATAATGACAATGACCTTTTTAATGTATTAAAAATTCAGCCAAAAAGGTGATAAAGGAGATTTTCACGGGAAAGGAAAGATCAAAATAATAATAGTTTCAAAGCACTGTACTTATTTTAGACATTCTTACAGCATGTTTCCATAGGAACTGGAATGCAAAGGAGCACGCTGCAGCAGTGCTCACAAATGCTGTGTGGTTTAGTGGCCTGTAAAGGACTGGTTAAGGCCACCATGACCACTCCGACAGTGCCAGGCACCTGCTGCTTTTGCTGCACAACAGTATCTTAGCTATGACGTTCTGCAAAATCTAGGAAAAGAACAATTTTTCCCATGTTTTTTCCTCTCATCCTGCAGCCCTGACTGATTTCATATCCTCATGTAGCCGTGGTGCTAAGCGCTGCCCAGCCAGACCCACTGTGGGGCACGAGGGCACTGCGGTTTAGACCAAGCACGTCACAAACCCCGGTGAGAATGAGGAAAGCGCAAACAAAGAGGGGCTGTTTGGGTGCTGGGGAGGTGGTGTGTCCTCAGAAGTAACACATGGGCCTGGCTTTTGCATCCAGCTTTGGCACTCACCTGCTGAGTGACCTTGTGCAAGTCACACCAGGTAAGATCTGCTCCATCTGTCAGCTGCCCAAAATGCATCTAGTCCAGCTCAGCAGGGAAGCACTTCTCCGGCCAACAGAGACAGCGTGTACCCTGCCAAAGACACCTGCCCCACAGACAGGTCTCTTGTCCCCCAAGCACCCACACAGCCACCCCTGTCTATACCCATCTGGTCACATCCATACATTAAGCGCTTTGCTCACGTATCAAGGTGCCACGTGGCAACTGACTATTTTCTCCATTCAAAATTGTCTGATACAATGTGAGGCCTGTGCTGCAGCTCACCAGAACAGCATTTAACTGTGTGTGTATCGCATGTCTTGGAGCAAAGCATGGGCACATGGGTGCTTTTGGTAGCCCTCCTGGCTGGGACAGCACTGGAGGAACATACACAATGGGTGTGATGCCACCCTCAACTCCTCCAGCGTCAGCCCCCTCAGTAAGCTGTCCTCAAAACTAACATGGCTTTTGTCTCGGAGGGAAATAACTAGTCGTCTGCAGAAGAGAAGTGTTTGAAGCAAAGAAACCCAGCCTATCTGATCCAGGGGACCAGGACCTGGGACTGAGCAGGAAAATTAAGCTATGTAACTGCATAGACATCACATACAAAGGGAATGAAGCTCCTCCAGAGTGTGATGAACTGTGCACCTCTCCCCTTTGATGTAGTGGGAGCCTGAATGACCAGTTCAACTTTTAGATGGCAAAAATGAGACAAAATGACTCCCACCTCCTGTGCTGTCATTCCTGAATGTGTGAAATGGTGCAGTGGCAGTCATCCCATTTGTAAAGGACTTTCTCATCAATTCATGACAAGGGCTGCATACGAACTAGTTACCTGTACTTATGGATTGAGAGAAAAACAGAACTTTGTTACTTACGGATTTAAAAACCCCTTAATATACATACATATTGAAACCGGCCTGACTCATCCCAAGTAAAGATGGATAATTTCCAACAGTCAGGGCAAAACACACTCTTCCTTGGACCTGCCAGCTTTAACTTCATAGTCCAGTAGGAAAGTAAGCCAAAACGCTGAGGACTCTGCGTCATCCAGACCATAGCTGGCAGGGCAAAGCAGTCCCAGCCCAAATGCTCCATCTGGGCAGGACCTAACTACAAATACTTTTATACTGTTGTGGAAGTGCTAAGAACTATTAATATTAAAGTTAAATTTTGTAAATCAATAGCTGCCTACAGCATAGAGGTATTTTACAAACACTGAAAGAAATAATATATTCATCTAGTTATTTACATACTCCACATACTGCAATGTTTCTTGCTCATCAAAAAAACTTCCATGGTAGGTATTGCCATAAGAATCCATATGTAAATTAGAGATTTGACAAACAAAAGTATCAATATAGGATGTCTGAATCCAAGTCTTATTTCAAATATTACAATTACAGTTTCAGTCAGTGGAAAGATAGAAAAAATCATCTGGGAAGCCCCAACAGCCTCACATCGAAACGCAGTTTGGTTATTAAAAAAATAAAAAACAAATTCTGTTTTTAGAACCTGATTATTTAAAAGAAGAAAATTCTGATTATTTGATCTCTTTTCCCACCTCTCCAATAAAGTAAGTGCGGGGAAGGTGCTGTGCAACTGTATCCCATTACATCTACACCCTGTATTTTAAGGATCGGAAGCAGTATGGTACAGATACACGTTATCTATGCTTCAGTACCTCTGAAGTCATACACTGAAGTGGCAGAAGACATGCTTTCATTCCAATTTTCCAATCTAAGTGAAATTTACTGGATCAAACCCATGCTGTAACACAGACTCAAAAGCAGGACGTAAGTTTTGCACGTCTGCGTGTGTTTGCACGACTCCAGATGCGAACACTGAGATTCCCAGCTGGGAACAAAGTCACAAAGTCACAAACCAGGGTGAGCTCTACTAAACACAGAGTGCAGTCTACTTCACAGCCCAAACTAAACAAAACAACACATATAGCATACAGACAGCATATAGCATGTAGATGCTAGGATTTTTGATACTGTTATTTTTTATGTTGAATAAAGAGTCCTGCATTGGACAAGCCAGCTGCCATGAACTCACCCAAGCACTCAGCTTTCTGTTCTGGGTCCCCTTGCAAGCAAGTCAGATCCAGGTCTTCTCTCTTGCTTCCAAACTTTGGCTGTCGTTACCTGAGACCACATCTCACTCCAGGAAACCATTGCTTTCAAACAGAGCGCCGATGCACGGGGCAGCGAGCGAGCCCAGCGAGGGCCAGGCTGCAGGACTTCCCTAGGGGCTAAGAACAAGCAGGGATCTGCCGACCCAGCCACCCGTTCCTGAAAGCATTTCTCCAGCTTAGCTTTCCCACCGTAAATTCTTGATGCAGGGAAACAATTAAAAAAAAGCAATCCAGTCATTTATCCTCCAGGCTGGAGAGAAAGAAGGAGGCTGCCACAGCAGTGCCTGTTTTGAATGCTTGGCAGGTACACAGGCACAAGGGGGATGATGCTATAGATAAGCGCAGACAGAAATAGCTAGAAGGATGAGCTGGCTCAGGGTGATGGTGGTGGTGAAAGGCAGCAACCTCCCTTTTCCCATGATTTCACCAAAACCAGCAGCTGACCCCCAGACTCACCAAGCATGCTGGCTGGAGAAAGTCCCCCCGAGCTCCGAACCTCACGCTGGAAATATCCTTCTCGCACAGATCTCTGTCTCTGGTAGGTGCTTTGAGGACTGCATCTTCTCAGCCTACTTCTGACTCACAGCACAAAACCTGCTCGCTGCCTGTCGTGGGTTTTGGTGCTGTTCCCAGAATCCTGCCAGGAAGCCGCTTGCTTGCAGATTCCCCTGCACCAGCCGGGAAATCCAGCAATTATGGCTCAGAAAATACTGCCGAAACACCGACCTGAAGTATCTGGGCAGCCACCTCGTCTCTCCCCCACAAGCAGCCTCACGCAGTTCTCCGTACTGCTCTTACCAGCCCCCAAGAAGACAAGCACAGAGCTGTCACCTGTCACTTATGCAACTTAGCTGCAAAAATACAAAAAGAGCTAAATGTGAGGGCTTTGCCCAGCTGCCACCATGTAGTAATCCTTTGTTTCCCCTCCCCGTCTGTATGGCAACAAAGTCTAATTTTCTTCTAAAATTGGAAAACAGTCTCACCTGACTGTACCTGCATGGGGAAACAAGGTGGATTAAAAAAATCCTGCTTTTTAAAGCTGCTTGAGCTGGAACTATTAGCCAGCGCCTCGTCTCCTCTGTGCAGTATCAGTCCCCAGGAACCAAGGTCTGTGGCTGTCAGTACGGTGGGACAACCCTGAGAAACCCCACGGCTGGGATGGAGTTGAGATGGGCAAGGACCCTCTGAGCTCAACTAGAGAGGGCAATCTGGGAAGCAATCCTACACAAATCTGAGGAGGAAGAAAAAGCAGGGGAGGGAGGGGGAAGAGATGGAGGGAAGTAAAGAAGGGGAGAGCATGAGCATTGCTGCTGTGGTTTCACTGGGGGGTGAGCAAGGGTGATGAGGGGATGACAAGGTGTGCCCTGGAGAGGAGACAGACCACAGGAGACCAGGACTGGGGCACAGGCAAGTGAAGTTAAGCAATAAAACAGAAGCCATGAGAGGGGCAGGCAGCCAGGGATAAGGGAACATAACAGAAGGAGGAAACAGACAAGAAGAAAGAGCCGTCAGGAGAAAAGGAAGGAGAAGAATGATCTGAGTCACAAATAAAAAAAAAAAAAAAAAAAAAAATCAGTACTCAGAGAAACACTGAGAAAAAAAAAATGAGAAGTAAAAATCAAAAAGCAACCCCAAACCCATTTTAAATCATTTTACTAATCTCCTGAGACTGAAAACATCACATTCTGATATACATCCCAGTTCCCTTGCTGTTTGCTCCCTTGTAACCACTGCAGAGCTGCTCCTGTGATACGTTACTTCACCCTTTAAGTCATGCTCACGTGCCCAGTGTGAGGTGGGGGATATTCCCAAGGGCAAGGGGTTGCTAGCACAGTGTTGGCAGCAGGGCAGCAAAGAGCCATGCCACCACACCACTCTTCACCTCCCACATCAACCACCCCTACATTGACCTGGGGGAGAGACACCTACAGACTTTGGATCAAATATCTGTATTATTGCAGAACTGCTGACTTGACCACCAGCTGCCAGCAGTGCTAGCTCAGCTTGCTTGACGAAACCTCGTAGGCTACATCCATCCCAGTAAATTAAACATGCCCAGGTAACTTCCCTGGGATGAGGCCACCTCCCAAGATAGGAGTGAAATGGGTGGCTGCATATACACCACCTAATGGGGACATCTCCTGACTCTGTAACTCCCAAAACAGGCCCTGGAAGCCACCGGGAGAAAGCCGGCTGGCATGGGCCAAATTTGGGCCAGGGACCACTCCAGCAGTTCCCCCCATGCAGGCAGACACCCTCTCCTCAGGGCCTGGCAGTGCTCTTTGCTAACAGAGACAAGCCTGTAGCTTACTATAATACTGTGGTTGTTCAGACAAAACCTACTATTTTTTCATCCCCCTTCATTTATCTCAGCTACTCTGGAAAAATCAGTAAAAATAGCATGTTTGTCATGGTAGAAAAACTCAAGAATCTGAAATAAATGGCTTTTGAGATAGAGCTGGAAAAGAAAGACTTTAGGTCCAGAAAGAAAAAAAATACGAAGTGACAGCAAGGATATAAAGGGAAACTTAAATTTGATGCAAACAACTGCAACATCAATAGCTAGCTTTAAACAATTTGTGCCCAAAACCAGTCTTCAGGCACATTTACTTGCTGTGTTCCAGGAAATAAAAAATTATTTTTATAAAAATTACTGCTCATTTTTCTGATTATGTTGTCTTGTTACACAATAACAAATGTTGCATGACAGTGCTTGGATGGTAGAGCAACTCCCTGTAGTTTAACTTAAAGCTTTTCAAACTTATTAAACAGAGAGTATATGTGGACCATTAAAATAAAAAGTGTGTTTGCAAAATTTACAGGGTGTAACCTGTCCCTTTTTTAAATATTTGTATCAGCTAGGGTTACCTCCTTTTAAATCAATGGAGAAGTAAGTTTGAAAAGCAGGTAAACATGTGAACAGAAGCCAGGTGGGGAATTTTTTGGCAGTTTATTGAAAACAATTATTTTGCATAAAACAGCTGACTACTTCAGATCTGTATTTGTGTGTGTTTTGCACTGCTTTCACAATAAGGTGAACAGTTATCACACTTTGTCAAAGGGGAGAACACAGTTCTCATGGTTTCTCTTCATGGTTTGATGTTTACCATTTAAGTGATGGGTAAGAAAACAAGAACAGTAACAGCTTCTTTTAATTGAAGTTAAGTTATTATGAGCTATTTATGGTTAAAAACACCAAAAACACAGTATGCCTCCCTGCTACATAATACTTCATTTGAGATTTAACATCTAAATTTGTTGAAATAAAAGTGAATGAGTCCAATTTTCTTTAAGGTATATGTTTGATACAATTTACTGTCCTGTTTTTGCTTTGCAAAATTCTTTGATAAATTATCTTATTTGCAAAGAGTCCTTAAGTATCCGTTTTATCCTTTTACTAGGATTTGGTTGCTGATCACTTTAACAGCTAAAAACCTGCCTTGGATATCTGTGATCTTCCTTACCACCAACCCCGAGTTAAAAAACTATCTTGAACTCTTTATTCTGCCAGGAATAAATGTTTTTGATAACTAACCGGAGTTCTCCTTGTAGGCAACAATACACATACCACTTATTTGCCAGTGTAGTTGTGATACAAGGGATGCTCTTCCACCTGAATTATCATGAACTTCAGTCTTGCACAGAGACCACTGAGTCAGTAAAAGAGAGGACACACAGTTTTCCTCTAGGAAATAAAGTGATGACAGATACCAGCACTCCTCATCAGTCAAGCCAGCCACAACAAAACAAATACACAAACCCTGTTTATATACAAACCCTGTGTTAACCAAAACCAAAAGGGATATTCCCAAGAACCATTTAAGTATGAAATCAGACACGAGGAACACCACGAACCCAAGCAGCCCACAGGAACAGAGGCAACAGCACTAGTAGTAGAAAATACTTTCTTCATCTAGCAAGAACTTGTGTGTCACCAATATAAATGTAAAATTCTACATTTTAAAGGTGGTTTGGGGTTTTTTTTGTTTTGTTTTTGGTTTGGTTTTTTTAATCACAGCTTTTGGAAAAACCTCATTACTGATTTGCTTCAGAAATAGCCATATTTTAGCTAAACAGACTTGCATATTTAATCATCTTTTGTGTGAAAGCATCCAAATAATAGTTATTGCGTACCACAGACTACACATGCAACAAGCTAAGATCACCATCACAATCAATTTCTCTCTGATATCGATATATATAATTCCCAATACAGAACAACAACTACCTGGAAGAGAAATCCCCAGTTGTCCATAATGTACTTAGTGTTTTGGGGGAGTTAGATTTTTTTATTTTTTTTTCATCTAAATGATTTTGGTGTTTGTAGGGTCTGCTGTGTTGAAGCCCTAGAGATGAAAGTCCTCCTTGAGGTGGAAAATTGTCACAGAAGATGGCTTCAGCCATTATGAGGTCCAGAACAGGTCCTTGGTTGCTCCACACACATTCGTTTCTGGCTTTTTCTGAGGGAGGTGCCAACTAGGATTAGCTTACTGCCGGCCATTTACTGTATTCAGATGCTCATCACTGGTGTTTCATGCTTTGATCATCTTCTCATAAAGGAATTCGAAGGTATTTTATAGCAGTTGCTCTCTCAGAGCAGAGGTGAAGCCCATCCAGCCTCTCGTCCCATCTCCGATAGCAGTATGAACCAAATACTTCAGAGGATGATGTACGAGTAATGCAGAGAGTATACAAGAAATAAACACTCCTTCATCTCAGATCCAGCCATTGAAGACCAAATGAGCTCGTATGTGTGAGGTTTTACTTTATATCACTCTAAGTATGTGCTGAACAACTACAGCTTATATGTATGACCTAGCTTCTTTTTAACTTCCTGGCCAGTTTCAAGCAACTTTGATGGAAGAGTTGAGTTTCCACAAGCTTTGTGAAAGTCGGTGACCAGGGAGAAGAGCAAGAGTTCAGCAAAGAAAGGCTGAGAAAAGGCTGCAAAGCAAGCTTTAACTTCATGTGAAAACAGAAAGTCTTCATGGGAAAGTTCTTCCTTAATGGTGGGAGAGCTGCAACTGAAATAAGTATTTCATGAGACACCAAGGAATTCATCTCTTCATCAAGGTTTCTCTCCCATGGTGACTGTCTATTGCCTAATAAGGTGCAGCTCTGACTGTTGTTTCCCCAGCAATTACAGCACCACTAAGGGCTCTCCTGCACATGGCTTCTCTGATGCATACGGGTTTAGTATAACCCAGTTAAAAAGTGAACTAATCATGATATACAAACCCAGTAGAAACCAAGCTTCATTAGTTCTTCTGCTAGTTTTGTAATCACTAGGATAATTCTGAAGTTTTTTTTTAAAAAATTCCACTAATTTTTGGTGTTCACTGCTTCATGTACATGTTACAGTTGATGAATGCTACAGTTCTATATGTTACGTGAAAGGGATTTACTTTTTTCCTGAATCAATTTGGATTTGCAAACTTTGAGTTTTAGAGAATGCCTCGTTGCTTTTCTGTTAGAAAACAGTGAGAAGTGGAGCTCCCAGTGCTCATAAACAAGTTCTCTAAAATTGACTCAACACAGTGGAAGCGCTCCAGTCAGTTCAGAAACAGCTTATTCTTCCTACCCTTATTTTTGCTGATACTCTTATTTGGACATGGTAACACATGCTGCATACAAGAAAAGCTTATAAATCCTGGTAACACTGCATAAGTACTCTTATATTTACAAGCATCAGACTTTTTGTAGCTCCAGCTTTGAGAACCAATAATTCAAGCAGGGGGCAAGCAGGGAAAGATAAGCATAGGGATGTCCACCAACCTGGCAAAAGGTCATGAATCACCCCAGTGACGGAGCTCTGGTGAGAACCAAAACATCCAAACACCGAGAGGGAGGCTCTAATTACTAATACCCTTCTCTCTAGCTACCTTCATTGCCAATTCTGTGGATGCTAAAAACCAAAATGTCCTTCAACAAAACTAACTTCGGTTCATTTATATTGCTGTTGAAGATTAAATTAGGCCCAGCAGCACAGAGAGATTTTCTCCTGAAGGGTTGGTTTTCCCATTCTAATACCGGTATCTGATGCACATACATGGCTACTTACCAAGTTACTTGTATTGAGGGGACCATTCCAGTACCTGGATTCAACCTCCAGTCATGTTTGGTATCAATTAAATATTTCCAGATGCCTGAGCAGAGCCAGTCTGAAAGAGTACCCATGCAATTAATGAGAGGCGTGCATTCTCTTCAGTGCACATGAAAATGGGTCAGCAACATTTTAAAGTGTGCACATGATCCTGCCCTGGTGAAGAGAAGCATACAAGATGATGTCGAGACGCCTTCCAGCTCTCCTCTTCTGAGTCTACCACATACACCACTGAGATAAAGCCTGTACTGAGCCGTGTATCTGTTTCTGATGTACTGAGACCATTTCACCTTCCTCTGGAAGCTTTTGTTGCGCTCCTGGATTTTACTTCCTCCTCATCCCTCCAAGTTTATTTCTGCCTGCCATCCCTTAGTCTCCTTCCAATCTTCTCACCTAATTATTCTCCTTAGTCTGTTTCCTCTCACCTCAGCTTCATGCCTTCCCTTCTATATTTCCACTTAACTTTAAACCATGCTTGCAGTCATACCGTACTGATTGTTTCATTAAATTATGTATGAAAACAAGTGATAAGTACCATTCTAAGATATAGTTCAAGCTGCCAAGGATTCTCTTGCACAATTAGGTTAAATTAGCTATGACAGACCTGAAACATAGCTAATAGATTTCATTTTACTACACCTACTGTGGCTTAACATCATGCCCAAAGACACCCTGACACCAACAGTTAACCAGTGCAAGTGGTTCAGGTCTGTGTTTTTCAGCCTTAGCAAGTCAGATATTTTTAACGTTCTTTCTGCATAATTCCCAGCAGCCAGGGCCAGAGCCTGTGTAATGATGTGTGTCATCCAGAGCACCCTCCTGCAATCTGCAGAGCCCGGCCACGCCAGCAGCCAGTCTGCTAAATGATCAGTTAGGAGCAAGAATAAAGAGCCACAGCCGTGTAAATAAGAAGCACTCGTGTAGCCGGGCAGGGAGGCATTAGGCATTATGCTAACAGAATATCCTGGCTACAAAAAGGACCATAGTATACAGAGATCAAGGCTCCACTTACCACTGATATCAAATAAGAGGATTACACATTGCATGTAATCCGAGATGTTTTCATATTCACTCTTCTGCATGTCCCAAGCAATTTTCTCTGGCCTTTCAGAAGACAGTACTTGAGATGAACTCTTAGAATATAAGAGATAATAAGCAGAGATGGTTGAGTTTTGCTAGGTCTGTGGGAAGCCAACTTCTCAGCAGAAAAAAAAGATCTCTTCTGACCTCTAAAGATATTTCATAGAGCACATAATTCTTACTACAGCAACAACACAAGGTTGCATAAACTCTTCCACCTCACTTTGGTATGAAGTGCATACACTTAAATCGCTCTCACAGAAGAAAGATGGACTGTTCCATTATTGACTATGGGGTTGGATAAAGGAAACAGTGTCTGGAAGAGGGCTTGCAGACTAATCAACAAGGCCCAACTTCTGCACTAGGAATGGAGACTGACCACCATCTCTAGTGAAGAGCAGCTATTTACAGTTTTAGGCAATTAAAGGCTCTATCTTGCTCTGTCCTGTCATATGAGTGTAGTCACTCTCCTGCAATAAAGGTGACATGTCAGCTTGGAAGGATAACTCTAGTGGACTTCAGGAGGTGCTCAGAAATGGATCCTCCTGTAATGTCCTCAAATCACATGTAAACAACCACACATTCTCCAAAGGGCAGCTCCAAATCCAATAGACCTTTACACCTAATAGACTAGAACTCAGGAGTATCGATTCCACTGCGTACTACAGAATTTTCTTCAGGACGCTGTCCTACCAATGATTTACAGGTGCATTTCTTCCAGAATTAGTGCAATTAATTCTTCCCTTGGATCAAGTGGCAATGGCAGTTTTTGTAATTCCAGCAGCTAAAAAAACCTCTACTCCAAGAACATGGCATAAGCCAGCTTGTGTTACAGCAGCAGACCCTTTATTTCAGTGCAGTTTGCAGTACTGTAAGCTAGCAACTTAAGACAAAATCCAAACTCCTCTAACAACATTTACGAAAAGGAAATAAAATTTGTTGTATTATGAAATACAACCTTGAGGTTTTAATAGTCCCGAGGGCACAGATTGTGTTCTCAATACCATAAACCAACGAGGACCCAACAGTCTCAACCCACTGAAATGAAATTTTAATGGAACTTGTAAATATGTGAAAACTGGATTCCCAATCAATTCACACTACCTTTTGAAGCTAAAAAAAAAAAAAAAAAAAAAAGAAAAAAGAGTAAAAAGAACTGTCTCTGAAGCAGTGACTGTAAGACTGTAAGACCTGAGAAGCATTTCTGCTCTTGCTGATGAAGACAGGATGATATATGGAGACATGATACCCATGACAACGTCTTTCAGAGTATTTAAAGGAAAGGCTAGTTGTTGCAGGATGTCCAAGAAACAACTCTAAACATGCAAGATAGATAGCGAGAGCCAGCAAATCCTGATAGAACCAAAAGTGTGGTCAGATTCTTCCAAATGGTTAGCAAAGCCAGTGAGCCTTTTGACAAGACGCACTTCTCAGATTAATGTCATTATGCATCATTATTTGGTATTTTAAAACCCCTCTTCAGCCAGTGCACATTAAAACATACCATTTCAAAGTGTCAAATAAAAGATCCTGCCCCAGTAAATCAGGTATCTATAACTGAACACTAACTCAGGTGTAACATTGTGGTAGAGTTGCTGGAGCTTCCTCAGTGCAAATTGAGAGAAGACATTCAAGCCTCAGGTATCTTTCTTGCTTATTCATGACCAATATTCTGTTGTGATGTACTTAATCATGAAAGTTCAAAAAGCTGAAGTCAATCCATACAGTTCATTTAATAAATCACCCATCTTATCTAAGAGATTAATTATCATAGAACAGTTAGAGTTGGAAGGGACCTTAAAGATCATCTAGTTCCAACCCTCCTGCCATGGACACCTTCCACTAGACCAGGTTGCTCAAAGCCCCATCCAACCTGGCCTTGAATACCTCCAGAGATGGGGCATCCACAATTTCTCTGGGCAGCCTGTTCACCAGGAAAGGCTTGTGCCAAAGGGAAAAAAACTTGAGTTTTCTAACTTCCTTGCTAGTGTTTTTCTGCAGATTTAGACCAAAAAATCACTATTGATCAAGCACAAAACTTATTACGCAGCTGAAGTATTTTTACCAGCATCCTCCCCCAGCTTCACCAATTGACAATCTCTGGAGATACAAGCAGTGAAGTGTAACACAAACGTAAACTTGCTGTGGGAGGCACAGAGAAGTGGTTGGTGAGCGAGGCATCAAACTGGCCAAGAATCAGGTGAAGATGTGAAGAGCTTGTGGGTTGAGGATAAGCACTTTCTATTGTCTTGGCCACGGAAGAGGGGCAGAGGAGGTCAGCACAGAAGGTGGTACAGCAGGGAAGACCATCCAGGAGAGTGGTGTACACAGCTGTGTTGGAGCAGCAGTTGCACCAGAAGTGGGGCACTGAGTATCTAAGGGATGTTATAGGAAGAGTGACAGCATTTGAAGCAGGATGATGTGCAGGTAACTCCCTGCTGTGGAAGTGGGCAGCAAGTAGTCAACTGTGCCCTCTGCACAGAAAAATGCGCAGAGAAAAGAATATCTATTTTAGCTACATGCTTTGAATGCTGATGAGTCATTCCCAGAGAGGAACCAGAGATGAGCTAAGGTGCAGGAGATCAGGCAGGTCAGGATTAAAAGGGTAGTCTTGGGAAGAGCTGACCTAGCAGTGGTAACTGCAACTGTGAAAGGTGGTCAAACCAGGTCAGTCCCAGTCAGGAACTAAAAAGAAAACCCCCGCCCAGGGACGGAGAGGAGAGGATGGATTTATAAGCTATGTCTGGGCAAAAACTTCAGCATGTTTCCAAATAAAATGTTTTTCACATGAAGTGCAGTGTCAACAGCAGGTACTTAAATCCGAGAACATTTAATTTCTTCAAGCAAAAAAGCTGAAAAAGTTGAGGAAGAAAATGTGGTGGGTATGGCAAAGTTTGAAGAGACCCATCAATAGTGGTAAAAAGCAGCACAGTCATTTTTCTGAAAGCTGTTTTCTTCTTTATCAACAGGTAAGCTTTCCCCTCCCACTTGCCTGTATCCAGACTTGCACGGCTATGATACCACCTAACACAATTTTAGGTCAATAGAGCAACACCAAAATTTTCTCCTAACTGAACCAAAATATTATTTTCAAGGCATCTCAGTATCAATCTATACATGCTCTATGATAGTTTGTGTCCTGTTCTCTTCTAATTAGGAGATGAGCCTTTTGGCAACATGGTATTTTCTAACCCTCACCATAGTCTTCCCTTTTGCCCAGATGAAGGAAGGAGGGGAATCAAAAACCCAATGGATCTGGAAGATTTTTATTGATAGTACAATAGCTGAGAAGGGTAAGGGAGTCAAGCCAGGAATTCACTGGAGAGGGCAAGGGAATGGGTAAATTAATTGAGGGAGACCAGGAGAGACTTAGGAAAGAGAAACCTGGTTGCTGACTTTCAGGGTGTAGAAGGTGGTGACAGTCAACACCTATTTTCATTATCACAGCAAGTTCATTCTCAATCATTTATATGATACAGGGGAAAAAAATATTTTGTGCAAAGAAATTCTTCACATTTGGGGTCAAGTGTGGTATAGGAAGAGAGCTCAAGATCATTCGTGTACTCCCCCAAACTTTCTTCTAACTCTGTCACCACTTGCAGTATGAGCAAACCAATCCCTTTCATATCCTTCAAAGTTTCATCTTCACTGAACATTATCAGTAGTCCCCAGAGTTCTAATTTATATCCTCTTACAGTACTACATGGGAATTAAATTAGCAGATGCCAAGGCAATTGCCCAGGAAATTTTAGCAAAGCAGTCTTTGAAATTTAGTACAAGTTGAACATATATTCACAGCAAAAATAAATAATATTCGTTTCTTTAATAACTGAAGCAGGTTCTTGATTTCATATATTCTATTCTAATCTAGAAGTAACATAGACTCCTAAGTATATGAAATATTTATAATACCCTTATGAGTGAAAACTGAGAAAAATATACATTCTAAAGCAAGCTATACACCTATACTCAGGCTTCCTCCATTCAGAAAATTCCTAAGTGGCAAATACCTAAAAAATATATTCTTCAGGAGGATTTGGGAGAAAGATTGTCTTTCTTTACTTTTAAAGAAAGACTCTTGATACACTCTTCATCTTTTCTCATATTGAGAAGTGGAACAACTGTTTACTTTCCTTCTACTTTCTATGGAACCAGCATGCAAAGCATACTTTTGACTCCATAGAAACAGCATTTTAAATATAAGTCAAATTAATAAAGCCCTGAAATTTACAGGAACCAATTCTTACACAGCATCAGGGCAGACAGAAAAAGAAGAATGCTCTTGCAAATCAGAAAATGGAGGAGAGGCTCCAAGCTTCCTACAGTTATTTTTTGAATGGTTTATTACGTCCATGAAGACCTCCTCCTCCTCCTCCTTTAAGAGTTAAATTCACTTAAGCAAGAAGCAGCCTGAATCTTTCCTTCAGAGACATCTTTATATGTGATAACTGTTCATCTCGGGAGGAATATTTAGGTGGACAAAAGGCTTACAGTAAAAGTTAAATCTGGCAAATTTTTCTTTTTCCAAAAGTCAAAATGAATATGAGTGGTTGTATCCCAGTATTCAGTGATGTAATATGAATTAAGACATTGCAGGGAAAAATTATTAAAACCCTTAAGAGAGGAAGAGGAGGATCATTGCCAAGGCTTTTTGCCCTGGGAAAATTCTTAGCTACTGTAGTGATGGATCCCAACAGAGAAACAGAGACAAATCTGTAACTGCAGCTCAAATGTAAACAGATGAGATCTGACAGGAATTATTTGAATGCTAGAAAAAAATATAAATGCCAGACTACAATCCCATTTACTTCCAGCACAAAAATAAGAGAGGCTACATTTATTTACTTGAAAGAGTCATTAAAACAAAAACAAGTAGAAAAATTTAACATTGAAAAACCCTGCAAATCAAAAGTTTTGAGTCATTCCTCCAAAACCTCATCATTAAAAACAAATTACAATACATTTATTTGTCAATTGTTAGTTCAGAATTTGAGGGCAGTTGCATTACTTTTTCTATCTTTTTACCCCTCAGACTGTAGGGATTAGAAAAAGTTTACAGACATATGTATAAATAACATATGCAAAACAGGCATGAAAGAAAAAAAAAAAATCACAAAATATCAGGAGACCTGCAAGAAGAGTTAGTAGAACTGCAATGAATACCATTAAAACCTCCTAGAAAAACAGAAAGTGAGGAAGACTGTTTCAGATTTGGTCCTTATAGCATGCACAAGCCATAGCAAGCTCTCCACAAACACAGACAGGATGAATGAGCTGTTTTGGGAAGAACTGAGTCCCCAGGCCTGGGGATGCATTCCCACTACCTCCCAGCCCCAGCAGAGCAACACACCTCCGTGCTGCCCTGTCCTCATCTTTCTCAGCTGATAAAGAAACCCTGATGCAATGTCAGCACAGTGGATCCCAAAGTCCTTGAACTGGATGAGGAAGGGTCACCCTCCATCCCGTCCCACGTGCCCAGCTAAGCAGCCGCAGGCACAGTGAGCGGAGAACAGGGATGCACACAGAGAAAGTCTGCGGAGCCCTATAGACTGCAATGCTGAATAGCTGAAGTGCTACCAGCATTCAGACCAGCTAACAGTAAGGATGCTCATGTCTTAGTGTTAGTAAATCACTTGTAGCAACTACAGATCTGAATGAGATACAGCATTTCCTTGAAAACGCACACCCTAGCACGTACCACTCAATTTATTCATTCTCTGGAACTATCACAAGTTCAAAGCCCTATGTGGAAATACATATATCACCGAGATCAATAGTGCTGCCTTTTATACATCAGAACTCTTCCAGCTCCACAGTTACTACTTCAGCATATAAGAAAGATTAGCAGGGTATAAAGGGATCAGGTTCACCTCAATGTGTTAAGACACTAGAAAAATCAAACAGGCAGGTCTTTGACTCCAAATTACTTCAGAACTTAAGATGGAAAATTAACAAGTTACCTGCCATAACATCATCTGAGCAATATTAATATTTACTCAAAAGTATTAGATCATCCACCTTGTTTTTTAACAGTCTTAATGCCAAACACAAACCCAGCCAGCAACAGAGTTAACATTATCACCAGTAGCGGTCACCTAGAAGAAGGCTGAAAGGTCTTCTAACTTCCTGGAGCATCCTTGTCAAGTTACTAATCGGTTGAAGATTTTTCATTATCTAACATTAAATTGGTATTTGTACTTATCAAAATACGTAAGCTTCAAAGAGGCAGGGTACTGCTTTGGTAGAGACTGCCTACTCCAGCCTACCTCTCAGCTCTCTGGCTGCCGCAGCCCCTTCACACAGTGGTGGTTCCTAGCTCTCCATCTGAAGAGGATTTGAGAAAAGGAGGGCTACTCCCAGCTGGAAAATCTGACATCGGTTTGCAGACAGCCTCTACCTTGCATTGGGGCTGTAAGTGGAATAATTCAAAAGTCAGTTCCCACTGAGAAATCACTGTCACTCCTAAAAAAAAAACCCATTTTCTCCTCGATCCACTTAAGCTTATTAAAAGTGTAATTCCCACTCCAGTCTTCCAGGGACGCACACTCAAGCACTACTAGACAAAGAATGGCCTGTCATTTAATTAAGCTAAGTTTTCTTTAAACAGTCTGGCAATACCCCAGTGTGGTCAGGGGGACCATTCACACCAGGGAGCACTCTGGGAAGCAGCATGGGCAAGACCAAACCAGGTCTGGCTCCCCCACACCCGCCAACACAGTTTCCCATCACTAGCCCAGCAAGTTTTAGCACTCCGAACACGCCTTCTTGCTGACCCTGTGTGCCCACAACACATACCCTCAGTTTCACACTGTAAAAAGTACTCTGGTGCTCACCACATTTCACAGCTTTGAATGGGAAAAAAAAGCATAGAGTAATAATTGTGTTTTACAGGGCCCAGAGGAGACCCCGAGCCGCGTGCTGGGTAGCGCAGAACAAGTCCCAGCACAGAGCAGGGTGCAGCAAGCAGCGCGAGCACGTCACTCCCTGCCACGTACCCAGCTCTCGTTCCGCCGTGTAGACGCTCTATTGAGATCTGATGAGCCTCCCCACATTTGCAGGTGGTGACATTAATTCTGAGACTTCACACGATTTTGGTTCACTTCAAAACCCTCTGGGAGCCTATAGACGTGATGGCAAAGGAACAGAACTAGGATGATATTTAAAGTGAAACAGAGAAACTGCTCCGTTGTAACTTATACTGGACAAGACCGGAATACAGGTAAGTCACAGAGGCATCAATGTGAATGCCACCTATTTCTCCTTGCCACATTTGATTCACAATTCCATTAAAACCAGAAAGTTATTTTTGCCCTTAGCAAGAATTCAAAAATTCTTCTCAAAAACTAAACTTGATAGGGCTCTCAAATACATTTCTCTATGGCCCAACATCTCATCATAAGAAACTCAGGTTGCCACCTTCTAGATAGAGTCAAGAATCGACACAAAATGAGCATTTCATTTTTGTGGTAGCTGCCTTTGGACTCCTTTGGGGCCACATATGGCTCCAGTTGAGAATATCTGCTCGAATGTGTAATTTCACCTGGTAGGCATCCAATCTCAGAAGACCTGAAGTATTGCAGACATGCTAGTACTCCTGTACATGTGTCACCAACATTGTATGGATGGTGTCCTGGAGCACTTAACTTTACTTTTTTGTGTCTTTTTTTCCTCTTTGAGAGAGTAACTTACATAAAAGGCAGTTTTGATGATTCAGGCAGGCAGCTAGAAAGAAAAGACCTCAATTTCTTTCTTTTTAAAATGTGTACTTGTAAATTAAGAAGCATTTCAAGATTAGGCATCTGTCCAATTCTTTTTATCATTTAGTGTATTATGCTAATGAGGATGCTGTTTCTTTAATTATCATTTGCAGAAAAAATTGCATTTGGTCCCTTGATCTTCCTTAAAACCATCCCTATGCCTGATTCCCCCATAGGCTTTTAATCACACAGCTTCAGTGTGAAACTCTGCATTTGAGAAAAACTCTTCTCAAAACTGGTTCACTGAGAAAGTTTAAATTGTTTTCTCTCATCCAAGCTACATCCCCTACCACTTGGCAGCTTAGGAGAAAGGGCTAAAAGACTCAAAGTAATACTAGCTTATGCACGGAATGCAGTCTAATGCCGAAACCTATTATACTGTACATGTAACAGACACTAAATGCCAGGACTGGTTAGATAGAGATAAAGTGAAGTGAGCTATAAAATAATACTGTCCTGTGACACTTCACAGTAGAATTCAGTAAATTCTATTTAAAAAGCACTTATAATACACGTGTCATCAGCTGTTAACTTCATTATGCAACATTACTCATATGATGTTCATGGGCATTTGTTACTAGTCAAACGGCTCTACCCATTTAGTTTCAGTGTGGCTTTCTGGTTGTCCCAAGAGGGATTCCTGTAACCAAAGCCCTGGCTGGGTGGGAGCCTGACCCCTGCTGGGTGTACAAGCCCACCCCCGATGGTGGTGCCTCTCTCCTGCACCTCTGAGCTCACCCCTCAGCATCCCCATATCCTTGTGCTGCCAAAACATGGCACAGCCTGCCTGCACAGGCACCAGGTCTGGGGCCCCATGTCTCCATCCGCCAACCCTGGAAGCAGCCCTACTATGGGGGACTTGCCATGGTACCCCCCCTTACCTCTTCCTGGGGTGAGGATGGGAGGCTGCACTGGCCCCAAACCTAACCTACCCCACCAAACACCAAATTGCAGTGCCAAACAAGGGCCATCCTCAATGCACCTACTCTCCTTTGGAGACGCAGAGTTGTATAAGCTTGTCGTCTTCTGAAGGAAAGAAAAACCCATTTTCTGTCACCTCTGGAAAAGCACTGGCTTCAACCTCCAAGGCAGGCTCAGGACCCCTCTGACATTGAGGAGAGGTTATTGGCATCTCTTGGCTTGAGCAGCTGCCACCTTTGAACGAGCCTTTTGGTATTTGCATCACCACAGCCCTGAAACTGTTGATGCTTAGCAAGTGAGTGTCTTACGCAAGCTGAGCTGCACACTTGTGGTTGATAGGGATGCTGGGGGTGAGCAGCACTCCCCTAGGCTACTACAGAAGGAGAAGGGAAGATTTTTTTGTATGTTTTAGCACATGCACTGCAACAACTAAACAAAACGTATACTCTGGTTATGGTATATCCATTTAGAGTTAACTGCAGTATATGTCATGCTATGCTTTCATCCTACAGTGAAACTGAAAGAAATACTGGATTTCTTTACAGCTAAGACACAAATTGCACTAATGTCTTGAAGCAAAGTATTTACAAACAAATATTCTGACATCTCATTTATCTGTTTTGCTATAAAATTGGCTTATACATGATTAATTATGGAAAAATAAGCACAGCATGCTTTCATGCACTTTTACTTTGAAATCAAGGTCATACTTTGTTTTGAAATTCAGAAAAACAGTATGAATAATATAATTAACATATCAGAAGACTCTTTGCAAGTAACTTTATTTAAGCAGGCTAAACCAGGAGCTTATGAAGTTGTTGCTATTCTGTCATTGCAGATGGATCATGTCTTAGCTCTTGTTTATATCCTTCATTCTATTTGACTAATCCTTTGTACTGAAAGGATGCTTGGAATAGCATCCCTCATTCTAAGCCACACAACACTGAATGAAAACATTGTTCTTGTCCCAAAGTGTTTACAAGCTGATTCCTGATCTGTGGACTCGATTCCAGCTGGGATGCTGCTCCTTAAAACAATTCAGTAATGGTATGGTTATACATGGGAAATTAGTAACTTAAGAGTCATAGAATCACTTAGGTTGGAAAAGACCCTTAAGATCATTGAGTCTAACTGTTAACCTAACCCTGCCAAGTCCACCACGAAACCACGCCCCCAAGCACCACATCTACATCCCTCCAGGGATGGCAATTCCACCACTTCCCTTGGGCAGCCTGTTCCAATGCTTGACAACCCTTTCTGTGAAGAAATTTTTCCTAATATCCATTCTAAACATCCCCTGGCGCAACTTGAGGCCACTTCCTCTTGTCCTATCACTTGTTACTTGGGAGAAGGGACCAAAGCCCACCTTGCTACGGCCTCCTTTCAGGTAGTTGTAGAGAGCAATAAGGTCTCCCTTCAGCCTCCTCCAGGCTAAACGACCCCAGTTCCCTCAGCCGCTCCTCATAAGACATGTTCTCCAGACCCCTCACCAGCTTCGTTGCCCTTCTCTGGGCACGCTCCAGCACCTCAATATCTTTCTTGTCATGAGCGGCCCAAAACTGAACACAGTATTTGAGGTGGGGCCTCACCAGTGCCAAGTATAACTTCCATAATCCACCTGAACACATCCAGTAAATCATTCTGCAAGTTCTCTAGCCAGGATACTCAGCTGCCCACATAATGTTGTGCTAAGCACATTATAATACTGGGACATGCAGGTCTCAGACATCTGGATGTGACCATCTCATGCGACTCATCTTCTGCCCATACAGCTCCTCACAAGCCCTCACCAAGGCTAGATGTGCGAGTCAGTTCTGGTGACAGAGCAAGACCACATGTTGACAAGTCACTTGCTTCAAAAAGTGAGAAGTTAATTTCTACATGTATGCTGTTTTAACCAAGTGAATTTTATTAGTGATCTGAGTAACAATCGTTTAAGACTATACTTCTAAGACTTTCACAAAACATAAGAAGAGAAAATATATCAAGATTTGACCTCAGCTACTGTCCTTCCCCTCTGTCTCAGCGGCAGTCCAGAGCCAGCCCCAAAGCCAACAGCAGCGTGAACTCCATCTCATGAAGTTCACCTTGCCTGCACAGCAGCGACCACAGGTTTGCAAAAGGCCATGTGGACTGGGAGCTGACAACCAGAGGTCTGACTGACAAGTAAGAGCCTCCCCATGTCAATATGAATTGTCAAAAAACTTGTGATTCGTGTATTGCAGAGCTAGAAATAGGACGCAATGCTTTCACTGTACTGCTGGTATTTGAATAGCTTCTTTTTTTCACAAAGGCCAAACAATTTGTTCCACGGGAAGCTTGCTTACAACTGCAATGACTGGGCTCAATTTCAATAGAAATTAAAATTGCCTTTTTCAAAAGGAAGCTCAATTTTATTAAAGGTTAAGAAGGTAACAGACAAAAATGCATGATAAAAATCAACACTAAAAAGCACTGTAGAAACACAGTGTGCAGAAGAAAAAGCCATGGACACTGCATGTGCAAAAAGAAAAGCAGGATCTGGAATACTGGCAAATCATAAGCTGAGACAAAGGCTGAGGTCTGCCGGAAATCCATCAAATGAGGTAAGAGAACAGAATGAGGCACTCCTCAGGCATATATCCTTGAAGTGATGAAAATTATTGTCACATTAAATTTTATTCTAGCAAAGAATCTGTTCTGGAAGACCTACTTTACTAGTAAGACTTCAGGAAAGTCTGCAAGTTCTAGTTCATTTCTTACTACAAAAAGGAGTGAAGTCAACTCTAGCTAATACTATATTGGACTCCTGGATACAGGTGAACCATTTCACTAGGAAATTATGATTCACTACAGGCAAAGGGCAATGCTCTAATTTCTTTTGCAATTGGAAAACAATGTGTGATATTAACCAATATCTAATTTACTTGTTTGGGTATTTTAGAAAGACAATTTCTCAAACCTAGAACAATCATGAGCAAAATTGAGCAGGGGGAAATAGTCACACACAAAAATACAAAAAGGACCTGCTAAGGGATGCTTTATTACATGCCAAAAAAAAAAAAAAGAAAATCACTGTGCTACAGCCATGAAAGGAAGCTTTTTTAGTTGAAGAATCCTGGCTATGGAGAGTGACAGCAGCAGCAGAGAAACCTGTAAAACAAACCCACAGTACATAACAGATGGGGAGAAAAAAAAAAAGACACTGATAGCAATGAATACAAATTAACATGGCAGAAATGCAAGCAATGATGGAAACAAAAAAACCCACACACATTGAAAAGCTATGGTGAGGCTTATGACAATTGGAGCTCCTCCCTAAATGAAACAAGAATATGTGAAAGCCAAGCAATGACTTCAATAACTGGCCATTCCAGATAAAAATTATCAAACAGTTCAGAAAGACAAATGTATTTGACAACTACTTCTACTCTGTGTTCAGAAAGATGCAAGATGCTTGCTATATTCACATCTTGCAGTGATAATGACATACCTCCCATGCCATCAGTAACTGGAGAGAGCTTTAAATAGCCCCTCAGTTAAAACGCTGCATTGAAGAGTAGAGGGCAGATGTACCAGTAAGTTTTGATCCAATGACTGCTTTAAACAAACATAGGAACACTAGAAGTTCCTGGTGACTGGAAAGAGTTAATATCAAAGCAGTGTTTAAAAGGGTTAAACGGGATAACCTAAGCACCTATCGAACAGTTAGACTGACATCAGTAGTAAGGAACAGCAGGGAAAGGTTATCATGGGACACAATCAATAATACATTGAAAGACGGTAGCATAATTAACACCAATCAACACAGCTGTATGGAAGATAGGCCTGGTCATGTAAATCTGATCATTTGTATGCAGTTACATCATCATTTGATAATGGTAGTGTGCTGACAGGACATATTTCTAGTTCTAATTTCACACTACACAGTGATTTAAAATCATGCTATACATAAAATCCTGAATTAAAAGATTCACCATACTACATCAACACAGCTCATAGTAAATGAATTTCAAAAGTGGCTAACTAAATGGATAACTAAATGGAGAATCAGCATCCAGATAACAGATTCCTTGTCAGTCCAGCAGGATAAAATGAGGTACAACATTTGGAAGCTGGAAAGAGCTACAGACTGCCTCAAAAGGCAAGGCTTATTATTTACTGGAACCATCTACCTGCGACATGGTAGATTCAGTACTACTGGCACCCTTTAAATCAAGACCTTGATCTCTTTCAGGAACATACGCTAAATAAAGAAAAATTAAGGGACCACTGCTGCTATATCCTGCGTTTCTCTGACCTGCACTGAGCAGGCAGTAAGAACAGATATTCATGTGGTCCACTCTGGTCTTTAAATTCATAAGCCCAGGAAACAATGACCCAGACATTATTAATCCCTCTTGAATTTAATGCAGTAAGTGAATCATGCTTAATCCATCTGATACAGTATAAAGTGTCTTGAGTATTTCTATGGGATTTCAACTGTAATCCAGTGTTAAATTACTGGATGACTGTTAAAATATTATCAAGTCGCTTCCCTGAATTTCTGATTTTTAGCTGAAAGCAGCAAAAATCTATGCCTCTTTGAAGCATCTCACTAGCTGTTGGCATAAATATGGAGGCATGGTATCAAACTCTTGATCTACAAAGTCCCATGTAGACCACTGACTTATTCCTTAGGATTATTTTTTTTAAATTCATGTTACCAGAACAGTATTTCCATGGCGTGTCAGAATGCCTCCCATCAGCTACAGCTGCAACTGTAACACACTAACTTCACACAAATCTCTCTTAAACAGTGTTATGCTCTTGTACACCCACCATCTTCCCATCCAGTGCTCTGAGATCAGTACAAGGGAAGTGAAAGTCACATTATCTCCACCAAGCACATGTTATTTGGTCCTGTCTACTTGAAATAAAACACAGGGGTCTGAAAATGCCGTTCTTGCAGACAACTCTGGAATGGGCCAGAAAAATTTATTCTCCCAGGTTCACAGCAACCACTCAAATTGCAAAATAGTCTCCTACGTTTCTTAGTCTATTCGACATCCACTTCTGGCACAATCTTCCCCTTCAGAAGCTGAACATCTCTAACACTCATCACAGAGCAAATTCATTTCAAAGATTCCCAAAGCTTTTTTCCAGCCGATGGCCTTTTATTTCCAATCCTTCTAGCCATAAGGAATCAAAAACTTCAAGCTGCTTCTCACAGGCCTTACTCTGAATGCCATTGAAATGTCAGCTCAAAAAGGAAGACGACATATTAGTGAAACAAGTACTCAATACCTCTTAACAGTGAAACAACATACCTTATGGAAGGGAGCACTTTAACATGACCTTTTGGAGAAAACTACTAAGAAATTACTTCCTCTGCTTTTTTTGGTGCATGTGCCACCCAGAAGACAGTAACACACCAGTTCAATCACCCATTTCACTGCCAAAGCCACATCATCTGTGACTGAGCATGACTACTGTCAGAGAAACTGCTTTTGACTTGGGTAAGGGATGGGATATGCCTCCCCAAGCTCCTGTGACCATACAGTTCCTATCACACAGCACTGTCCCCAACAGCATCTGCATGTATGAAGAGTCCCTTGAAAGCCAGGGATCATGCCATGATGATGCCTGCTTCACCCTTCTGAGCCCTGCCAGTCCCTATCAGCCCCGCAGCTTGGGTTGGAGAGGCAGACAGACATGGTGTAGGATTTCCTACATTGAGGATCGGGATGGACAGGAATGTCCTTGCCAATGACCTGAGTTTGATTTCTCTTTGCTCCCATCTGCTTTCTGCCCTCAGACCGATTACCACAGAACCATCACCCCTCGGGCGCCCCCTCACCATGTACAGTGCTGCATGCTAGAGCCATGCCCCTAGGCTTTGCTGGGGTCCTGGCCCTCCCCCAGTGCTGGCTGCTCTTGCCAGACCTTTCTGACTCCAGGTCAGAACCAGGTCCAAGTCTCCCAAAGGAAAGAGCATTGCGTATGCCAGCTTGCTGTCTGAACCTCTCCAGCCAGGCTGTGTTTTATCACCTGAGGGACAGGATCAGACCTGGCCCCAGGAGATGCATACGCTGGGCTACATGGACAGTTGTTCATGTTGTTCCTCCCCATGGTTGCTCAGCCAGAAGGACACAGCCGGCTGGCACACCCTACCGATGCACAGGGAAAGTCAATTGTGAGCCTGCTGTAAAACTGGGGACGGCATAAGACCACAAAAGGAGACTTTGTCCCATCATGACCTGGTCATCACAGAAAAAGCAACCTCAGAGCTCTAGTTTTATCAGATCCATCCAGGGTTTGGCAGTACCCCATACAGTCAGCCTCTCTCTGGAGCCTATACTGTCCTATCTCCATTTTCTTGAGTCATTTGAGGCTTTGGGACCATTGTCAGCCTGTTACTTGTGGGCAAAGAGCCAAAGCCCCCAGCCAGGTGGCAAATATTGCCCCGCAACTTGCCAGCATAGTTGTCATTTTTTCCAGGTAAAACATCATTGCTGGCCTCCCAGAGGCTTCAATAAGCATTGTTATTGCTCACGACTGAACACAACCTCATGCCACTACAACCCAACTTCACCAGGATCCATGTCACGGTCATCTGCCAGCCTACAAAGTTATGCCTTCCCAAGCATGAAAGACTATCTTCAAACATTTTCTTTTCTCAAGAAGTAACCAATTTAGTTTAGATACATAGTACATTGGTTTAGATATTCATATTTTCAATATATACTATACCTCCCAGACAGAAATCAAAAATATTAGGAAAGCAAAAGGTCTAATTCCCCCCAGTAGAAGAGTCTCATGGTCTACTGTGAAGTCACCTTTATTTCTGTTTATACAATTGTTAGAGGGAAGGTAAGGTTTTTTTCATTGGATAGAGTAGCACTAATATAAGAGTCAAAGACAACTTGCAAAAGAGTTCTTTGGTGGCAAACACATTTAAAAGATCAAATCAGACATGGATAATATGGAAGACAAACTTACCCAGAATGCAGGAAAAACAAGTTTTACTTCCATTGGTGACAGTTTTCCCTAGAAGACAGTCCCAGGCTGGAAACCTTTAAAAAAAAAAAAAGATTCCTTAGAATTAGCGTCAGTAACAAGGGCATACACCAAATCTTTTGTCATCACAGTGCTCAAGATTAAACATCCTGCTCTTCTGATTATGATCCTGTCCGGTTTCCTGGCATTAACTCACAGATAACGTGATCCTTGTTAGGAGTAAGTAAGTGAAATGAAGCAATGCACCTAGTCTCAAAAGGGGAAGAGAATAAAAAAACCTTTGTGAAACAAAAACTCCACATTTTCTGTTCCTCTTCCTCTGGAGTATCTTTAGACTAAGTCAATGCTCTCAAGTCAAATTGAGGTACACGAGCTGAAGGGGAAGCACAGATTAAACTTAGTCAGGTTTTCATGCATTTACAGAGATCATTGTTTTTAAGGGACTCTGTACTATTTGAAATCTTGTTGCTATGCCACATTTTGATGGGATAAAGGTGATGTATTGCTATTCAGCGAGATTTAGCTGAATTTGCTTGTGATAAGATCACCCAGAAAAAGAATGGAGGGAAAGAGGAGAAAAAAGAAAGGGTGAGGAAGATCATCCAGAAAGCACACAGAAGGAGCTTCTCCCAGAAGTCAAGAAAATTAACATTGTTAATCAGAGAATGTAAGTTGTGATATCAAAAGACAACAAGTCAAGGCAGAAAGGGAAAGAAAACCAGTCCTGAGATTTGATACGAGGTCATGAGATGTGGTTTTGGTAAAAGGGGCCAGAGTCAAACTGCTGAGAATCAAAGATCAGACTAGAAGATCTCCTAAGTAGGACTGACCAGATCATAAGATGACAAAAAGGCTGGAAAAGGTTTTGGGTTTGTTTTTTGTTGATTTTGTTGTTGGGAATTTTTTTTAATATTATGTCAGTGATGTATATTTATTTGTATTATGATGGGAAAGAGACAGGAGATATTACAGTGAAGAGTTAAAAGGTATGACTGCAAGGAAGACAAAGAAGAGGGATGTGACTGTGGGACAAGCAGAGCAGGTGGAGATCAGAAGAGACCTGAGAGTATGACAGAGGAAAAGGCAGAGTCAGAAAAAGCAGGGGGAAGGACAGCTGAGGGGAAAAAAGAGGGAAGTTGTATGATACTCAATTTTTCCCTTGTGGTAAAGATCAAAGGAGAAAGTTTGGATAAAAAGCTTAGAAGATATTAGAAGATGGAAGATACAAATGGGATTTTAGGTAAGAGATTTAATCAAATAGTCTTTTAAAAATGTTTTACCCACATGGAACTGATGGATAAATTTCACATAAATGAGGTAAAATCCCCAATCCAAAGTAACTCACAGCAAAACATGCACTAATTACAATGAAATTTATATTTTAGTAAGAAATTCCAGGTATCTTCCATTTTTTCTCTCCACCTCCCTTTCCCCAGCAAGGCAGGTTGCTTCTTTTCAAATAACTCAGTTCAATTAAGTTGTATGTTCAGCCTCATTAGCCACCATCTCCATTCCCCTGCGGTTTTAATTAGATAGGTCTCTTTGTGCACAGCTACCTCAATCCTTCCCCCCAAACAATCCCACAATGTTGCTTTTTTTATGTTCTCATTCTTCAAATGCTCCTGATTACACTGGAGGCAGCCAAGGAGATCAGGGCAGAGCAGTGCTCTCCCATGGAGAAGGCAGCTCAAGATCTGCAGCTGGTGAGGCACACGCACCCCTTGAGCAGGGCTGAGGGTTTAGATGCTCTTCCACACTGTTATACCCACTTTAATCAAGACAACCCATCAACATGACAGGCTCAAGTGAAGGGTCAGACCTTCTGCATAGACACTAAACCCCAAGCACAGGGACCCAACTTCTCCCAACAGCCTCCTTTCTGCTCCACAAGCCTCCATGTTGGTCCACCACCTCCACACCCGGCACATGAAATCAGTGCAGGAACCCTGACACCTCACTGAAGCCAGAGGGACACAGGAGGCCCCTGAATTCAGGACGGTGCCTGGCTGCAGCTCTTCCCCCAAAGCACCCACCCTGGCAAGCCCAGCACATCCCACCAGACATCAGGACATGGCATTGTCCTGGAAGACAGAAAGGAAGGATCAGGAGGACCTGCTCAAAAGGTCTGACCTGGCCTTTAGTGTATTTTTTTAAAAAAAAGCACAGGAGCAAAGGTACCAAGATCATGAGATGACCTGTTCCCAGCTGCAAATGGGAGTAAAGGCTGATGTTTCAGAAAAAAAAAAAGAGGTAACTGGGGAAGATCAGCTCTGCCCGTAAGGAGGGCAGGATTTCCACTTCAGACCCTATTTGCACTCTATTAGCAAAAAAAGACTGCAAATCCAGCAAGCATGGTTGGCAGAAAACCCCTCAGAGCAAAGGACCTCTGCTGCACGGCCACCCTGCAGCCCCGGAGGAGAACCCGGGGAGCTCAGCACCGCTCCCGGGCTATTCCGGGCTGCCCAGGGTCAGCGGCAGCGCAGCAGGAATTAGAGCAACTTGGATTTGTTACGTAAGGGACATGTTACTCATGGCTTCCCCCAAATCCCAAAGACATTGCTATTATGTAACAGGAACAATCAAACAGGGCAGCTTCTCCATGATTTGATTTTTTAAAAAGTGCTGAGCAGCTAAAAATGATGGTTCTGGGTCTGTCAGACTCAGTGTTACGTATTCCACTCTAATCGGTTTAGCCTTAAAGCTGCTGTAGCTTATAGGGACAGTGACTCAGCTCTCACTTCACCCGAGGCCTCGAGATCCAGGAAGGTGAAATAAAGCGACCTTTGTTCACCTTCCCACCAGATCCTCGGTGGAGGGCAAAGCTTCTATGTTCTGAACTGAGCCTGAGGCTTTCATTTCTTTAGCATCAGTATCTTGCTGGCTCTACTGACATTAAAAGACAACTCACATGAATAAAGGCTGTGGACCTGGCCCTGAACTTTACGGTGTGGATTGGATGGTGGCTCTGAGCCCTCTCTGACACTTGGGCTTTCATCAATGAAAAACACAACCTCCTTTGGTAGAGTCTCCAGAGCTCCTTGTCTTCTTAAATTGTTACTGTAAATAATTCTGATGGTAATGCACAGTTTTACATAACACATCTATGCATACACATATTATTTCAGAAAAACATGCATATTAACAACAAAATCCATCGTTTCTGTAAGCCACTTAACTCATATTTGGGGCATGCTCCAGCAATATCAACGATGGGTAGATGCAGATGTTTCCGGAAACCCTACTGGGTAATTTGATGAAGCTGCTGTCATATCAAGATTAGCACTTTGCCCAGTCTGGTTTTGTTTTAGAAACTTACTCATTTCTTTCCAGCTTACAAACTATGTTTAAAGAAAGCTTTCCATTCTTTTCAAATGCTCTTTTAAAGTTTTCTTAGCTTAAGATCTGGAAAAAGGAGGGAAAAGCACTTTTCCTGTAGATCTCTGATCTCCTATCTGTTCCAGCCTTTTAACACATTGAAGAAACAGCTCAATTTGAGTGCCCCTGCTGAATATTTGTCTTAGCATTAAACCCCAAACCCCTTAGCATTAAACCCCAAATAAAGTATCCAGATTGTGACCATGATACAGCAACCCTGGTCCTAAACGCTTGCTCCTGATCTCCATAACGTTTCTAGCCTTGTGCATGCAGCCGTTGATTTCACCAAGGCTCATATAGATTGTTTCACTATTGTTCTCATTTTAAAGCCTCACTACTATATTGCATCAACAGCTAAACAACTTTTCATCATAACAGCAAGAGAAGAACCTCAGATCCTGAGGGTCTGGTAGACCAGACGGAACACATTCATTCTGTGAGCACACTCCAGTGCAAGTTACTTCTGAATGTCTCTTCTGTGCCCAGCATCCTGCCAGCTTTCCCTATGCATAGCACATAGCTATTCCTCCCAGCGTTCTGGCATGAAGAAATTACATTGAGCTTGGAAATGCCTAATACAAAGCTTTATTTTTCCCCCATCACAATCCAATTCTTGTTCAGTAACACTAACATACCCTGTAGTGCAGAAACACGTTACTTGGGAGCCATCGGGTTGCTCTGAATTTTTCTGGCAGTATAAACTTGAGAATTATTATGAGGACTGCCTTGGACTGAAAAAAATCTCAGGTGGCTTAAAGGGTTGTTGTTCCACGTGCCCCATGCAAAACTTGGCAGAAACAACACGTGCCAGAGGGCGAAAGCGCTGTTGGAGCATCTCTTTTCCAGCTATCCTTGCCTGCCAGACTGGCTCTTTGGCAGCCTTAGCATTTTGCTGTAACTTTGAGCACCCTGTGGGCATAATAAATACGGAAGTCAACTCATTTAGGATAAGCTATCAAATAGTTAAAATTCAAAAAGTAAAAGTTGATAGAGAAACTAATTAGCCCAGCATGTGTTTTAGATGCTTGTTTACTTTTTAGCTATGATTTCAAAGGCAAGTCATTCTCCTGTAAGTGTTCGGTGATTATGCCCACAAAGTGAAACTCACAGCTGTGCAAAGAAGAACAAGTTACGCCTTTCTTCCAGCTCTGCATCCCATGCAATAGCTGTTTCAAAGAAGTTTATCTCTGGGCAGAAAAGCCCTCAGGCTCATATAAGGAGCCGCCACCTCTGTTACACCATCATCTAAGTTAAGTGTCACAATTGCAGGCTGGCAGGGGTATCCAAGGAATTTTTTCAGCTGGTGCTTTTGCTAGTTTTGAGGATTGCATAAAATCACTGATCTGTAAGTCATGTCACTAACAGCAAAAGCCTGGGAACTGCTGCTACACCAGATGCTTCTGAGGATTAAGTCATTTGCAGAGACTTTTGATGTGGATGCCTCTGCTGGAACAAAACGGGCTTCTCCATCCACAGTCCCCAAATGCCCTGCAAGAGTGGGCCAGCATACTCCTCCCAGTTTTTGGAGAGGAAGCTAAGGCAGTGTCTTAAATCAACTTTACTACAATTACACAGGAACATAACTCGGATGTCCTTACCTCCCAGCCAGTGCACCACTGACACCACTCCCTGCGCAGCACTATGTACTGTGCCATACCATGCCACAAAAGCAACGGTAACTTTCCCTTGAACAGAAAACAGTTCCTGCCCTGAAACGTGAAGATTCACTATTCCAGGAGCTTTGAAGCCGTTTGCCTGACTGCCAGCTTTGTAGCCACCTAACTGAAAAAGAAAACAGGATTCTTTAAAGAAATTACTAAGGTGACTGCTTAAAGTCTTCCAGGCAGCCCTTTAAGACCTGTTTTTCAGATGTTTGGAATGTTTTAGAGATATGCCATTTGGCTGCAAAATACTAATATGGTTCTGTATCACAACAGATTAATATGGGACAGAGCTTTAATTGGTATAAATCACTTGGTTGCGAAGTTACAGCTAATCATTTCCCTTCTTGCTTCTCACCCTACAAACACTCCGTAAGTAGGTCTTTCTCATGAAACCAATGACAGGGAACAGTCTGATAGTTACAGCATTTGGCTGTACTCTGGAGATCTTTCTGGTGACCTTGGGTGAAGTGTTGGACCTTATCCTCTTCCCAGTTCCTCACTGGAAAAATGCAGAATAGCAAGATGACACCATATAATGGCAATGGCCAGAATAAAGGAAAAAAGGGTTTTCAGAGAGCAAAGCATCAAATGCATACCCAAAAACTGAGAGTGACAGTGTTCCCAGGCTCATGAGGATGCTATTTATATCAGGATAGTGCCAGAATAAGTTATACAAAAATCCATCAGAATTACTGTCCTGAAGAAAGACTGTTTCAGAAGGTTTGAGTTTGTAATAGCAAGTGCGGGTACAAAACAAACCATCAGGCACCAAAGTTTTGCTGCTCTTTGCTACTTCTTTCCCCCCCACTTTCAGCTACTTACAACTTCTTTAACAAAACTGACTGCAGAGCATTCAGTAAGAGTTGCATTTAAACAAGGCCAGTATAATTATAAATAACTTATGATAAAATGCGATATTTGTGTAGGGAAAGCATTTGCTACATCAGCTGTGCCTCACTAGTTTTTAGCAAACCTCAGCAGCCAGCCGGGGGTGGAAGGGAAGAGATCCTCGTGCTGTTTGTTGCTGGTGTTTCAGCAAATATCTTTACTGAGATGTCCATTATTATGCCTAGATCTTTTCTCCTCCAGAGTGCTCAATCAAATCCTAAACCGATCACTGTGTACAAATCTCTACCGTATTGTGCTTCACTTCATCTACTATTGTATGAGCCTCTGGAGGAGCACAGCTCACTGGAGCCCACAATTCTGGCTGCAATTCTCTGTCCTACGCTGATTTCTGGTGCTTCCTCCATGAACTTAGGAAATTGAGAATGTACACTGGAAGCTGAAAGTCTTGTTTTTCCTAACTTATTATGAGGGAGGACTATTGCTCACTGGTTACTGAGTTCCCTGCACGGCCTCTGATGTGCTGTTGTGCTTTACAGATGTGGAGAACTGCACTTCTGCAGTAGATGTGCAGCTAGCTCTTGTCTCCCCACTGGCTTCCTAAATATCTAGCATTGCTTGCTACAACATAAATGTAAATGTATTTCACACAGAAATACACACTCCAGAAATTTAGGCCATGAGCTTTAAGCTACTTTCTTGTTTATTACAGTCATTATCACTAACACAACAGACAACAGCCTAGAAAACTTTACCATAGAAGAAGCTTTGCTGTAAAGAAAGAAAAACTACCAATCTGACCCAAACCTACACCTGTCATTTCTTAGCTCGCTAGCCAAATACTGACCTCGGTCCTTAAAGAGATCAAGATAAGGAAAGACATGGTACCATATCAAAAGCTACTTCAAATAAACCACATGGACACAGCCTCACAAAGGTTTTCTCAACCCCTCCCCTCATGATTTCCAAACTCACTGCACTGCTCAAAGCATCACTTACAGCATCCCCCTTTTGCACATTAAGATAGGACTTCATTCTGCAGGAATTAAAGTGATGATAACTGAAGCAGAATGGGAAGTTAAGTCTTCTTTGCATCCATGTAGCTCACTGCTACACACTGCAGCACAGGCTGTACTGCTCTCCACAACAGATTGCAGAGATAGGAGACAAGTAGTCGGGTATATTTAATTGCATCGAAAAAGGGCAGATTGGTAAAGAGTTTATGTAGCCGGGGATATAGAAAAGCCCACAGCCCTGCTTGAAAGTGGGGATGAGAAACAATAAAACCCACAAACACGACACTGAATGTAAAGACCATAAAACAATTCCTGTATGAAATCACACAAACCAGAACAAGGCATTTGTGCATCGTCTCATATCCAGCTCAATTGCTGCCAAGTGCCTCCTTGATGCAGTCATCCATTGCAAAGTTACCCTGTATGCAAACACTTGACATTTAATTATTTTGCCCTTAATATCAGTAAATATTTCTAATCCTTGACCCGCTGAGAAATATTTATTACTTGTTTGATCTTTGATGCTTTTAATGCAACGATAAATGTCAAGGCTCCTGCTGGCTTGCTCGTTTCATGTTTGAAGTGATCAGGGATCACCGGCTCCCTAACGGAGGTGCCCGTGGGGAGCCCAGCCTGAGGCACAGCGCACAAGCCCCCTCTCCACTCCGGTCACCTTCGGGACACCGTGACAGGGATCAGGGAGAAAGGAGCAAAGGCAATGGTAGCAAGGGAGATGAAGCGAGGAGGAGGAAAAAGTCCCCAG
The DNA here is from genome assembly GCA_008921705.1 of Burhinus oedicnemus. Taxonomy (NCBI): domain Eukaryota; kingdom Metazoa; phylum Chordata; class Aves; order Charadriiformes; family Burhinidae; genus Burhinus; species Burhinus oedicnemus. The sequence goes on along the minus strand of VFFE01007136.1, from coordinate 605,315 downwards.
ACTCACCTAAACAGAGTTGGAAACAACCTACCTAGGTGAACAGCTCTTCAAGCAGAGATGTTTCACCTGGACCCACTGCCCTGTCTTCCACAGATTTATCTTTCCCTTCCTAGCAAAACGCTCCCTTATAATTCACAGTAGCCGCTTTATCTTTTATCATTCTTAAGAAAAATGACGAGAAGCCCTTTAACTCCACGGCAGGGTGAGAGGGTAATTGCAGCTTTAGCGGCGTGAGCCCGTGGGCTGCTGTAACTCCCCGCCCGCGCCGAGCGCTCGGCCCCGGCCGGAGGCCGCCAGCCCGCGCCGGGACGGGGCTCCCCGCGGCACCGCCACCCCGGTAACACACTGCGGGCGTAAAACTGGCAGTTTTGGTCTTTGCCCAGACGCCACTCCATTTGTTAGCATCCCCAAAACTTTTGGCTGAATAGGTTTGATAGCACATATTGTCCATCTTAAGAAGCTGGGCTCGCTTCACCAGCTCACCGCCCGAACGTGTGCCTTCGCCGCAGGTAGCCGAGAGGAGCAGCCTACAGACCTGCCGCGTTCCCGGCATCCGCGCGGGAACCATCCCTCCTCTCGGAGCGTTTTTTGCCCGTGTCCCGTCCACCCTGGCCACGACGCTCCGGCGGGGCAACCGGGACCCCGCGGGCTGCGCGGACCGCCCGGGCAGCGGGCGCGGAGAGCAGCGCCGGGAACACCCGCCAGCCCCGGAGCGGCGGCGCGCGGCGGCAGGCGGCGGCGGGCGCGATGCGGGGCAGGGAGGGGGCACCCCCCACGCACGCACACTCACCCACCCCACGGAGCTCCCCTCCCGGGACAGGGGATGCGCGGGCGGCGCTCACCTGCCTCGGCGCCGGTGGCGCCGCCGCCACCGCCTCCTCCCGCCGGCAGGACGGAGCGGCGGCGGGGCGCGGGCCGTGTTTATATAGCGGCGGGGCGCAGCCGCCCAGCAGCGCCCGCCGCCGCCCGCGCCCGCCGCCGCCGCCGCCCCGAGCCGGGGCGCAGCGCCCCCTGCCGGCCCGCGCCGCGCCCGCCGCCGCCGCCCCGGGCGGGGCACCGCGGGACAGCGGGTCACACATAGCCCCAAAGGGACCTGCCGGGGAAGACACGGGCATGGCGATAGAGGTGGCGATAGAGACAATAACAGCAAGGTCTCGTGATTGGACTTGCGGTACGCTTCTACTTCTGCCTGTTTTTCCAGATTACGTGTGGAAATTAACACCTGGTAAGCAAGTAGGTGGTTTATAGTGGATTATTGAACGGGGATTTTCCTGGAAATATAGGTACAGGTCAGTCTGCCAGGGAAGGCGTAATGGTGCCTCAAATGACATCAGACATCATAGCAAGACTTTCCGTTCCTTGGCTAGCCACCCTCCAGTTCTCCCTCGCTCCAAGTTCATTTCTCTGTCACTTTAAAATGAACAAGAAGGTAAATAAATAAATAAATAAGCAGACACGCAAATTTGCTTTTCAGCAAAACTTGCAACTCAAATGGTAATCTCCATCACTTTTGCTATGCTTAAACTCTTGCTCAGGGGTTTTACTCCCGTTAGGGAAGCAAGCGTCGTGATAGAGGCAGAGGCTCTTTGTTGGACCTTTGAAGCCTTATCTACACGTACAGCCTGTGTTACAGCTATCTCTGTCACTACTGTTATATTCCCGATGAGCCAGTGCTCATTGTTTCAATCAGCTGTTAAAATCAGCAGCAGGCACGAGATCAAATGGGAGTTTTATGATCTGTGTCTAATGCTGGGCAACTCAATTAATTTTTACAAAGTCCTCTGGGCAAATGCATGAAGGGGAGCAGTGAAGGGGTTCCTGGTTCACGAGGCCAGCCAGATGCTACACAGCATCCTCCTGCCTGGCAGCCCCTGCAACGATGCCTGGAGGCACCAGGAGAAGAGCCAGGAGCTCAGGGCCTACACGCAGAAGCAGGAGATGGCAAGTTTCTGGGAATCTGGGGAGACCTGGGCAGAAATGTCTGTTATCTGCATCCCAGCCTGGCCCTTTGGCAGCTGGGATCCAGTATAGCATCCTGGAAAGATTTCCCTTACCCAGTGCCCATCCGATGAGGCTGATGTTATGGTGTCACGCAGCAGGACAGTCACTGTCACAGGATATATCCTTATTTCCCGTCAATGCAATAACTTCCTTATTTCTGCCTGTGCTCAGACACACTGTGCTTGCATCTGTCTGCAGTTGGAAGTGCCAAGTACGATCCCTGCAGCACCACAAGTGAGTCTCTTATCCTTAAAAGACCTTCCTTTAAGATTTGTTTTCCCTGCTGAAAAAAGCTGTGTTGCTCCCTCTCCCAGCCCCACCACACTGGACTAAATGCTACGCTGGAGTGACAAAGACAATGAAGATAAAGCATCTTAACTGGTAAAGTCACTGAGAGCATCCCTCTGGCTGGCACAAAGGAACACTGACGAGACAGGCACTGGCAGGTTTAGCTGTGGTGGTTTACGGCATGAAGCCCCCCCTCCAGACACACACCACCACCCCCCCCCCAGCTCTGCTGGAGCTTTCCAGCACCCAGCAGCGCAGACGGGACAGGAGACATGGCCCTACCTCAGCTCACAATTCAGAATATTATTTATGTTCAAACCCTGAGCTTATCTATGGTTAAAATAAGGGGAGGGGGGCCTGAGGAAGTGAATTAAACCACCCAGCAACTCAGCCATTAATTTTCAGAAAGTAGCAGTGCAGTTTGTCATGTCCAAAGGCATTACCATGAAAGCGCTGATGACAGGGACTTGCAGAGGAGGCAGGCTCTCACTGCCCTCTTGCTACGTTAGTACTTGAAAGGACCCACTGGCTGTATTAAAACAGGGACGGTAACTGAGAAAGCTCAAATTCACGCAAAATATTAATTGGCCTGCCAAGACCTATTATATGAAAAAAACAAATACATGTCAGCATTGATTTTCTTCCCTCAGTAGAACATTTTTGCAAACAATTATCGCTCCCAGCACTTGACTTCTGATCGTGGAGCTATTGCACTCTAAAAGATAATTCATGCTATTATCACACCTAATTAAAAGCTACTTAGCTGTAGAATGTGGGCTCCACTTTATTTTTAGATTCTGTGCAGAAGTGAAATTATCTTCTGTAGATATTTCACATAAACATGTTTTTCTTCAGCATTTGGAAGAGACATTTGTAGCCCATACAAATGTACAATGAAAGATTTCTTATGCAACTCCAACAAACAGAAGGGATAATAAAAAATTGTTAAAAAAAAAAACGTGAAGAGCAAAAGAAAATTATGAGAAAGTGAAGCAGTAGATGGCTTTTATAAATGTAGGCAGGGTAGTTTCAAGCATAGTTTCAAGCTGAAACCACTTTGTTGATGTGTTTAGGAACAAGCTGCTGCAGCTACAGAGAGGTGGCAGAATAGCCTCACACATCGACCTGGAAATGCAAGGCAGTGAGGAACCGGTGGCCCCGAGCAGGGACAGCCTGCCTGTGAGCACGCAGGACTGGATACGGCCCTGACGGAACTGGGGAATGGAGCAACCACATGCCATGGCCATGGTTGAACCCAACGAGCCCACCAAGTCTTCCCTCCCTGTCATAAAGGCATGGATGGTTGGCACAGTGGAGGTACCTTTTGCTGTCCATGCAGGCTTCATCCCTTGTGTTTAAACAAGCAGCAGGACATCTCAGTGGCTGTGTTTGCACTGAGGGACATGAAGGGACCAGGAACCAAGCTGGATCGCCGGTCATCCACACTGCTCGTTAGCGTGCAGTGCCTGGGCACAGCCTGGGGGATGGCACGCGAAGGGGACCGTTCCCAGAAAGGAGCAGAGGTGGGAATGCACTGCTTCCCATTTCCTTTACCTACACGGTCTCCCAGTTCTGTCTCAGGAGGCTTTGCAGCCACAAACCTCCCTCCTGCCCCACCCCAATTCATGCAATACAAACCCCGTGTCATGCGATAAAACACCATTCTTGTGGGCTGCAGCACAGCTATTACATTAGTTCAGTCAGCATAAATTAAAAAGAAAAAAAAATAGAAGGGAAACATCTACACATTAATACCAATGTCTTCAGGCCACTGGGACACCAGATGGGAGACCAGGATCAAGCACTACGCAGCACGGATACAGCCAGTCTGTGTCACTTGGCCTCGGGATCAGAGAGTGGTTCCTGGCTCTGTTCACACGGTGGTAAGTACAGAGCTGGGGATGCCAGAAGGCTGCACAAAGGCTGCTCCTTTCTCTGCAGAAATAAACAAGAGGCACAATCGGTGTTCAGCTTTGCAGATTACCTGGGAACAACGCAAGTCAGAGGAAAAAAAGCCTCCCCCACCACCACCAAGCCCTCCCCAATATGCTGAGATCAAGATCATAGTAAGCATATTAGCTCTGGAAGAACTTTAAAAGGTTTCTGTGCCGGGGAGGATGCAGCTCAGATCCGCATGAGGGAGGGTCCACAGAGCAGCTCCTGGGCTGCATTGCCGGCAGCGCGAGCGCTGCTGAGGGCACCGGGAAAAGCTGAGGGCACAGGGAAAAGAAGCAGAGGGCACAGGGAAAAGAAGCGGAGGACACAGGGAAAAGAAGCTGAGGGCTGCCTGGCTGCCCATGGTCACTCGGTGGGTAGGTGACAGGCAGTCCCTGCTGCAGGCAGGGAGAAGGGCTGGGGGCTGCTGCCTGGGGGCGGTAGACACACGGAGGGCTGGAGCTGACAGCCTGCCTGCAGCCCAGTGCCCAGTGCTGGCTGGGTGGGTGAGATGCTTAAGCTACTGTCTCCAAAGGGAAAATTGCCTTAGCCTTCCAGGTCTGGCCCACTCACATTTTACCAGCAAAACCATTGCAGCTGAAAGTATGATTTTTTGCCTTTTTTTTTTTTTTAATGTAGATAATTACTGTAGTCCTGTTGGCTATTTTTATTTAAGCGCCACCTTAAACGTCAGGTACACCAGCGAAAACTCAAGTGCTGACATACTTCTCCCATAATGAAGCTGTCTGATACTGGCTTGGGTATCTTCTGCTCTTGAATAGCTGGAACAACGTAAGCTCTTTTCTATTGCATCAACATGAGGGGTGACTTGTGTCACTTAAACTGTTATCGGTGTAATTAGAGTGGGACAACTCTTGTGTCTTGATAAACACCGAGGAGCTGGCTTTGACTGTGACTGCTGCTCTTCTCATCAGAGGAGAGACCAGCTTGTCACAACCCCCCAGATAAACACGTGCTGTGAAGATGTAGTGGAGGTCTATATAAATTACAGCTAAACCAGTTGATTCCCTCATCTGTGAATGTTGGCTGGCTAATTTAATGAGAAATAAAAGGCTGTAGCCAGAGCAAATCTATCATGTGAAGCAAACAGTCTTGCCAGAAAAATATCAACTTAATCTAACAAGTTGATTGCGCTTTCATTCAAATTATGAGACTATCTTGTACGCTCAAATTACTAGTGACTGAAAATCCTGCAAAAACATATTGCATTAGGCATGCTAACAGCAATAACCTGCTCATTTTTGAGTAGACTACAACCAAGTGGTGAGGATGACTCTTTTCAAATGGCCTGGATTATTTTAAGTCATAAATTCAAAGCCTTCTGGGATCACAATAGTTGCCTCTCTGAGCTGTGTTACTGCTTGATAACAGCAGTGAAACACTGCAGACAGATGATAAAGCAATTTGATGTGAGCTCTTGTGAATGACACCATGGAAGAAATCTGTCCCGTGAGACCTGAGGAATCCCAACCATGAAGAAGAGTAATTGCAGTCAGATAAAAATGGCAGCTTGTTCGACACATTGACTTCCTATCTGAATAAATATAATCAAGCACATTGGCTTGGACGAAGGGGACTTTTCATGTGAATAATTTCTAATCATCATGACTAAGGATTGCACAATTTAAGTAACATGTATACAGTTCTTTCATTTTTTTTCTAATTTGTATTGAGGAAACAGTGCAGTTGAGGAAAACTCAACTGTTGTGATAGCCTGAGCCGTGTGACTCTGTATTTTATGAATTCTCATGGATTTATGCAGTTGCGTACATATATGTAGCCAGCAATCTGTTTGCAGGCCTGTGTCGAGTGCCTTCTGAGCCACAGAAAATGGAGGGTCTTTAAATCCAGAAAATTTCTATTCAAATAGCAGTGCCTCAGACAACAGGATGGTCACATCCCAGGAGAACCACCTCCCTCCAACTCCTCTGCCCGGAGGTGGGATTTAGAGGCCAGCAGAGCTCAGAACAGGAAAAACAAGAAGCTCCAATGTTAAACCTCGAGGGCAGGTTGGTGGCTGCTCACGCAGATTGGGCCACCATCAGGTGAGTGACACATTGTGCCCAAGTAGCACCTTGCTGACCATGGGTGGGGAGGTCTGATTCTCCAGTCCTTTCCCCTCCTTTCCCCACACCTCTAGGCCAGCCAGCCTGCCCCCTCGCTTGCTGCAGCCCCGCTGCTTGTCGAACCCATGCCGGAGTCTATTCATTTCACTAACCCTGCTCAAACCACTTTGGCCATCATTGCTCAGCAGGACTGAGGTCCTGGTCTCCTCATAGTGACTCCAGCACTTGTTGGAGCTTCTCTGAGCCACCCCAGCATTGCAAAGAACTTAACAACAAAAGCCAAGGATTCGCCTTCTCCTGAATTAGCACATTGAGTTGCATCAGTAACAGGGCTGCAGCGTACCACTGGGGATGGAGGTCAGGAGGCAAGACCCTCAGACACAGCAGCTGTGTGGGTTGAGGGCTGCCTTGGCATCACAGCCAGCCTTTTTTTGGGGGGGGTGTGTCATTTTTTGCCAGGTTGATCAACTGAACTGCCCCATGAAGGGGGTCAGTGAGTACACGGGGTGGCAAGATCAGGAACAGGAAAGATGGAAAGGAGGACATGCAGTGAAGAGGAGAAGGACTTCAACTTTTAGCAGAGCTGTTTAGAATCGCTCGGCTGTATCATGCAGCTCTGCTCGCTAAAAGGCACCTGGTCACCCAGAAAACCTTCCCTACCCAACGGCCAGACCAGCTCCCCTTCCTCCCTGCACGCTTGGCTGGAGTGCTGCGCAAGGAACCGGGAGGGGGAAGGACGGCCAGTGGGAGGCCCTGCTCCACCTAACATCCGT
>VFFE01007136.1:430655-595143 GCA_008921705.1 Burhinus oedicnemus | reverse complement strand
GGGATCACAATAGTTGCCTCTCTGAGCTGTGTTACTGCTTGATAACAGCAGTGAAACACTGCAGACAGATGATAAAGCAATTTGATGTGAGCTCTTGTGAATGACACCATGGAAGAAATCTGTCCCATGAGACCTGAGGAATCCCAACCATGAAGAAGATTAATTGCAGTCAGATAAAAATGGCAGCTTGTTCGACACATTGACTTCCTATCTGAATAAATATAATCAAGCACATTGGCTTGGACAAAGGGGACTTTTCATGTGAATAATTTCTAATCATCATGACTAAGGATTGCACAATTTAAGTAACGTGTATACAGTTCTTTCATTTCTTTTCTAATTTGTATTGAGGAAACAGTGCAGTTGAGGAAAACTCAACTGTTGTGATAGCCTGAGCCATGTGACTCTGTATTTTATGAATTCGCATGGATTTATGCAGTTGCGTACATATATGTAGCCAGCAATCTGTTTGCAGGCCTGTGTCGAGTGCCTTCTGAGCCACAGAAAATGGAGGGTCTTTAAATCCAGAAAATTTCTATTCAAATAGCAGCGCCTCAGACAACAGGATGGTCACATCCCAGGAGAACCACCTCCCTCCAACTCCTCTGCCCGGAGGTGGGATTTAGAGGCCAGCAGAGCTCAGAACAGGAAAAACAAGAAGCTCCAATGTTAAACCTCGAGGGCAGGTTGGTGGCTGCTCACGCAGATTGGGCCGCCATCAGGTGAGTGACACATTGTGCCCAAGTGGCACCTTGCTGACCGTGGGTGGGGAGGTCTGATTCTCCAGTCCTTTCCCCTCCTTTCCCCACACCTCTAGGCCAGCCAGCCAGCCTGCCCCCTCGCTTGCTGCTGCTTGTCGAACCCATGCCCGAGTCTATTCATTTCACTAACCCTGCTCAAACCACTTCGGCCATCATTGCTCAGCAGGACTGAGGTCCTGGTCTCCTCATAGTGACTCCAGCACTTGTTGGAGCTTCTCTGAGCCATCCCAGCATTGCAAAAAGCTTAACACAACAGCAAAAGCCAAGGATTCGCCTTCTCCTGAATTAGCACATTGAGTTGCATCAGTAACAGGGCTGCAGCGTACCACTGGGGATGGAGGTCAGGAGGCAAGACCCTCAGACACAGCAGCTGTGTGGGTTGAGGGCTGCCTTGGCATCACAGCCAGCCTTTTTTTGGGGGGGGGTGTCATTTTTTGCCAGGTTGATCAACTGAACTGCCCCATGAAGGGGGTCAGTGAGTACACGGGGTGGCAAGATCAGGAACAGGAAAGATGGAAAGGAGGACATGCAGTGAAGAGGAGAAGGACTTCAACTTTTAGCAGAGCTGTTTAGAATCGCTCGGCTGTATCATGCAGCTCTGCTCGCTAAAAGGCACCTGGTCACCCAGAAAACCTTCCCTACCCAACGGCCAGACCAGCTCCCCTTCCTCCCTGCACGCTTGGCTGGAGTGCTGCGCAAGGAACCGGGAGGGGGAAGGACGGCCAGTGGGAGGCCCTGCTCCACCTAACATCCGTAATGAAACTACAGCCTGAGTGTTAAAACTCACAGCCCACGCTGCAGGCTGGCTTAGGGAACCGAGATGCAATTTTAAAAATTTCAAGAAAATGGTTTTAGAAAACCAGTCCCCGTGCAACGTGACAAGCGGTTGCACTTCCACAAATGAGGGAGCAGAAGCAGCAGAAGGGGCTGCAGACTGGGGTGCAAGGGCGCTTGCTTAAGGTAACATTGCACACCAGCCCGTTGCCTCTCCAGCCACCCAGAGAAACCAGTGGCGGAAAGAAAGGACACATGTAGCGGAGTTGTCCTGTACTATCAGTGGAGGGAGAAGGGAACTACCTGTGCAGAAACCACAGGCAGGGAGAAGGACCTGGGCCTAAACTTAACAGCATGTTAAAATTAAGTTAGGGATATGCATGCACCCAGCTCCCCTCCAGCAGCCCAGCAGCACCCCTTTGTCCGTCACATGCTTCTCCATCACTTTGGACATCCACCACTGATCGTTCAAGCCCCTGCTCCACCAACCATCCTCACTATTGCGTTCTCCATCCTTCACCTGGATTGACTCTTGATTCATCTGAGGAGGAGGGAGAGGTGGAAGAAGATGTGCCTATTAAAAAGCAGCAGCAAGATTGCTCTCAGAAATTTTATGTCAAGCATTCAGCCTCGCTGGTAAAGTGACTGAATTCACGGGATAGTGAAGCAGTTTTTCCCTTAGAATTAATGAAACAGAGGAGGAGGTGCCAGGGACTTAAGAAATACAGCTTACATACACAAGAACAATGTAAAATGATGCAGAGGATGAAGAGGCAGGAGCAGGATTGTCCAGGTCGTCACCTGGGGGGGACACTGGCAGGCCACTCTCGGCTGTTTTATGCATGAGAGTGAACACCCAGCACACATCTTTTACTGTGAGGGGTTTCAATGCCTTTTTCTGAACAGCCACATTCAGCATCGTCTTCCTCAGATGAATCAAGATCAGTAAAGCCAATCAAGTGTGAAGGGCAGAAACGGAGGATAATGCTTGGGAGCTCAGTCTCTCAGAGAAAGCAGCCAAGCTCATTTCAAACAGTGATCTCCTCGTTAATTCTGATGGGAAAAACTGCTTTGCTGTCCATTGCATGGCCAACGCTCACACTTCTCAGGAACACATTCTCAGTGGGAAGGGGGATTGTGGCTGTGTATGTTTTCTTCACACTAGCCAAAGTAAGGGCTGAAGGCACTTCACAGCTCTTGGAGGCCCATGATTTCAGTTCCTGAGGCACTGAATGTTGCTGCAGGGTGAATAGGAAAACCCAAATGTACTCACAACTGGAGCTTTGTATTTGAAGGTGTTTACGCTGCTGGGGAGCCAGGCTGGTTCTGGGGACTTAGGCAGGTCAGCTGTGAGACTACACGGCAGTGATGGACCTTGCCAGACCTGCTGGACATTCCCATTGTACAGGCTGCTGGCAAAGCAATGGTCAGAGTAGGTTGTGGTAAAATCATACCCAAGGACAGCCTCCTCAGCTGCCTACTTGTCCAATTTTCACCCGGGTTTTGCAAGTCAGCAGTAGGAAATTACATCCAACTCCTTCTAGCTATCACTGTTTGGACCTGTGGTAAATCATAGTAATCATAGAGAAGGAGAAGAACAGAGTAATTTCTTAACAGATGTTCATTTCTGTTAGGATTGCTTGTTTTGAAGTCTCACAGCTTAGGATGCACCCTAAACAGTGACCAGGGAATAAAGAGCACGGACAAATCTTGGCTGAGTCAAGCCAGTGTTGCTGGAGCAATGGTAGATCTCCAGGCATGCAAATGCCTTTCTCTGCATCTCCTCCTGGGAGAGCTGGGAACTGTAAAAATCAAGAATAAACTGAAAACAGGACCATCTCAGCTTTATCATGGTATCAGCTAGATTTACTCAGAGTACATTTAGATAATAGCACTAAAGAAAATAGCAGTAGAGCTGCTGTTACCTGTAGCATTCAACTGCTGGCAGAGCTGCAGCAGGTAATTTTCAGGGAAAACTCATTGCATATGGGGGAAAAACATAGGACAAATGATGACCAGGAGGAAAACAACAGCCACACAGTCATAGCCAGGAAAGCAAAGGCAACTGACACTCAGGTGGATGCAGAATAATGAGGTTTGTGGAGATATGATTGACAGTGGGGCTTAGCAGCAGCCCTGAATGGCAGGAACTCTCTTCCAGAAAACAATATTGCAAATGAAGTGGAAGAAGGAAAAATTAGCAGTGAATCTGACAGGCTGGAAGGCAGGAGAATGCTTCAGCAAGCGCTTTGGCAGGCCGATGAGCAGCAGTGACACACTGGCCACAGCTTCTGTCCCGAGGGCAGCTCAGTCCAGCAGCCACAGAGAGAAGGAGCGATGAGAACAGGGCTCAGCCCTGACAGAGATTTCTGCGTACTGCAGACAACTGAAAATCTTAACAGAAGCACCACTATTTATGCAGTGCTTATATTAAAACCTATGCTGTCTTCTGTGCCATTCTCTTGTCTTCTTATCTGTCAAGCTTCCCTGGCTTTGCGGTACCATCCAGTAACACCGCAGTGTTATACTGTCAAACTTCCGACTGTCACGCTTGCCTGTATGCTGGGGTGCAGCAACTGGGACCAGAGCCTGTGGCCAACAGCCCCGTGGGCTTCAGGGACCATTTGAGGTTGTTTCCTCCTTTGCCTTCTGCCGGGACAAGGTCTCACTAGGCATACCTGAGCCTGAGTTCAGCTGCAGAGACATGATGTTGAGATTTCCCTGCAGATGCTGAGGGTAACTCCTTCCCAACAGGGACTTCAGTTTAAAGAAGGGGTGGCTGGCGGAGGCCAAGGCTAGCTGGGGCCCATCTGCCTGTGCAGGGCTGATGGTTTCTCAGGGGCATCATTAGCCTCCAGAAGGTTTGTATGCAATAGAGAAGAGAGACAGCTGAGAGATAAAGACCTTCTTCTGGCTTCCCCAAGAGCCAGGGAAAAAAAGGTTGCTCCGGGGCTCCCTGCAAGCAGTTATTATACAGCCTCCCCCAGGGCAGGCTACCTGGCAGCCTCCTTCCCAGCAGACATTTTCCTTCCGATACTGCCTCTTGCGCTTGACTTTACTTTGTAATGAGGCCACGTGGACTCCAAAGCAATTGAAAAAAAATCCCCATTTAAAAAAACATGATGCGTTTGCTCTTCTGTGAAGAACACGTTTATAATTAAGTCCTCCAGAGAGGGTCAGAGGTCTGAAATGGGATTTCCTCCCCCTCCTGTTTCTTTACCTTCTTTCCTCCGCAGCACACACTTGTTTCACAAAACTTTCCTGCACTGACCTCAGAGATGGACACGTTTTCATTGTGGGCACTTGACCTATTGTCCTAGGTATTGTATTCAACTAAACTCAACTCTAAGACCCTCAGAATAAGGGGATTACTATCTCTCTACGAATTTCATAAAAGTGCTGTAGGAAATGTCAGCTTCACAGTTTCCAGGGTTTTTGTTTAAGGAAAAAGGATTACCGTGGCAGGCAGGGAATTACCAGCTCCTGACCCCTGCAAATACTGAGACGGATGTGGATCTTTATCAAACATCTGAGAAAAGCTGTGAGTAAATCTGTACCGCTGCAGTCCAAACACTGCCCCATTTGCTCTGATGTCCTCTGCCCCCTGTCCAACGGAGGCTGTCCCCACGTGGTCATCCCTCATTCGGGGCTCATCCTTGCACCTGAGCCCCAGCCGCAGCGGGGGGGCACCCAGGGGTGCTCCCTGCACCGGAGATGTCCTCTCTCAAAGGGAGGCAACGACATGACTGATGTTCAGCTGGAAGACCTCACAGCCTGCATATGGAAAACCCCCTTGTTTTTCCTCTGGTGCACCCTGGTAAGACTTTTAATGAACAGCACAAGCCTCCAGCTGCAGAGCTGCTGCAGCCTGTTTTCCCCAAGCTTGACACCGCCTGCTTGGATTGCCTGTTTCATAAGGTGAGGTGTCTGATGAAAGCTTCTCCTGCAATTAGGGCAGCCTTAATCATGACTCCAGTATGGGCTGCATGGGGTCAAGCCAGGCTGCTGAGAGCACCCTGAGCCTGTGTGGCTTCTCTGATGTCTAATAATGCAAGTCAACTCACCTGTGCTTGCAGGGGGAGCACACTGGGTACTTGGCTATTGCCTTCATGACACGGGTAGGTACTTGAGACATATGAGATTTCTATTTCCTTGTTAAATTTGGCTGAAACTGGCCAAAAGGAATTAGGAATCCAAGAGATTCAAAAGGCAAATAGTTTATTAACTTCCATCTGAAAACATAAGCGAGCCTCAGCCCAAGTTTTCTGTGTTTCCCTTACTCCATCTCACCTGGTGGGCCTGATCCTTTGCCACACTGAGTCCTGCCTCATCATTTACATCCAAAAGTGTGGGCAGAATGTTATCACAGCTCTTCACAGGCACTCTCCCCACTAACCACGTCTCCATTTCAGCCTGCTGCCCACCCTTCTCAGATCATGCCCACGTGTCCAGAAAGGGTGGTGGCACCTGGTAGAGCTCATGGCAGCTTTTCCTGGGGAGAAAGAAAGTGGAGAAGAACCATACTAGGAGAGTGTACTGATACAGCAGCAGCATGGGACAATATAGTATGTACGGGTAAGAAAGAAAAAAAAAAAAAGAAAAAACAAAGAATGAATCTGGGAAGAACCAAGTAGTGGAAAAATCCAGAAACTATGATGAAAGCGTAGGATGAGGTAAAATAGATTCAGTATTAATCTGATGCAAATTTACTTGCAACCTCCTTGCATTATTCAGTTAGAGACCACAGTGCATACATCAGTATAAAAGCTGTATGTACTGCTCAGGAGTTCCTTCCCAAGGATTAACCGTTTGCTGGGAGGAATACTGTTCATTTACTTTCCTATAAGGAGAGCATTCGTATTTATAAAAAAAAATCTCAGAGGCAGGAGATGAGAGGACACCTGGCAGCAGTTCTTATCCCATAAGTGGTCTCCAAGCTAGGTATGAGAGTTGAAGTAAACAAACAAACCTGAGCATGCTCATCTTGCTGTTCTTAAAAATGAGCAGTATGTATAGCTCCTAATTACAGTGACAGCTGCTTTGTCCTTAATGAGCGACAACTGATAATGTCTCTTCCTGAAAACACTATTGACATTATTGACATAATCAATCAGAAGTCATCCCAATACGTGCAGGCAATTAGTGATAATCACATTTCAAATAAGAAGTAAATGTACCACAAGAGTTAATATTCATCTGGAAAGTAAGAATCTTTGCATCATATTTAAATGAGTTTCCTTAATTAAACTGACACTGAAGTTGGTTCATATTTCTGAAAGTGCAACTCTTCCTCTGTCATCACAGGTTAAAGCAGTTCTCCAAAGCTCTGTCTCCTTTCCTTATTAAAAGCTTGCAGAATTGAACCAAGTTTGATTTTTTTCTCAGGCTTGCAGGGATCATTATATGTGGGCTCGTCCACATGTTTCAGATGCTCACAGAGGAAGAACTCACGCTTTAAAAAGCTGTAGCGCTGCTGAGCCTGATGTAAGTAGGGATAGATTAAAGTCTTGCCCTGCATCGATCGGCTGTTACCTGTCAGAGTATGATATAACATTCAGCATTGCATGCAACACTACAGATCCACATTTAGCTTTGTTTCTCCATTTCAAAATCAGATCCAAAATTATATATGTAAAGGTGAAATAATGTATGAAAAGATAATATTGCTGTTAAGATTGAATTTTATAGCATATATAATAAGGGGCAACTCTGGTATCAAATGGCTGTGCAGCTGCACTTGCCTTTAGTTTTCAAAATATGGTGCTTATTAGCAGAAAAACATCACATAATCAAAGAAATGCACAAACCCAACTGCCAGAATCTGTAAATGCAGGACTTTCCTGCACAGCTTTATTAAATTGAAAGAGGGAATAGCAATACCTGAGCTAATAGTTGTTTCTGCAGGGATTTGGGGTTTTTTTAGCATGTCCAAGATGTTAGCTCTCTAGCTAAACTGATCTTACATCCCCAGCTCAGCCTGTCCTGAGCCTGGATGATTTAAAAAGGACTATAATCCAGGATGAAATGGCAAGTCAGACCTAGGGCGTCTGTGCCTGCGGTATTGTTGCTGGCTGTTGCATTATCTACCAGTATCGTTCAATCTCGCTTTGCTTTCTGCACTCAGTCCTTGTAGATAGAGTAAATACTGCCTCCAGCTTAGGCTGTGCTTTTTCAATTGCAGGTCTCAGGTCTTGAAGCTGACAACAAATAGGAGGTAAGCATTATTAACAAGAGTTTGCTGAAATCTTGGTAGAGCTATTCAAAGCAATTTTTATGTGAGAGACGGTATTTAAGATAGGAACCTGCCATGTCAAAGAGCAAGCTTGTCTTTCTGCATCTGACACAAATCTCTCCGTTAATGTTTTAATAAATGTCACTCCTCAGTCACCTCCTGGGAAAGGATCAGGACCGCTGCTTTTTAAGGGAATGCAGGACAGAGCACATTTTTCCAAGTAATAGAGTTTGCTTTCAGTTCTGAAAATGAGTCTGGAGTGGTTCATGCCCTGAGTATGTAATCATCTCTGGCTTCACATTTCCTGCTGTGTTTCTCTCTTTGCACAGACTCGCATCTATTTTCAAATAATTGCCATTTCCTTTTCCTGTCCTTGAAAACTCGCTCTTGTGTGAAGTAATGTCAAATTCTATCCTCCCTCCACACGGTGTGTCATATTGTGCTTTTCTTAAACCAGCTGATGAGAGGCATTAGACACTGTTCACAGGCGACAAAAAGCCCGGTTTAAAGCCTCGTCAATTTACAGAATAAAAACTTTAATAAACGTTAGCTAAACTGAAAACATTAACACAGAGGGATATTCTTCTTTGTGCTGAATTATTGGGGAATTCATAACTATGGCCACACAGCTAACCACAGATAGAAGAAGAGCACGGCTGAGATCCCAGGTCAAAAACACAGCCTGTATGAGCTGCGAGGTGCCTGCAAGCACCTGAGCTGCCTTGCTGGGACCTTCGGCGCCTTCCGAACTGTCACCAGTCAGCAGAGGGCAACACAGGCACAAAAACACGGGAAAGCTTCACAGGCTCTTTGCAAATGTGTAACCCAGCCCCACGCTTCCCTCTGCTACCCTGAGCAGGATCAGGCTTCAACCCACTGCCGCCAAGGATGAAACATTTGGAAAAACCTCTGCTCTCCAAACACAGCTGATAGGCAAATGAAAGAAACAAAATAAGTAAACCAAACGCAGTTGTCAAGGTCCCAGTAGAATAATACAGAATTCCTACGTGCAATAACCATGTAGCAACTGACTGGGGCAAAACCTGTGAGCTGGCTACATACATTTTAAATGTGAGTTCACTCTAGGAAAATGGGGCAGACTCTAAGCTGGAGAAATAAAAACATGGAAATTCTGGTGTGGCCAGAAAGTTTTAAGAACGCAATTTTCACCCTTAATGGCGATGGTACAAATACTGGACCAGACCCTGAGGATGTATAATTCAGCACAATATCATAGAATCATAGAATCGTTTAGGTTGGAAAAGACCTTTAAGATCATCTAGTCCAACCATTGACCCTACTCTACCAGCTCTGCCACTAAACCATGTCTCTAAGCACCACATCTACATGACTTTTAAACACATCTAGGGATGGTGACACAACCACCTCCCTGGGAGCCTGTTCCAATGTTTGATAACTCTTTTCAGTGAAAAATTGTTTCCTAATGTCCAGCCTAAACCTCCCCTGGCGCAACTTGAACCCATTTCCTCTTGTTCTATTGCTTGTTACTTGAGAGAAGAGATCAGCTCCCATCTCACTACAACCTCCTTTCAGGTAGTTGTAGAGAGCAATAAGGTCTCCCCTCAGCCTTCTCTTCTCCAGACTAAACAATCCTAATTCCCTCAGCCGCTCCTCATAAAACATGTTCTCCAGACTCCTCGTCAGCTTCATTGCCCTTCTCTGGACACGATCCAGCACCTCAATGTCCCTCCTATACTGTGGCGCCCAAAACTGAACACAGTACTCAAGCTGAGGCCTCACCAGCGCTGAGTACAGGGGCATGATCACTTCCCTACTCCTGCTGGCCACACCATTCTTGATACAGGCCAAGATGCCATTGGCCTTCTTGGCTACCTGGGCACACTGCTGGCTCATGTTCAGCCGCCTGTCCACCAGGACCCCCAGATCCTTTTCTGCTGGGCAGCTTTCCAGTCACTCCTCCCCAAGTCTGTAGCGTTGCCTGGGGTTGTTGTGACCCAAGTGCAGGACCCGGCACTTGGCCTTGTTAAACCTCATGCAGTTGGCTTCAGCCCATCCATCCGGTCTGTCCAGATCTCTCTGCAGAGCCTTCCTACCCTCAAGCAGATCAACACTGCCGCTTAATTTGGTGTCACCTGCAAACTTACTGAGGGTGCACTCAATCCCCTCATCCAGATCATCAATAAAGATGATAAACAAGGCTGGCCCCAAAACTGAGCCCTGAGGAACACCGCTTGAGACCTGTCACCAGCTGGATTTAACGCCATTCACCACAACTCTGGGCTCGGCCATACAGTCAGTTTTTAATCCAGCAGAGTACACCTGGCTAAGCCACGGGCTGCCAGCTTCTCTAGCAGAATGCTGTGGGAGACTGTGTCAAAGGCCTTACTAAAGTCCAAGTAGACAATATCCACAGCCTTTCCTTCATTCACTAGGTGGATCACCTGGTCATAAAAGGAGATCAGGTTGGTCAAACAGGACCTGCCTTTCATGAGCCCATGCTGGCTGGGCCTGATCCCCTGGTTGTCCTTCACATGCTGCATGAGTGAACTCAGGATGATCCGTTCCATGATCTTTCCTGGCACTGAGGTCAGGCTGACAGGCCTATAATTGTCTGGATCCTCCTTCTGACCCTTCTTGTAGATGGGTGTCACATTGTCAAGCCTCCAGTCATCTGGAACCTCCCCTGTTGACCAAGACGGCTGATAAATGATGGAGAGTGGCTTGGCAAGCTCCTCCGCCAGCTCCCTCAGCACTCTCAGGTGGATCCCATCTGGGCCCATAGACCTGTGGCTGTACAGCTGGCATAGCGGGTCACTAACTGCTTCCTCTTGGATTATGGGGGGTTTATTCTGTTCCTCATCCCTGTCTGCCAGCTCAGGGGGCTGAATACCCTGAGGATGACTGGTCTTACTATTAAAGACTGAGGCAAAGAAGGTATTAAGTACCTCAGCCTTCTCCTCATCCTTGTTGACAATCTTCCCCTCCACATCCAATAAGGGGTGGAGATTCTCCCTGGCTCTCTTTTTGTTGCTAATGTATTTGTAAAAACCTTTTTTGTTATCTCTTATGACAGGGGCCAGATTAAGTTCTAGCTGTTCTTTCGCCTTTCTGATGTTTTTTCTGCATGACCTACCTAGATCCCTATACTCTTCTTGCGTTGCCTGCCCCTTCTTCCAAAGGTGGTAAACTCTCCTTTTTTCCCTGATTCCCAGCAAGAGCTCCCTGTTCAGCCAGGCCGGTCATCTTCCTCACCGGTTCATCTTACGACACATGGGGACAGCCTGCTCCTGTGCCTCTAAGACTTCCTTCTTGAAGAATGTCCAGCCTTCCTGGACCCCTTTGCCCTTCAGAACTGTCTCCCAAGGGACTCTTTTAACAAGTGTCCTGAACAGGTTGCCTTACACCTATGTAGTGCCCTGGCATTCAAGGGGCAGACAGTATGGAGGGGCTTACTTCCACTCTGCACCTGGGTTTCCCCCATGGAGGGTGGACTTCATGTTGGATTGGGCTTCAGGTGAGAGCAGACACGTACGCAGTGAGGATGCTAGCAGAGCCACAACCCAGGCGCAAACAACAGATAGGAAACGTGGCAGGACAGAGGCATCCACTAGAGATTTCTGTCCTTTTTTTAAAAATAGTCACTGCTTGTATGCCAAGTCTCCAAGAATATGAAAACCGTATCAGCTTGGATCAAATGCCATTTATGCTCTTCTGACAATGACCAGAAGTAGATACCTCCAGAAATGTTTAAGGCAAGGAAATGCCTGTAAAGATACTGCCCAGAACATCCTGCCAGCCAGTAACAACCTGCAGGGACAGGGACTGCCTGGACCACATGGGCTGTGCTTGTGTTCACCAGCCCTCCGCTGATTTCTCTGGTAACTCTTTAAACTCTCAGAGACCTTTACCACCCTCCACCTCCCATGGCAAGGAGTTCCACAGAGCCTGTACATGGTGTTTGAAGAGCCAGCTTGGGTTTTGCCCTGAAACCTCCGACACACTGCTTTCTTTCATGTGCTTGAACTGGAAGAGATGGTGAAAACCATTCCCTGTTCTCCATTGCCCTGGCACTCAGAGGCTGCCTTCATCTCTCCTGTGTCACCTCTTTTCCAGCTAGAAGAGCTATACTTTTTATTTCTTGTGGGGAAGCAATTTAATTCCTTTAACCACTTTTGTCACCCTGCTCTGAACCTTTTCCAGCCCTACTTTAAGTCTTTTGAGAGGGAGTGTAACTTTCCACTTTTGTATTGCAGGAAATGACTGTGAAATGTACTAAAATAACAACTATAATTGAAGATTACTAAGTTACAACCCTATTGCAGCTGCCTATCTGCCTTATCACAATGCAGCAGAGTTGTATAATAGTTATACACCTATAACTTAACCTAATGACAGTCAGAAGTCAAATGAAACTAATGAAAATCAGAGGATGACAAAAACAATTCCTTTTTCTTTATTCCCCATCCTAGAGAGGAAAAGCCTCACAAACGATCGACTTCTTCCCAATCCTGTGACACAGCATCCTGCCTCTTATTCTAATGGCATCTGTTCTGATCTCATTCCCATAGTCGGAGTGGCAGTTTCAGGTTTCCAAGACATGCTCAGCTTTTATTTTCTCATCATAACTTCTGCCATTCCAGCATATCAGACCTAACACGGTTGCTATGGAATTCAGTTTGCCTTTTGCTGTTAAAAGATGATGAGCTTTCTAATTTAGCAGCATGATGCTCCATGGTCAGAGCCTGGAAGTGCCTCCAGCATCTGGCACACCAGAGGTAGCTGCTGTTCCCCCTTCAGGTCTTTATGACCTAATTTGCATTTTCCATATGGGTTCTGACCAAACAACCACTCACTGCTTTTTTTTTCTTCTCTTTATGAAAGACAATCAACCACCCCTTGAACAGACTTTTCCATTTTTGGAATGGGAAAAAGCACAAATGCAAAATCTGTAACTGTGGTTGTTGCCCATCTGCTCACTCTGACTGCAAGCATTTATGCAAACCCTGTGGCAGCCTTTGGGTTTGCTACATCACTCTTGTCCTGGGAGAGAGGTCAGAGAGCATCTGTCATTCGTTTCACACTCGTCCAGCCCAAACCACAACATCCCTGCATCCCGGGCCATGGCAGTCTGCTGCAAAAGGATGCCAACTTTTTGCACAAGAGTCAGAGGGATGCATGTTGTTGCAGGTGGATAGATATTCCATGGGTAGATCAGTATTACCAGCTAGTATTATTTGACACCCAGGAATAATGTCTCCCTATGTGGGAATGTATTGCCAATACACGTAGCATGCGGAACCATGCAGGAGCTCACAGGGTTTGCCAGAGCAAGTGCCGTGCTGTGAAACACGGAGACGTGGGTCCGGCCCCTGAGCGCCTGGAGGAAATCAAAGCCTCTCCTTCACATACGGAAGGTGTCTATTCTTCTTGCAGATAAGGAGTGGCCTGCGCGGGACCCGTGGCGCAGCGGGGATGCCTGCACCCCTCCCTGCAGAGCAGCGGCCGTGTCCGCGGGCAGGCACGCCGGCGTGGACCCCAGCTGTGAGCTGCTCCACACGTACGAGGAGACCCGGAGGAAGGATTTCCTCTGCTTGCTTCCCCGCAGCACTTGCACGCAGCCCAAGGGCGACTCACGAGCCTACAACTGCAAGATACCAAGCAGTTTTTCAGCTTCCTGGATGCAACCTACCTCAGCCCCAAAAGAAAGCACTGCCTCGGAGCCATGCAATTCCAAACTCTGTAAAAAATATAAATCAGCTGCATGTTTCATTTTGCTGTCCCTTATGGTGGGAGAATTTGAGGCAGAAAAAGGCAGAATTTCTAGGGATGTGTTATAAGAAGGCTGGAAAAAATAATGCAAGTCACAAATTTATTTTTTCCAACTGTTTGATTATTGAACCCTCACTCTGACAGGACACTGGATAGTTTCAGAACTGATTCATGAATGTTACGTTGTTGACTGCCAGGAAAAACATAGCATCCCACTGGATCAAAAGAACAGGCAGCCTCATCAAAGAAAGACCAGACACAAGGGATTAAATCTTGCATGTCACTGGAAACTCACCTATGAAAGCAAAAGAAAACTGGAGGTTGTCAGGGGGGATATGCTCAAATTTTATGGTCTTCCAGGATTGAAATATCAGACTCCAAACCAAATCATGTAAAAGCACTGCAATTTTCAGCTAGAAAAGGCTGCCAGCTGGTATGCAGCTGCTTGACTAGAGAACACTGATTTTTGTCATAGGAGAGGTAGGAAATAGTTAAAGTAACTATAGGTGCTTCTTTTTTAAAAAATTAAATAATCTTTACCTTACAAAACAAGTTAAACCTGTTTGAGTGATTAACAAGTAGGGAATCCAGGGTCAGGTTTTGTAAGGCCTCTTCTCCTGCTGCCATCTGCCCACGGGCTGGGTGGGTTTCGGAGAGCGGAGCAGAAGCACGTCCCGGCTGCAGCAGAACCCGGAGACCAGGATGGTGCAGGAGCCTGATACGTGGTGTAACATGGTCACTGAAAGGCAATCTTACATTAATACTCTTGAATCAGCAACCTTAAACCCAAGATCTCCTTAAATATCAAAAACTGTGAGAGTTTAAGAAACTTCGCAGATCATTTTGGGATTTGCTTGTTGCAGCCTAGGTAGGTCAGAAGAAAGCTGTGAAATATCAGAGTGGGCTATCTCCCAATCCGTTCCATCAGACTCATACTGGAGAACAGAAATCCCTAGATGGACTCTGGCCAATGCTGGACTACAAAAGTATATTCAGTGTCTTCCCATCTCTGGGAAGATCTGTAAGGGAGGAAAAGGCTGTCCTGGGAAGTGGAGGCAAGTGGTTACACATCTGTACTTGCCATGGGAAGTTAGGCAGCCCTCCATGGGGCCAGGAAAGCCCTCAGTTTGGAAAAAGAAGTAACCCCCAGTGAGCCACTGTGCTGCTACAGGGCATGGAAAGCCCTTCCAGCAATCTGCTGGTACAGGAGGGTCCTTCTCTGGTTTGCTCTCAGCCTCAGAGTTTGATCAGCAAAATGCTGGCAAAGATACATTTTACAATGTATGTATGTATTCTTATGCATGAAAGTATACAAAATACTGGCTATTTAAAGTGAAGAACAAATATCCTATGTGTAGCCTAATAGTTTTTTGTTTGTATGTGAAAACTGTTGTCAGCAGTATGGAGGCTGGTCCATTCATGTGCTGTTCCAGAAGATCAAGTAGTCCTTTGATTAGAAAAAAATAAGAAACACAATCCTGTACAGTCCCTGGGAGATTTTAATTTGGATTTCTTCTTTCCCTGAAATCCTCTCTCCACAAGGGGAGATGGCAGTTCAAGCAAGTGCTCTGAAGATCACGAGCAGCGTTTAGTCTTATGCCCAGCACAAGGACCTAGATATTCCTGTGTGAACATGTTGAATCAATAGTGTTGAAAAAAATCGAGGCAGGTCCCAGAATCCATCTGGTGTGCCCCATTCCCTTCCCGCTGAAGCACCAGTGGCAGAGGCTTCAGAGGAGCGGGATGAAGCAGTGGGAGGCAGTGTTGCATCACCCAGGTCGAAAGCTGCTCTCAGTTTTCCCTTCATAAATCAAGGGAAAGCATTGCTCTTAAAAGCAATTCAGAGCAAGAGACTATGTTCAACTGTCTTTATTTTACCAGTGGGACCTTTTGGTTTTCCTGCCCTCTTTGAAATGATGTGCCTGTTAATGCTTTAAAGTCATTTTGAAAAGGAGAATGTGTGTATGAAGCTTTGTAACGCCCGCAGAATAAAGAGAGGTTAGGAATTGCCTTTTGCATATAGATTATATTATCCAGTTCATGGGAAACTGTTACTGACAGGCAGCTTCAGGGATGGAAATGTCTTTGCTCTGGATTAGACAGACCTTATTGCTCCTGCTCCTAATCACATCAGTGCTGATGAACAGAAAGTTTGTTTTACACTTGGGAAATCAATTAATCTTACTCCAACCCTCTAGAAACAGGACTCTGCTGTAACTCAGTCGTCAGCGCTCCCTTGATGATCAGTGGCGAACACCAGGCGGTCAGACAGGGTTTCATTCACCACAGTAGCAGACCCTGTCCTGAGATGCCCACACAGCCCCTGTCAGAGCAGCACTCAAAATCTGCCATTTTTCATCTCAGGAGTCTGTAGCCAAAGGAGCTGAACTCAGCGAACTCTCCGGAAGCACTTCCTGAAGTTCGACTAATTCCACTAATTATTCGTTTATAGCTGATAATACCAAATGCTGCTTTAAGGACACTAGGGTCATGCAGCTCACTATGACACATTCGCTATATTTTGTTTTCCTGGAATTATTCAGCCTTTGTTTCTCCAGCAGTATCTGTCCTGTGCATCAGGACTGACACGTCAGACAGA
This sequence comes from Burhinus oedicnemus, assembly GCA_008921705.1. NCBI lineage: Eukaryota > Metazoa > Chordata > Aves > Charadriiformes > Burhinidae > Burhinus > Burhinus oedicnemus. The sequence goes on along the minus strand of VFFE01007136.1, from coordinate 579,026 downwards.
GGAACCCCAGAGCCACAGTCGGGCGTGCTTGCACTTCGCGTTCTTCTTCAGGGTTTCAGGGCAGAAAACAGAGCTACCGAGATGAGAATCCAGCCTTTGACTAATTAAATATGAATAATTCAAACGTTATTGTTTTGTTTCGTGCAGTTTGGTTAATTTGTACTCAGCTGATTAAAAATCACTCTTTGCAAAAATAAATCACTTTAATGACTTAATGCCACACCACAAAATAGGATGTGTAATAATCCATCTAATCCTTTATTCAGCTGGAGGACAAACAAATCACAACAAAACAAAAATGCCACACAGTGCTTTGGTTTTATGCTCCATCCATAGCACTGTTTGCTGGGGCTTGTTTACCTGCAGGCTCTAGAGCTGCAGTTCCATCTTTCCTGCTTAAACAAGCTTCACTCCTCAGGAGCCAGCACTTTTCCGACCAGTGAGCGCTCCACAGCAATTCTGAGCTGTGCTCAGCTCAGCAATGCTGAGAGAGTTATTGGGTCTCCAAAACACCCGCTCCCGGGCTCTGGCCACCCATGCGCACTGCTCAGTGCTGTTAGGCTATAGCTGCCTGGTCCGGCTGATTTGCCTTCCTAAGGCAGTGCTGGGCAGCCCCAGGCCAGTCGGGGAGGCAGAACCTAAGGCAGCAAACACAGACCATGAAGCACTGGATGTGTCTGCTGACAACCATTTCTGCACGTCCAGCTCTGTCATAGCTGCTAGAAGTCAGGGTAGCGTTGACTCTAGGATGGACAGAGAAAAGAGATGATGGTAGTGTAACATATAACTAAGTATACCATATAAAAGGATCAGCTGTGTGTTTGAATCTATGGCCAGATTATTTCTCTAGTTTTTCAAAGAAGTGTTTTGCACAAACGTAAAATCCCTGACTCCTAATTTCATCCCTTTCCTCAGTCACACAATCACAGTTGCTTTGTGACCTGGAAGCCTATCTGAATTCCATAGCCAGTAATTTTGTCACATACTAGCATAATGGTTCACGCTATACTTTGAATATAAATGTAACCATTGTTGTCACCCTTCACCTTAAGTAGCCGTGATGAAAGCAGTGAGTCTGCAGTGATGATCCATCACTTTTTCTCAGCCTTTACAAACTCTCTTTTCTTTGAGAAAGGACCCTACTGTAATTAGCAGTGTACTGACATACCATGGTGGTTACTGTCCTAAAGAAGTCACCATGCCAAAAGGACCTGACCCATGTTTTTAGATAACAGTTTAGGGTAAATCAACAGCCAGGTACTTTCCAAGTACAGATGATACTGCTGTTTCCCTGTTGAAAATGAACATCTGAGCAGTATAAAAAGAGCCGAGACATTTATACTATTCACCTTCACAATTTTTGTGTAAGATCACTAGTAATGCACAGCGTGGAAAGTGAGATTCTTATGGATTACCGCTTCTGAGCATGTATTATTCCACCTCCAGCCTTCATAGACACATTTACACAGATTCGTTGCAACAAACGTGCCTGTGCGCCATTAAATTACCAGCTGTATTACTGAAACGTGTGCTCCAGAGTGTCTGTCTGACACTGGTCTCACATCCTTTCAGTATGTATATGAAGGAGGGAACAAGAATAGTGCCAGATGGCAATGGGAATGGAAATTATATGACGTACATACGTGATGCAATTTTCTTTTTTTTTTCCTTGTGAATAAAGCATCTTGTGAAAAGAGGAATTAGATGCAGTATTTATAACAGTCCTTCATAAACATCCCCAAATTCCAAGCAGAAGACAAAAGGCATGAATCATATCACAGCAGGCGCTATAGCTAGGGAAGTGGCCTTTATGAAGATTGCTTCCGTAATTTGGGCTCCAGAATGAAAGAGAGCTGCTCTTAGAAGATCTGTAGGAAGTTGATAATGGCTTATTTAATTGTAGTATCACTAATAAAATCTGGGTTTTCATCAAGAACATTTCCTTAGCTAAAAATGCCATGATTCTTCAAGCTGTAGTTTGATCCTGTTCATTTTGTCTATAAATGATATAAAGCCAAAAAACCAGATTGGGACATTATAGTTTCCTTTAAGAGGAAACTTTTAGACTGTGGCTGCAATTCACACCATACAAGAAGATAAAACCCACAGTAAGTAACTTGGAAGGCAGAAATAAAACAACTACTCATAAAACAGATATCATAAAGCAGGGAAAATTATTCTCTATCAATTATACAGGAAATCATAGAATCATAGAATGATGAGACTATACATTGCTCTTTATGACTTGGCAACTAAAAATCTCTTGTCAATTGACAAGAATTGAAGGTGATCATCTTCTTGCATGATTCTCCATCAATTTTGGTGGCAGTTTTATGTTCTTAATCTAGAACAGCATTTGGCCCCATTGAACTTGCATTATATTCCTTGTACCAGAAGAATATCGCCACATTCATAGTATTCATGGGGAAATCCTGAAATAGAAAAGATGTGATCTGAAGCAACTTCTGATGTCTACACCAAAAATTGTAAGACCCTCTAGATTGCTAGCATTGATGGACACCAAATGTCAAATCAAAGGGATTTATACATACCAGTCACTTTCAGACGTATCTGACTTCAGGCATCCACAACAGAAAATAGTAAATATAAATATAATTTAATATCAAAATTCAAACATGAAGTATTAGCCTAACTGTTTTCCCCACTATTAAACAGAAAAAGTTTGGCAAAGATGACAGCAGCTCTCAGATGTTCCGGTGATGCCAGCTCTGATTTGTACCTAGATTTTTCCTTCTGAAAGCAGACAGGGATTTTTTGGGAAGCAAATTGTTAGGGGCATTAGTGAGCTGTACATATTGCTGTACCCAGAAAGCTGCTGAATATGTTCACTGGTACACCTACAACAGAAGAGCACAGGCCAGTGGCTCCTATAAATCACAGGGAGATACAGGGCAGGGACGGCCAACTAATACCCAATGACTAGGTGCTGATAATATCATGATTATCACTGTACCCAAGATGCAGGCTTTGTGCCCTGTTTTGTGTGCCCTGCATGGACTAGTTTGGAGTTTCCTCACCTTTGTATCATCCACCTCCAATGCAGAGGCTGCAGCTAGATCCAGAAGATGCACAGATGGCAGAAAAATGTGTGGATCAGAAGGGTGAAGAAGGTCTTTTTCTTACATACAGACATTTTGGCACAACCTATCTCACCCTGTTTAATGTGCTCAGCAGCTGGGCATCACTTCGTTGCATTTACCACAGGAAAAGCGCTGATGGTCAGGGCAGAGAGACAGGCAGAGTCCAGCAAGGAATCCTGCACAGTACCACTGCCTTGGTGCCTCAGGAAAGCCAGAAGGAAAAGCATACAATGAGATGCTAATGGGAATATATTGCCTCCAGCTTGTTAGGACTGCAGTCCTAGCTGTGGGAAGATAAGGCTGGAGCATTCCTTTGCACTGTCCCATCAAACCAAAGAACTGCAAATGATAGCTGACAACAGCTTTGAGGAACAAAAAGAATAAAAGCAGAGCTTTCGCAACCAAAGCTTCAAAGCATGAAAATGCAAAAAAATCTCAGAGCTGTCTACTTGCAACCAGTATCAGGCTGCCTGCAGATGACTCCAGACAATAATAATAGCCTCAAGGGGATAGGTAAGATAGGATATTATGATAGCCACAAAATCAAATACTGCCAGCTACCACCATCCCAGTCCCACATAAGTCATGGCTGAAACGACAACCAGTGCTCCCTAACAGCCATTTTACAGGTTGTGCGATGTTGCACGGCATTCAGGGAAGTTCATCAGCATGAAGGACAAGGTGGGAGGGAGGAAGATTTATTGCGCAGAAATGTACAGCATAGTCATGGCTGAAAGCTATGCACTGTTATTGCTTTTATGCAAATTGGAGCAAATTTGATCACATTCAATGTTGTACACATTTTCATCAGCAGGGAAAAAATCTATAGTCAGTATTTTAGAAAATGAAAAATTCAAAGTATAATCAGAAAATAAACATCATCTGTCATTTTTGCTAGCTGAAGAAACTGTCGGTGTTCAGGAAAAAAAATGCCTTTGGGAAGTAATTATTACCTTGATTTCAGTTTTGTTGTATAGCTGGTGGAACTCAATAACTGAGGCAGGCTTGCTCTGATAATGCCAGCAGTGTCACAACGCTCTGAGGTTGACAGCTTATTTTCTCATGACTTCTTAAAATACAGAGGACTGTCTAACTGATGCTATCTCGCAAGAGTCAGCAATGAGGAAACTGAAGCCATTAATACGACAACACTGCAGCTGCATCCATCAGATGTGTTCCCGAGGGAGTTAAAGCATCCATTACTTTTCACCTTTCTGCAGTAACTGCAATTGTTTTCTACCTGCAACCTCATCATCCTGCTGAGATATTTCTACATCACGTCCATTACTGAAGGGGAATGCATAATATATCATCAACAAGCAAACAGCCACTCACCGTGTCTTCCTAAATTCCTTTATCACTACAGAACACATTAATACATTATAATAGCTATACTCGTGTCCTAATCTGCATCCATTGCATTCCTTCCATTATGCACACTGGTGATATGGTTGTTGCACAGCTATTAATGCTAACAGCCGTGAAATATCACAAAGTCTCTTTTATTTGGCGTAAGACCAATAGAACTACAAATCCTACCTTGCTCACATTTTTGATATTACAAATTCACCTCTGAAGAGAATTTTCATTGCATTTTAACAAAATTTTCCCATATGCAAAAATAATGTTACTATTCAACAGCCTCGTGATTTGTCATCATTCGGTAGAGGGCTGGTGTGGGTTTTTCTGTTGCCTGGAGCTGGCGGGGGATAGCTGGGGTGTAGCTGCTACAGGGGCAGGAGCGGTAACCCTGGCTCAGTACCTGGCGCCCTATGCCTGTGTTAACAAGGTGAGTGGGGCTGTGGTGTGAAATGCTCTGATTTCTACATGGCTTTCTTTGCTTTACTGTTCTTCTGTCTGCTTTCAGTGGGGAGAGAAAAATTTGACTTCCACAGCCAGTGACTCTTTATGTCCCTCTTGCCCTCCCTAAGCTATTAGTAAGTGGCATATATTTGCTTTCATCTCCTAATTACAAATATGAAGTGGTACTCAAATATTAGGCAAAATATGTTTTAAAGCATTTTTTTTCCTGAAAGAAATCTTCACATAATATTTAGGTAAATGAGGTAGTTTACAGCCAGAGGAGAGGAGAGGAGAGGAGAGGAGAGGAGAGGAGAGGAGAGGAGAGGAGAGGAGAGGAGAGGAAGGGGGACATACTGGCCTGAGCCTGCCCACTGCAGGGCTGACGTTCCCCTCTGCCCATGACGAGGGGCCATGTCGTTTGGGGGCTGCTGCTGGGAAGGAGCTGAGCTGCTGCAGAAGGGTGGCTGCAGTGGTGACAGGTCTGACCCCTGCTCTGCCAGCCACACTGCAGCTCCTGGCTCTGGGGCAGCAAGTGCCAAGTGGATGGGAGCAAGCCCTTCCCTCGATCCCATGCACCTGCCGGGTCAGCCCAAGATGCAGGTTGTTACCCTATGCCAGGGCACAGCGGTGGCTTTACAACGTCAAGCCAAGGTGGCCAGCACCCTTGCAGGCACCCTGTCAGATCCCATGGACTCAAACCTCTCCAGGGTGCACGAGTGGTCCCCCTCAGGGGATGGGCCACAGTCAAGGTGTGCAAAGCGTTTTTCCGTGAATGCCTCAGTGCCCCAAGCAGCCCCCAGGACCCCCAGGCAGCTCCCATGGACTCCTCCAGCAGGTCCCAACTCATTGTGCATCTACCTTCTGCACGCCCAGGGTCTTTGCTCAGTCACTGCCCTCCCCTGGTCCCTTCAGGTCTGCACCAGCCCAGCTCCTGGTCACTGCAGCCAAATCCCCAAACAAGCTGGGGAGGTGGAGGCTATGGGGGCCGGGCTGGAGGGACCCTGACCTGATGCCGTGTGCCATGTCCCAGGTGCCCACCTGCGGCTCTCTGGTGGGAGCAACAGCTGCGAGGGCCGCGTGGAGGTGTACAACGGCAACAGCTGGGGGACGGTGTGCGACGACCAGTGGGACCTGAGTGATGCCCAGGTGGTGTGCCAGCAGCTGGGCTGCGGCCAGCCCACAGCCGCCCCGGGCAATGCGCGCTTCGGCCTCGGCACCGGGAGCATCTTCCTGGACGATGTGCAGTGCCGCGGGGACGAGCCCTCCCTCCAGATGTGCAGACACAACGGCTGGGGCGTGCACAACTGCAGGCATGTGGAAGATGCCAGCGTCATCTGTGCAGGTGCGTGGGCAGCAGAGGCCACCTACTCTCCCGTGGAGCTCATGGTCCCCCATGTCCCCATCCCCTCCTCACCATGATCCCCGTCGTGGTACCCTATGCCCCAAGGTGGGGCCATGTCTGTGCCCCAGCACCTTTCTCCTGAGCAACATGTCTCACTTTTGGCTTCTCTTCCTCCACACCCACAGCTGCTGTGGCCACCCCGACACCTCCGTCAGGTAACGCTCTTCTGTGGCTCTTCTCACCTTTTTTTATTTGTGGGCTGTCTCCCTGTTGGGCTTTTTTAAATTTGATTTTTGTTTCGATGGCAATATCACTTTAAACTTGCATAATTCTTAGACAGGTTGTGATTTTCCCTGGCATCTCAGTGACTCTTACTTTGCAATTATGCCGGTTGGCTGTGGGAAACCATTTCCTCGCTGTGCTCTTGGGCTGGGTCAATGCTTAGGAGCTGTTGTCTAAATATCTAACTTTTAACCACATACATCAGTATTGGCAGGGTGGTATATGTACTTTGTTCAGAACTGATGATCTAAAGGGCAATGACATCAAACCATGCCAGGGCTACATGCACAGTGTAAGTTTATTGACATTAATTTTTTGTGTGCGTGATACATTTTCCTTATTGTTATGATTTGTACACAGTAGTCAAAAATCATTTTTTCTCCCGAATTTTTTCATTTTCCATCTTTGTCTTTATCCACTTTCCTGATGCTATAACTTAATTTGTCTTCTTTTAGAGTTTCCTTAAAAAAATGTGGCTTCTTTTTCAAAATTATACCAGTTTAATTGAAATGTTCTCCATTTGCATTCGGAGTCACAGGTTGTTTATCAGAGAAGCTGTGTACATTGGGTAATTTTTTGCTCTTCTGCTTACCAGAGCTGTTACGGTCCTCAGCCTGCTATTTTTGTCTTAGAAAGCCAATTTTAGATTTAGAGCTTGACCATTCACAGTAGAAAATAGTAGGAAAGTGAAGGTCCCTGAGAGCCTGTTCAGTCTGGTCTGGGAAAGGGGCAGTGTCTGGGTACAGCTGATACTCGCAAGCTTAGAATAGCCCGAGAATCCCAAAATCCTGAGGCAGGGAAGAGTGTGCTCCACTGGGGGGTGTCCCTGTGCAGGAATATAAAACGAGGCAGTGGGAGTTGCCTTTATGTCTCACATCTCGTAGGAATTAAGTTCAGAGCTTGTGCTCACTTTCTTATAAGGAAACTTTTAGGATTATCTGTGTGTTTAACACAAGAATTATATGGCATTCTTGCTGGCAGGAACATGAAAGATTTTTGCAGCTACGTTTATAGGAGAAATGAGATATATTTAAGATTTGACCCAGCAGCCCGAAGTGCTGAGCTGCTGAGTGGTCTTAGACCATAAAATTACAAAGTTTGCTAGAAGACTTGCAAGTTTTATTTATCCTCCAAAGGCCATAGGGGAATAAAGAGAAGCAGCGGAGTAACCGAGGGAATGCTGTCTGTTCAGGACAGTACTTCCATTTTGACTGTCATGACACCTCCCAGGTCAGATCTCAGGGGCAGAAAGGAGAGAACAAAGCAGAAAGCGTCAAGGTGTTACCAGCCCAGCCTGAAGAGGGTGGTCTGACACCATGGATGTGACAGGGAATCCCAAATGCAACATGAAAGTAAAGCTAAAGCAAAAACAAATATTTGCTTTGGTTTGGGCCATACGGAGTATCACCTGCAGGCAGGAGGAGACCGGCTCTTCAGCAGCTGCGGATGAGACACGTACAGCTCAAGTACAATTTTGTACAGATTACTGTCAATAAATTTTCTTCCATTTCTTTCTGCAGCAGCACCTTATTTTTGCGGTGGCTCAATCTCAAATTCCTCTGGGATGCTGCAGAGTCCCTTCTACCCTGGAAGTTATCCAAACAATGCTGACTGTGTGTGGGAAATTCAAGTAGAGAACAATTTCCGTGTTATGCTCACATTTAGAGATATTGTGTAAGTAAAACATTGATTCCCTGGGCAAATAGCAAAGTCAAAACTTACTTGAGAAGTTTGAAAACTTATTTGAAACAGGCAACCTTCCCAGTTTTAAAGATATTTTCAATAACATCCAGCAGCTGGAAGACCAGAACAAAACCTGGATTACTGTAGTATTTTCTGCTCACAATTTTCTGCCACAGTTACATACAAAACATATAAAACCTCTGCCATGAAAACTTAAAGTGCTGAAAGATTTTATCACATATTAGGCAGTTAAATCAGAGTTTCTGAAATGCATTTGACAAGGTGCTGCTGTTTGTTCACCAGGATGCAAAGCGGCAGATGCCAATATGACTACATTGAAGTCTATGACGGACCTCCACACTCTTCCCCACTTCTTGGGAGACTTTGTTCTGGTTCCTTTCCCACGTACATATCCTCTTCAAACATGATGACCGTTCACTTCCACAGTGATTCTAGATACAACTTCAGGGGGTTTCAGGCTCACTACTCCTCCATTCCAGCAGATCACAACACTAGTAAGTTCCCGGTCGGTGTTTCTCAACAGACAAGCCTGTTTATAGTGTTTTTTTGCAAAATAAATATTTGTGTGTATTTAAAGTTGTTAGGGAAATTAAACGATGCATGTGAAATATGATGGGTTGGTGTGTGAACTGCCTGTCTTTTAAATTAAGAAAAAAACAGCATTTGGTTCAATTTCAACCTTTAATCATTAACAAATTCCTGAAGTCGCTAATATATTGTGTCTTCTTCTACCAGCCCTTCTGTGCTTGCCAGACTACATGCATGCCGTGGTTAGCAGAGACTATCTCCAGTCTCAAGGCTACTCGGCACAGACGGTCACCCTGAACGACAGTCGCTGTAAACCAACAGTCACGTCACACGAGGTTATATTCAACATTCCCTACAACGGCTGTGGGACGATACGAGAGGTACGCTCACCGTTGCGTGCCCTGAATTGCAGGACCCACTTTGAAAAGAGTCATGAAAGGGCCATTCTGGTCCACAGGGCTAAGAAGAGATCCAGAGTTTTTAGTGCTTTAGCTTTCCATGCCTTAGGGAATCCCCAAGCTTAATAGAAATGAGGTTCTAGGGAGTAAAGCAAGGGAAGAAGGTAAATGAACTTTTTGTCATTTAAAGTAGATGTAGCCTTGTAAGTGCCATGCAGGTTTGGGATGACTGTGTATTACACAACTGGTGTTTTGTACAGATGTTCAATGAGTTGGTTCCACCTTAGATTTAACAAAGGGGTTTTCTCCACTGATTTCTGTTAAATTACATACTTCAGCAAGTTTACTTACAATGCGTGAGCAGAAAAGACCAACACAAAGCTTCTTGGTTTAAGATGAATCTACATTTTAAAATTGCATATTACTCTATCAAAGCTTAGAAGATGGAACATGACAAAAATGCAATTCCTTATTTTATATTACATGTTAAGCAGGAGAACGGTGATACAATCAACTATTCCAACATGATCAAAGTCACATCTTCTGGGTACATAATCAAGAGGAAAAAGAATATTCACTTACATATTAGTTGCAAAATGCTACAGAACACATGGATGCAAATCATGTATGTTGCTGAGGATACTGTAGACGTGAATGAAAATCAGTTTGGAAGATATGATATGAACATCGCTTTTTATGATTCCTCATCATTCTCGCGGCAAGTGCACGACTCTCCATACTACATTGACTTGAACCAAAATGTGTACGTTCAAGCGTCTCTTCACAGCTCTGACCAAAATCTGACTGTCTTTGTGGACACATGTGTGACATCACCTGAGCCTCATGATTTTAACACTCTGGCCTATGATATAATCAGGAATGGGTAAGAGCTTTCTCAACTCATTAGAAGCATAACCATAACACCCTTTCTGCATTTATTTAAAAGAATAGAGCTGATTTGAATTGGTTTAGATATCAACAGAATGTTTGAAGTGGTCTTTGATTTTTTATATTTACAGTATAAGCCTGGAAATAAAAAATGACATTTAGACCTTATTTAGTTTCACTTACTTCATCCTTGTCCTATGTGCAAAATTCAAAGTAGTGGGAGTGAGGTAGATGAGATGAGCTAGTGAAAACTGGCAGCAGGAATCTATCATCCTAGGCGTTAAATATTTTAGTAAAAACAGGTCAAGCATTAGATTCATTTTGTTTATTCCTCATTATAGCACAGATATTTGTAAGAGTCTGTCCTCCCCTCTTCACCACTTATAGTCTCCTTCTCTTGGGGAAAAAAAAAAAAAAGACTTGCCAGTGCTCTAACTGCTTAAAGAAGTCTATATTTTAAAAGTCTATACTATGCTATAAATGTTGTAATTTTATCCCATTGTGTTCTTAGTACCTGGCTATGATATACTTTTGGTTTAATCTATCGTATTTTTGCAGGAATGCACACGTGTGTATCCCTGAAGACTAATTCTCTTTTCCTTTTCTTTCTAGATGTGTTAGAGATTCTTCCTATGCCACATACTACTCCCCCTACAGCCGCTTTGCTCGGTTCAAATTTAATGCCTTTGAGTTCATCAGCCGCCACGCGTTAGTCTACCTGCAGTGCGAGCTGGTGGTGTGCAGGCTGGGTGACTATTCCTCCCGCTGCTACCGGGGCTGTATTAGCAGGTCCAAGAGAGACACAAGTTCTGACGAGGAAAAAGTGAAAGTGGTTGTCGGACCACTTAAGCTTCGAGAAGGGGATGCCCAGAGTAGGAATGCTGGTAAAGTCAAATAAACATATCTCATATTTACTCTATGCTTAGGGTTTCACAAAAAGCCGTAGCTCTGCGTTACATCTGTCACTGAAATCTGCTTTTGCTAACTTCACTATAAAAAGGTGATTGTTTGGCTGACCCAAATATCTACAAATCTCTTTTTCTATCACCACCTTGCATAACCCCTGTTTTCACCTGCGTGTATAAAAAGTACAACTGCTTCGGCTGTCCAAAGGAGAGGTAGCGCGTAACCCATTTTAGTGCTACAACTCCATTGAACTAGTTAGCTCCAGTCTGACTGTGTAACGTGATGGCCAGCTGGGAGCAAAGCCCAGCCTTCTTGTGAAACATTTCATTCCCTCAGTTGTCTTCTGCTTATGAAGTCTGCTTAGTTAAGTTGCCACCCCTGCTAATATAAAGCCTGTACAAATAGTTCAAATCAATGAATCTGTAAGAAGCTAGCTTACTTCTGACTCCGATCTGGGAACCGTCCCTCTTAACCCAGCAGCTCTTTGTGCCCCGATCTTTAATATATTGAGACCAAACCCCCTCTGCCTTCCCTCGCAGGGCTGGACGTTTCTGTGCCTCTTCCCCAGCTGGTTCCCACTCATGATGGTAACCCCTTCCCACCACTCGTTGCTGCTGTCGCCATCCTGGCAGTCGTCGTTTTCGTTCTTGCCGGTTTTCTTGTGAGACCTGCACTGAAGAAGTCACTTTCACACGGGATAATGCAAGACCAAAGATCAGCAGCATCTGCTAAATGATTACAGGGTAAACGTCACAAAATGTGTCACTGACGACAGTCACATATTTGCCATTTGTAAGAAGCCGTGATATCTTTAGCTACAACAAGTCCTAGCCTGTTACAATGTTTGAAAACAACTTTCTAATCCTAACACCTATTAAATGATTAAGAAACAATTTCAACATTCATGTCATGGTTGTTTGATATAATTATTACATCATTTTTCTCCTCGTTAATTCTCTTCTCACACCCCTCTAAGACCCTTTATCTAATGCCTCAAAATTTTGTGAGCTGGAGAAAATACGAATGAGGCATCAACAAATATTTCAAGATTTGTTAAAAGGAAGAAGACCTAATTTTGGGAGAAGTAGTAGGTCATGTCTGGAAAGGAAATATAAATATTGATCTTACCATGGTATCTGGAATTGTGGCTATACAATATTCTAATAACTTTGAGCACTGTTTTTAATGCTAAATTTCTCATTGGAACAATAATCGAGCTGTGCCTATTTATAAAATGCAGAGGTTTCCAAGCTAAAGTAATTTGTTTTGTGAGCGGTGCAATTTAAAATCAAAGGAAAGAGTGTTTACAAAGCAATAATCCTATTTTGTCTTTCAAATTAATGTCTCTGAGATTAAAACACAAATGTTTTACTGTGTTGAAGAGTGTGGTCTGTTGGATTAAAAATTCGCCAAGTGATGGACTAAGTCCCTGCTTCTGAAATACTACATAGGAAATTTCTAAATATCTTAACGTAGGCTTCAAAAGGAATGAGCTAATTCTTTTTCTTCCTGCACACACAAAGTTACAGAAAATATCTGCCCCTAGGAAGCCAGATTGCTGACTCTTCGTTCAGAAATGCCTTTCCTTATGGTTTCCATTACTTTCTCCTGGGTGTCACACACAAAAGCAAAATGACCCATGTTGTTCAGGGGACTCCTAAGGAGCTGTCTATCTGCGTTTCCCCCACCCCTACGTTCCCTCCAAAGCAGATGGCTGACTGAGTCCCTCAGCATCCTCTCCCATCCAAGCAGGCCCCGCATCTGCTGCTTTTCCCACAGCATCACCAAAGGGGAGGACCTCAGGAAAGGCAACAGGAGCTTCCCCTACATGCCAGTGAGGAATAACTGTCTTCTACAGCTGGTGTGTTTCTCCATGTTATTGGAGAGAAAGCTTTCCCTCCAGTATTCAACTTTCTGCCCATCAATTGTATTTTGAAACACTTCTGCATACTGCTGTGAAGAGGTGTGAGATACCTCTGCTCTGTATGAGTGTTGGGCACACCTCTGTGTGTGCCGCTATAGCAAGGCATTTTAATAGAGTTAAGCTGTAAAGGGTGGGTACAAAATAAAATAAAATCTAGCAGCAAAGGCAAAACAAGTGTTCAAATGTCACAGGGAAGGCCTTGAAAGACTCCCTGGTTCCTCATCATAGAATCATAGAATGGTTTAGGTTGGAAGGAACCTTCAAGATCACCTAGTTCCAACCCCCCTGCCATGGGCAAGGACACCTCCCACTAGACCAGGTTGCTCAAAGCTCCATCCAACCTGGCCTTGAACACCTCCAGGGATGGGGCAGCCACAGCTTCTCTGGGCAACCTGTTCCAGTGTCTCACCACCCTCAGAGTAAAGAATTTCTTCCTGAGATCCAATCTAAATCTACCCTCTTGTAGTTTGAAGCCATTTATCATTGATGATAAACATATTTGCAAAGCTGAGAAGCTAGAGACCACAGAAATCATCATGTCCTGAGAGGTCTAGAAAGAGTTCCCCAACCATTTCAGCCTAACTATCATTGCTGCCATTTCTGTTATCTTCACAAGACACATATCTCCTGCTCCTGAAATCCCTGCTACAGCCCTGATCTCCCTCTCACTCCACAATGTGGCACTTGTCCCCATGAACACTACAGCCTGTTTCCCACAGAGCTTCTAGGTCCCTGCTGCTTCCTCCATCCTCCGTGCCAGCCACCCCTGTGCCACCTTGACCACGGGCGCTGCTGCTCACCCAGAGCACCAAAAGCATGTCAGCTGGAGCTTCCCTCTGCACCCTCAGCACCACCACCTCAGCCCAACATCTTCCCAACAGATGTTTCCTTAATTTGCCCAGGCAATCTCTTCTCACTACTGAAATTAGTATCACCCTTGAAACGGCTTTCCACAATGTCTGTCCTCAATTTTCGCTGTTCCTGGTCAAGCCCATTAGTTCTTGCCCTGTCCCTCCTGGCCATGGGTAGTATTTTTCTGCCCTTTCTCTTTAGGTGCATTTTACCTAGTTGAAGATTGATGCTTTTCCATTAAGTTTCACTTCTTTAGATTAAATAAATCCAAATTCAAAAGATACTGAATTATACCACATATTTCCAGACCTTGTAGCTACAAGTGTTCATAACTCTGATGAAACCACACATCCCTGAACAACTCCCCTGAAGCAGCACTTAAGAAGTTTTTCATGGAAAGAAAATGAACCCATAGCAATTTGGTTTCAAATACATACACCATTTTTTGGCAAAAAAAAATTGTATGGATTCCATGGGCTTCTGCCAGTTCCCAGTGTTGTCATACAACCTATTTGGCCGGAATTGGGGTTAAAGAAAAGATCAGAAACAAAGTTTGTGTTTGCTTGTTTGTATGCTGAATTTCCTGTGCTTTGGTGTCCTGTTTATCTTTCTATTTTAATTTTGGAGTATGAAGGAGATAATTCAACTCTGTAGTCCTCCTTCCCAGGAACATGTTATAAAAATATTTATAATTGGGTATAAATAAATTTGGTTTGTTTCTGCACCCCATAGCTAGCAAGTAGATTAATTTTCCAGTTGTTAATAACAAATCCTAATGTTTTGTAGCTTAAGACTAAAAAAAGCTAATTTGTGTTCGCAGGGTATGGGTAAGAAACATATTTTTTCTTGTTTTCATTACTTTCCCCCCATGCTTTGCTATAGAAGCCCAGAGATATTAATTGATATCAAGCCGAATTAAGCAGATAAGCATAACCTTCTGCTCACGGTTCTGACTTAGGTGTCCTTTAATGCCTGAGACTGAACACTTGCACCAAATTCCAATTAAATAACTAAACAAATATACTCTGGAGATCACTTTCACTTGGCTGATAATTTTCTTTTTTTTTTTAATAACTCCATCCGATTCATCAGCCAAGGGCAAGCTTTTTTAACAGGATTCCACAAGAATCTACCTTTCGTGGGAAAGCAGGCAACCAGCCACTGCAGCTGGGTTGCGGAGTTGTCCACCACGCTTAACAGACTCAGAGGAAACAGCAAAGGCATCTCTTGGGGCTGACCCACCACTGCCCTTTGTTTGTGAGAAGTTCAAGACAAAAAGAATTGCAGACCTTTGCTGTCCAGCATCCCTGAACACAAGCACAACTTTTTGCACAGTTTCTGTTAAATACTTTATGTTGTAAGGAGAAGATATTTTGCTTATTCATTTGTTTTTCTTTATTTTGGTAGTTTTGTTTTCATGGGGTTTTTTAAATTTAATTTTTATTCATTTTGACAGTTTATACCTAGCTGGGAAAAACTAAGGAGATATTAAAATTCTCACAGCAGCTTGTGTATTTTAAGAGATTTTCTGTCTCAGGCCCAAGAACTATGACACAAAAAGCATATTTCAATGAAGTCATGCCTAGCTGAGGAAACTCGTCAGTGACCCAGCTGGATCACTGGGAGTGATATCTGTTTTCATTTCCTAGAATAACATTTGGATCGCCTCTTTTGCCCTGAATCACCTGGTACCCATCCAAGCAGATTTTTTCCTTCCTCTTTCAGAAATAAGTGAATTGATTACAGGCTGTAATGTAGAAATTAATTGGACTGCTGCTGCTCTAAAGAGCCTGCCAATTTTGAATGACTGTCATCTTCTTTTTTGGCCTTTTTTTTTTTTTTTCAGTTTTCAGAAACTATGGTTTCAGAAAGATGTCTTCTCTCTTTCCTCCTCTTTCTGTTTGAAGACTGTGCGGGCTGTATTTTGTCCTCAGACACAGTCAGGCGAACCCGTGAGCCTAAGGAGCTTTCCTGTGGGTGATTGAGTGACTAAATAGAATTGATAAAATGTGGGTTTTGAACAGTTGCAGTCAGATGAGTGTTGCCTGGTAGCCTTGGAGACTGAAACCCATCTACTAGGATGGTGTCCTGGTTTGAGGTATGGGGGTGAAAGTCCAGTAGAAACCCATCTACTGGAATGGAGATGAAGTAAGCCCCTTATGTTTTCTTCCATATGACTTTTTCATTTCCTGCTTCTTTTCCCTTCTTCTCGTCCCTGCTCCTACCATGCAGATAACTTCTCAGTGCATGACAAGATCTTGTTGTTCTTTGCCTTGTCTCCTTCATCACTTCTGCTTCTTGCACTTCAATTTAGGCACTGAGTAAAATTAGGCACTCCGTACAAAGACTGCGTTTTCATCTGTGCCTGACCAGCTGCTAGCACAAAAGGACCCTGACTTGAGGGCTCCTGGTTTGCTGAAGTTATCTGGTTACAAAGGTTTATACACCCATTCAGCTAGGGATGTCGAGGTGTTTCTGAAGCATTTGGCATTAGTTATGACCATCTTCCATTGCTAAGCCTGGATTCAAGCAGAGCTTTTTTTGCATGAGATACCATGAAAACTGAGTTATGCTGATGTGAGGGCTCTGTTCTCCCGTGCAAAGAGGTGGCAGGGAGCATGACTTAATATCAATGTAGGGAAACCAGGCCTTCTTTCCAAAATGCTGGATCCTGCCGTCCCTAGTCACAGGCTCAGAAAGCCAACTGTGAAGCCCCAGTTGCAGGAGGGTGGCCAAAACCTGTTGCTTCAGTTTCTTTTAGAGCTCCCGGGCAGCTTGGGCAACGTGCATTTGAAAGCTGCACACTGTGCGTGTAGAGTAAACACTTTATCTGAGCCTTGCCAGTGTGAAACAAGCCTTCTTTGTTTCAAAAAAGTCCACTGAATTTCTCTAAGGAATGTATTGTTGAGGAAGACAAGCGGACTACTCTCTGCCAACACTGCAAGGATTAATCCAGGCATCACATGAGATGCTTCCCGAAGGCTGTGAAGTATGACAGCTGGGATGACACTAACAGATCAAGCTGCAAATTAACAGTTTGAAACACAGACTAGAATTTGTACAGTCTTGAGGGGTTTCTGGTGTTGCATTTTGAAAAAAAAGCATTTTGCTTCCTAGCGGATAAGGTGGTCCATTGCCCAGTAATGCTTACAGCTGCAGGTGCTCTGGTGCCCAGGGCATGGCTGTGTGAGCCATGGGAGCATGGGGCTAAGACCTCAGCCATGCCATTGTACCTCTGCCACAAGGTGTTCCCCAAACAGGGCTTTCCTTGCTGGGACTCGGTCTGTTTGGGCTCCCAGACGACACAAATGGGCCAGGGCAGGAGGTGCTGCAAATCCCTGCAATCCTCTCAACCCACAGAGCCACCCCAATGCACCCTGGGCAGAGCCACCACCATGAACATGGGCTGGGGGTCTCTGGCCTGTGAGGAGATGGAGAAACACCACCATCCCCAGCTCCACTTCGGAACCGTGGAGAAACTGAGAGGTGGAAAAAGTCTCCCATTATTTTCCGCTTGGCATCACTAATTTTCTCCCTGGCTGCATGCAGCTGGTTCCTCTTGGGCCAGTGTCTGCCATCAGATATGCCAAGGGGAGGGTTTAATCCCTGGTCCCATAGAAGAGAAGGGCTTCAAACAATAATTAAGGTAATCGAAAAATCAAGCTATTATAAACAAACTCCTGCCAAAAAAAATTAAGAGAATGTTTTTAGAAGTTAAAGGTATCTCCACTGTATGAAATCAGTAACTCATTAAAAAAAAAAAAAAAAAAGGCTGGTCAAACTGCAGAGCACACCCCTTTAAATCTACATGCTTATAAATTCTGAAACATGTTTTATCAGCGTTACAGGGAACCCAGTTACCACGAGTCCCATGCTGACTGCTGTTCGGATGCTACTGCTGCATGGAGGGTGTCTCAGGGCTCAGGTACTGTGTCTTATGCTGTTCAGTGCTACCTCCCTCTCTCTTGTGTTTTCTTCTAAAATCAATATTGGCAAATTTTGTAACCTGTATCAAAGCCCACTCAAACCGGTGTTTCACGGGCTTGAGGATGCCACCAAATATTTTAATTATTTCTTTTAGTGTAACATAGAAAACAAATGTATTGTATTTGAATGTATTGTAGGAAAAATACATAATGATAAGTAATTCATTTTCTTTAGTGCACTGGAGAAATTTAGACAAAAATATAATGACATATTAAAAGGGAACCCCAACAAGCAGGTAGGAGCATGTGGTAAAAGCTTGGTGAGTTGCATACGTCTAGCAGGTTAGACACAGCCTAGGTCAGAATTACTGCTTTGGATACACAAATGTGGGCAGATCTTACAGCAAGGTGCTTGTCCATGGCTGAGTTCCAGTGCACTTCGGCAATAATGTTAATCAATGGAGGTAATAATCTGTAAGTAAGTCAGAGCCAAGGGGTCTTCACTGTGCAGATCTTCAGCTGAAAGCCACACAGTATACGTGCACCCAGTGCAAAAGTAATCCCTAAAGAGCCACATGCATTCAATTTTTACTTCTATAATTGAAATACCAAAGGCAGTGACCTTCTGCTATGCTATTCTGAGCACTGGCTTCCTTGTTTAATCCATTGCTGGCCAGATAAAACACAATATGAGATGCTGGAGTCCCCACTAGATGATGATGGCATTGTGTCAGTGTTACTCTAATTTTATGCAACAGCCACAAGGACACTCATAGAATCATAGAATGGTTTAGGTTGGAAGGGACCTTAAAGATCATCTAGTTCCAACCCCCCTGCCATGGGCAGGGACACCTCCCACTAGACCAGGTTGCTCAAAGCCCCATCCAACCTGGCCTTGAACACTTCCAGGGATGGGGCCTCCACAGCTTCCCTGGGCAACCTGTGCCAGCGTCTCACCACCCTCATAGAGAAAAATTTCTTCCTGAGATCTAATCTAAATCTCCCTTTTTTCAGTTTGAAGCCATTACCCCTCACCCTATCACTACATGCCCTTGTAAAAAGTCCCTCTCCAGCTTTCTTGTAGGCCCCCTTCAGATACTAGAAAGCATAAGGTCTCCCTGGAGCCTTCTCTTCTCCAGGCTGAACAACCCCAACTCTCTCAGCCTGTCCTCATAGCAGAGGAGCTCTAATCCTCTGATCATCTCTGTGGCCCTCCTCTGGACCTGTTCCAACAGGTCCATGTCTTTCTTATGCCGGGTGCTCCAGAGCTGAACACAGCACTCCACGTGGTGTCTCACGAGAGTGGAGTAGAGGGGCAGAATCACCTCCCTTGACCTGCTGGCCACGCTGCTTTTGATGCCTCACCCTTGGAAGATGCTTTAAAATCAGGCCTAGAACCACAGGAACTCAAGTCTGGTGAGCAGGACAGGTTAGAGCACACTTTCCCTGCTGATGGGCTCCTTAGAAAGCCGTTGCAGAGCTTTTCCTCCGATAGCCTGAGACTGCAGAGGTCATTGAAAACACATCAGTCACTCTAATAGTCGGTATAATTTCCTTTTGTCTTTCAAAGAATTGTCCCTGAGGCCAGTGAATGGGTAGAACAGATGTTCTGCAGCTCTGGGAGAAGCTCATGGTGGTGACAGCACAGGGGAAATCCTCCTGGATGAGGTGCAGTGCCAAGGGGGTGAAGCTTTCATCTGTGCTCCCATAATGGATGGTTCATCAGTCACTGTTTTCATCAGGAAGAAGCCGGTGTCATCTGTGCAGATAACTTCTGTTTATTGACGTCAGCGATCAATAACATCTCATACACACCTGCCGGACTGAGATTCTGGTGCTCAGCGAAAGGGAACTAAGCTGCCAAAATCCTTGTCAAGCTCTTCAGGACATCCCCAAACTATTCCCCTGCATTTCAGCAAAAACTTCTTAGGAGAACACTATAACCCACACTTTAGACTCCACACTCAAAATCTTTAAATAATAAACTCTAAGGAACAGGACAGTTACATTTCCTTTTTTTGTAGAGTATAATGCCTTTCAGAGGTTTATCCGTCTTGCCATTTCCATTGCTTCCGAACTAAAGAATTAATTCAACTCATTGTTCATAAGAATCATTGGGAAACTAACTAGCAATCTCTTTATGTGATGTAGAAAAACATTTTTCAGGAGACGTATTTTTCACACTGTATGTGCAAAATACATATCACTATGCATTTAAAAGTATAAATAAGCTTATAAAGAAAAAATTTCAATACACCAAGAGTTGGGTTTGTGGTTTTGTTTTTTTTTCTAGCAGGGTGGGTAAACAAATAATTTCTGCTCATTTTCATTTAGGGAAAGTTGTTAAAAAGGTAAGCTTTGTCACTCTTTTTTTCTTTTTTTTCTTCCCAGCTTCTTTGATGTCTGAAGTTCCTGGTAATTTTCATCTCCTATATATCTTTATTGATTTTACTGATGAAGTAAATTTTGCCTAATGTAGTAATTTAGTATCAGTATACAGCTTATGAACAGGAATATTTGTAAATCTTTTTGTCACAATATGATTTTAATTTATGGACCCCAAACATTTCAGAATATGCATCCCTTTGAGATGTTGACCATATCATACATTAATCCCAATCTTTTGTGTTAGGAATATGCTGTATCTTCAAGTTTTTTCATGAATTCATATCAGTCAAATTTCACAATTTTGCATTCCAAAACCCCACATTTTTGGCTAATCGCTTGTCTTTCATTACCAGAGGTTCTTATTCTTGTCTCAAATTTGCCACTGCCAACTAAAAATCTGGTGATATGGAAGTACCACTCATAAATAGCACATTTTTTTTTTGTCCTTCCAAAGACTTGTCCCTGAGGTTCATGAACAGGAGGAACAGAGGTGGGGGCTATGTCAAAGTCCATTCCCAGGGCAGCTGGGGCACCGTCTGTGATGACTCCTGGGACCTGAAGGGTGACCAGGTCATCTGCAGCCAGCTGGGGTGCGGCAGGGCTGTTTCTGCTCCTGGAAATGCCGATTTTAGTCAAGGCTCAGGAGAGACCCTTCTTGATGATGTGGGCTGCAGAGGGAACAGGGCTCAAAGTGCTCCCAAGGAGGTCTGTACACAACTGTACATGTGGAAGACATCAGTGCCGTTTGCTCAGGTGTATTTTATGTAAGTCTGTCTTTGGAGAGCAGACCTCAAGCTAAATGTCAGCATAAAACCCTCTGTTGCAAAAGCCTGTTGTTTTGTTCCTCCTGTACTGAATATTTGTTGCCCCCATACTCAAGGTTCCATTGCACACCTGCCTCACAGCTTGGCAGTGGAGTGGTGCAAAGTCATGGCCAGCCAAAGCATGGGGGAAAGCCCTGCTAGGTACACCCCATAGGTATTTTAGTCTAGGTTAGAACTGAAATGGCCAACGGTCTTTCCATGAAAACTGGGTAAAACAGTCCAAGAGAATTACCAGGTGAAGTAGTCAACATCAGTTAATATTTCCTACCCTTCCCATCACGTAGAGGTTCCTTTGATGCTTGGGAGGGCACGCGGTAGACGGAGCCAGTCTCTTTCTCAGAGGTGCACAGCAACAGGACAAGAGGCAACAGGCACAAGTCAGAACTTTGGAAATTCCACCTTGATATAAAGGAAAATAATTTTTTACCATGAGGTGGCCAAACACTGGAACAGGGACCTGGAGAAGCTATGGGATCTCCATCCTTGGAGGTATTCAGTGCTTTCATAGCCATGACCCAGACCAGCCTGCTCTGGACCTGCTTCAAGCAGGGGCTGGACCAGAGACATTTGGAGTTCCCTTCTGACCTGCGTAAGTCTCTGATTATTTCTTTCTATGAAGTGCCCAGATTCAGGGAAATTCTTTTCTTTTCTTTCAAAGAAATGTGAGTGAGGTTGGTGAGTGGATAAAACCAATGTGAAGGGCATGTTGCAATATTTTACAAAGGAACCTGGGGGACTATTTGTGATGATTTCTAGGATATAAGTGATGCAGAAATTGTCTGTAACCAGCAGGTTTGTGGACAAGCTGTATCATCTTCAGGAGATGTCACCTTTACTCACACCCCAGGAAATATCGTCAAGGATGATGTGCAGTGCAGAGCGAACGAGAACTACCTGTGGGAATGTTCTTACAGGAGGTGGTATGGAGAGAAGTGTGACAGCCACCACGATGCCAGTGTCATTTGCTTGTGTACACACTAATATACTTGCTTTATGAAGAACAGTCATAATTAATTTTTAATTTTGTCAAATTGAAAAGTGTTCCCATGAACTAGAAAACCCTTTTCTCAACAGCACTATGGCTCTTTTGCCAGTAACAAGGCTCTTTCCTACACAGAGGATTTCCCTTTTTTTAAAAATCAATATTTGGCATTGCAAACTTCCGTCTAGCTAAGATTCAAAAACTTTTAGAGCATTTTAATCAGTGTTACTCATAGTACATCAATACTTTTATACTACTATCACATTATTTTAATCATCTGTAATTTGTATTAACCAATTCCATTTGCTTATTACCAAGACCAGGGAGGAGCACCAAAAAGCAATCCCGAGGCACATTCTGCCCTTACAGAACCAACAAGCCTTCACACAGGAGACTTTTCATAAACTTAAGGTCCTAATCCCACATGCCTCGCCTTGACAAAGCTCCTATTGAATGCCTGCAGACTATTTACTTGAGTGAGATAATCAAGATAAAACAAATCCAAAGCTTCAGATTCACGACTCTTGTGTGGCACAGGGGAGGGGAGCCGCAGAAAGAACCAGGGCTCTGTCAGGTCCCTCTGCAGAAGGAAGTGCTGTGCTCAGACTTCTGGCCGTTCTAGGTCCTTAACCCAAATTTAACCCTGGCAACTTTTTTTAATATCTGTCAGATGATAAAAAAGTTGCAAAGTCTTACCCTGCTCTCCATTGACTTTCAGGTTGCTAGCAAGGAAAATCGGCTCATAATTTCATGTCTCATCATTTTTGCCACCTTCAGAACACACGTATTACAAAGAGTTTAATTAGCTAATTGTTGAACACTTTCTGAAACAAAAATAGGTTTTGCAAAGAAAGATGAATCAGAATCACAGAATAACTGGAGTTGGAAGAGTTCCATAAGGATCATTGAGTCCAACTCCCTGCTCCTCGCAGGACTGCCTAAAACTAAACCATATGACAAAGAGCGTCCTCCAGACACTCCTTGAATGCTGTCAGGCTTGGTGCCATGACCACTTCCCTGGGGAGCCTGTTCCAGTGACCAACCACCCTCTCAGTGAAGAACCTGTTCTAAAAATACAGTTAATTTTACAAAAAGTGTGACTGCTAAAATGTGTATGTTGTTTGTTTCCTCCTCTCACAGCTTCTATAGGAACTGAAATACTTGGCAATTTCAATTTCACATTTATGCAACCGTTTCTATCTTGAAATAATTTTCCCTAGCATAAACAACTTCCTGTTTAAATTATTGCCAATTTACATCTCATTTGGTCTCTTCAGTGGTTATGCCTGAGAAGAACTTCTTAAAATGTAGTATATTTTGACCACAATGAAAGCAGTAATACTGATTTACATAGTTTTCATGAGGATAACCATAGATTTTAAATTTTTAAAGTTAATTAATAAGTGAACTAAAATGTATATCTGGTTTGCTGGAGTGCTGAAAGGATGGGACTTTTTGTGTGTGAAAAACTTTGTCACTGGACCAGGTTGCTAAAAGTCCAAAGTCTTAAAAAAGGAAAAGCATTGCATAAAACAGCATTTTTCAATCTATCTGTTGGGTAGAGTTACCTCCCACACAGAAAAAAAAAATCTAAGAGATATTTTCCACTTTCTAATGAAACTCAAAGGCCCTTAAATGCAAGGGGAAAAGAGCATTTAGTTATAAGAAAGCCATAAAATCATATAATCATAATATGGTTTGGGTTGGAAAGGACCTTAAAGATCATCTAGTTCCATGCCATGGGCAGGGACACCTCCCACTAGACCAGGCTGCTCAAAGCCCCATCCAACCTGGTCTTGAACACCTCCAGGGATGAGGTGAACACTTGTGTTGCTTTGTCTTGATTAAACTTATCTCTTGGTCACCCTTGTCTTGACGAGTAGAGTCTGCTCTACTAATTTTAATACTTCATTTTTAATGTATCACTAGATAGATACCCACTAGCATTTATCTAAGTCTGCTGGCACTAATCAAATTGCTCTCTCCACCTTCACTGCAGAGGAAAGGCCAGGAGAGAATCCAATAGCGACCATGATATACTGAAGCAGCTCCAGAACTATTCCAGAATTTTAACTTAGCAGTGTGGCAGCCTACAAAGTCTTATCTCCTTCACTCTTCTCTTCCACAGAAGTGTCCTTGAGGTCGATAAATAGTAGAAACAGATGAGAAGGTCACGTCGAAGTCTGTTACAAAGGAAGTTGGGGGACACTCTGTGGTGACTTCTGGGACATAAATGATGCACAGGTCTTTTGCAGACAGCTGGGATGTGGAAAAGCTCTCTGCACTGGGAAATGCACATTTAATCCCAGGATCAAGGAACATTTTCCTGGATGACGTGCAGTGCCATGGAAATGAACCCTAGCTGTGGGAGCGCCCTCATACTGGATAGTCAACATGTAACTGTGGGCACAGAGAAGATGACATTGTGCTTTACTCAGGTATATTTGGGATGGCTTTATTTATGTAAAATTGTGAATTGTCAGCTTGGGTGTGGGCAGCCCACCTCAACACCAGGAGCTACCCGGTTTAGGGAAGGCTCTGGAGTAATTTTCTTGGGTGATGTGCAGTGCTGAGGGAATCAGAATGGTTTAGGTTGGAAGGGACCTTAAAGATCATCTAATTCCAACCTCTTTGCCATGGGTAAGGATACCTCCCACTAGACCTGGTATGAAGCATATATGTGGCAATGCTCCCACAATGGATGCTCGAGACATAACTGTCGCCACAATGAAGATGTCAGTGCTGTCTGTTCAGGTATTTGCTGCTTTATTTTTTTCATTTCAAGAATTTCTCCCACCGCCCTGGGCCTTTTTACCTTAGCTAACAGTGATGTTTGTTCACGTCAAAACACTCTTCAGAAAATAATGTAATTGTATAATCCATGTAACAATAAGTCTTCACTGCATTAATCTCACCTTATATGCATTCTGTTGGAAATCTAGAAGTCTTGCACTTTAATTCTCTCCTTATGCTTGGAAACAATTGGGTCTTCAGATAAACTGAAAATAAACCTGATTACAAGAAGATTGATCTAGCAGAAACATTTTAATGACTAAAGATTCACCACAATTGACCCTAATACACAGAGGTAGAATAGTAGAAATGTTTTCATACACACCTAAGGCCCATGTATTGACTGATGTGGTTGTAAAATACCATCAATAAATAATAAATGCTTCCATTGCATGACATTGCTTACTACTCATCCTTCTTTTTTGCATACCAAGTCTCTAACTGCGTTAATTGCCCAGAATGTCACAGTTAAATAGAATATCTGCTTTTTTACATAGTGCCTGTGGAGAGCCCGGTTATGCCTTGTCAACCTCTCATACCCATGACCACCACCCAGCGCTCTTCCCCAGGGCAGACAGGCACATGAGGTAGGAGAAGGTGCCACTCCAAGACGTCCCACCGAAGCGCTCCTTGCTGGTCACTTAGTAGCTCTGATACGTATTGCATGTGTGTTTGTACAGCCTTACATGTGGAAGCCTGCACTGTGAAAAATACCAGTGTACAGACAATAACGACCTACATACCTCTTTTATGTGCATCTTTTTCCCTCTTACATCCAAGCCACTGAGGACTCATGCAGGCAGGAAAGCTTTCCTAATTAATTGATGTAGTTAATCTGATTGTTTCTTCTTGTTTATTTTGTCTACTCATTCATCTTCCCTATTTTGTTAATTATTCATCATCTTGCGCTAGTAACTCATAAAAAAAAGCTAGGTCAGCATCAGTTCTATTTATCATTATTATTCCATTAAATACATGTCAAAATTTGATGTAGCTTTGCACCTACACCTAGCATATTGAGTAACAGCTACCTTGTGAATCAAGGCCCAGAGCATTGCTACATTAATTTCCTGAGGAAAACCAAAGTGCCAGACCCATTCTCTTTGCTCCCTCAGAGGTGCCACTGAGGCAGGAACCATGCAAGGGCCCTGCTGAAGTCCTTCAATAGTAGTCTAAAGTGGCATTAAAAAATCCTTGATTTTCATGCAGGCACAATTCCCAGTGTTTTCACCAGAGCAACATTTGTGAATTTGCCGTGTCAGGTTTTTTCCTTAATTGAATACTACTCATGAGAAGGAGTATCAGAAGGAGTGAATAAATTGAAATCAGTGGAAACATCGGCTCAGGGTACCGCTGTCTCCTCTTCTGTGATTTGAGCTTTGATGACTTTAATTTGGGAGCTGATTGGGTTGGGGTTTGGCCATTTATGTGCTGGTTTTTGTGTGGTCTCTGTACACCTAATCAGTAATGTATTGATTATTCATACTTAGAGATGACTCTGGATGAAAATCCTCAGAAATTGTTACAAAGTCCCCAAACTCTCAGGAGATAAAGCTCTAAATAGAAATGTAGCTTTCATAAATGGATCTTATTTCTCAAGTGAACCAAGCTTTGACAACGTTAGCATTTGGTTACTCTGTGGGCTTCAGTCATCAGTCCCTGTTTCTTAGTGCATTGAGTTTACTATCAAAACCTAGGTAAAAGACATTTAAAGGCAGCATTAGTCACACCTCACTCCCTAGCACCCCCAATGCACTAGAAGACCACTTCCACTTTTGTAATAACAAATGTTCAAAGGGTGCTGGAGACAGTCACCGGTACTCGGTGTGACCCCTACCCTTGGCACCTGCTGAGATGGAAGGGATTTGTGAGAAGCTGAGAAAAACCTCTTTATTAAGACTATACCATTGTCCACCTGAACGTGAAAAGCAGGAAAACTGCAAGAATGCAGCACATGCCAAGATAAGCACCCTGTGTGGACACAAAGCCTTAGCTGGGTAACAGGATGAAATGACCTGTCCTACTGCGTGCAGAGCCAAGATCACCAATACCCATTTACATTGGCAGAGCCTTCATCTCTGACAAAGATTTTCTCTCGCAGGATTCACACTGATGGACTGGGGCTTCCAGAGGCTGGATGGTGACATCCTTCTCCCAAGGCAATTCCTCTCTGGGACCGGGAAGCCGGACCCAGGACTCAATACTCCATTTTATCCACAGAAGATGGCTTCACATGTAAGGTTTCCACTTTGCTTTACCAATATATTCACCATAAATGCGGGGAACTTGTTTGAAGGTTATTGGGGATGTGATTTACTTCATCTGGGCTTTGCCCTTTGCTCTATACATTCGTCAGTGTGCAAAAATACTTTTCCTTTCAGAACTTATCAGGGTTTAGTGGAATGGCTGGCAGAGAGAAAACATGGAAAAAGAATGAATTGAAAGGATATGCATTTTAATTATAATTGAGAATATGTCTGGACAGCGAAACAACAAATATTAGGGCGCTACACGACTTCATGTAGGTGGCATGGGTAACAGCAGCAATGAACATGCAACATCATGGGCCTTAATAGGAGCAAGCAACCAGGCACATACCCAGGGTCTCCAAACCTCAGCAGAATATTGCCTTCCCAAATGTAAATCATACCACAAAGCTGTACAATAGCTATTCATCATCCTTTGTTGCACACACACTGCACCCAGCTCCCTGTTAACCTCAGGTGTCCAGAGAGAGGTGTGTGTTGTGGACACAGGAGCAAGGACTGCTGTTGTCAGGTAGTTTCTGCTGCCTCTGAGGCAGCAGGGATTGGGGCTGGGAAAAGCAGAAAAAAGGTAGCCTTTGGCTCCCCTGCTTACTCACTTTTCCTATTGCATATTTTCTACCTTGCCACTCTTTGACAATGTATTATTTTACTCCTGTGTTTATTCCCTGGGTTTTTTTTCAAAGTAGAAAAAATAAGGAACCTTCATTTACACATATGTCTTGAAGGCCTCAAAAGTTTCTTTGAAGTTGGTCCTTCTTCTCTGCTTTTAGAAACAAAAGATACAACTAATGAAACAGTGCATGAAATTTCTTCCAAAATCAATGTTTTGGCTTGTCCTTATTATATTTAACTAAATCATTTTTCATTATGCTTCAAAGTACACTATTTTTTAAACATCTAAGCAGGTCCTTAGCAATGACGTTTCATGACCTGAGAGAAATATTTCCTCAGGCCAGTCGTGAAGGGGCAGACGAGTTCACTTACGTGGGGATCCAAGTTTCGGCAGGCTGGTCCATCAGTCCCACTAGCCGAGAGCTTCCAGGGCTGTTTCTGTAGGGCACCACGAACGCCTTCACTATGGCAGGACACTAAACGTGGCCATTACCAGACTGTTAGGAACACAAGAGGTCCAGCAAAACCCAGGATTTGTTGCATAAGAAATGTTCTTAAAAGTGCAGTAAGTATATTTAAAGAAATAACAAATACATTACTATAGCACGGAAAAAAGTGCACCATTTTGTGACTTCACACATACCAGTATTTTCTTTTTTCTGGTAAGAAGAAATACAGATAGGTATTTGTATAAGGAATATATGCATAGGACAAAGGCAGTCAGCCCTAGTTTATTCCTTCAAAGATATTTCAGTGGAATTCTTTACAAACATTAGTTATGAGAGCTATGAGGTGTCATGGTTTATAACCTCATTAAGTGATAATGAGTGAAGAACTGCAAGGGAAGGCGAAATAGAGGGATGTCTGAGGCGTGCCTCACCATTTGGGCAGAGACATCTCCTCCGACCTTGGCAGGAGACAGCTGAGGAATGAAAACAACTGTCCTGCTGTTTGTAGCTGTCTTATGCATATGTTTATTTTCACCCCTGCTTACTTTTAAAGGTATTTGCTAAAGTGGAGTCCTCATTATGGAGCCTACAAAAGCACTGTGCTATTAGACCATCTTATCCACACTCATCCGCTCCCTAAGGACAGTGCCTCGCTGCCCTCCAGTGGCAGCAGCCTCCAGAACAGCTTTGCATTTTCCCATTGCTTTTAGCCCCTTAAACTATGCTAGACCCAGATCCTTATGGAAATTGTAACACTAATTTTCCATGAAAATAAGATGTTTAAATGCCTTTGGTGAGCTTACTTTTGTTTGCAAATGCTGGTGAAGTTGCCCAGTCAGAGCGGCACGAAATACACATGGAAATTCTTATGTAGTTTGAAAAAGCTGGAAAAAGCTATTTCCAGGGAGGGGCAGTTTTGCCAGTGCAGCAAAACTTCGCTTCATGAAGAAAGCTTAACACCCAACCTCCAGCATAAAACTATTTCACTATGGACAAATGTTGTTTGTTTTCTATGAGCGAATTTCAATAGATTTGTTTAAGAAGATGTTCTGGGAAACAGCTTTGCTATTCCAGGACCACAAAGGTCAGTCCCACTGTCATCACTGCTGGTTCCTGCCACACAGGATTAGTTTGCTTGCTGAGCTTTGGACTGAAGTCCTACCACCTCCTTTCTAGTGGCACCTTCAATGTCCGTGATGGGAGCTGCAATGTTTAATGTGGAGGCTGGTCATTCTTTATCACCCATCACTACAGATTAGCTGTACAAATCTTCTGCCCTTGCTAGTGTTCACACCTACCACCATTACTCCTTAGACATGTTGTAAAATAGCCCAAGGTGAGATCCATATATGGTACATACCATACTGTTCCTGCCCAGCCTAGAGCTATTTGGATAGAAATATATTGATAAGGATCTACCATAAACCCACTTAATCACTTCAGGAAATTGCATTGAATTAAAGTAATCCACACACGGAACTAGGAGTTTAGATACTTGACATGACTGGCTTTGCTCAAGAAGTTACTGTGAAGGTAAGAACATGGATATCTAGACAGATATCACACATCGTATTGTGTTAAGAAAATAAGAAAAGCAATCACAGAAAGAAAGAATTTATGTTCATTTCTAAATCAGCTAAGAAAATTTGGCTTTGCTTTCTTCACCTCTCTAGCTGAGACCCATCGTCTCCCTGCCAGTACAGCATCAGGTAGAGCTGGAGGCATCCTTTGGGATATCAGAGGCCACAGTGGTGTTGGCACCACCACCCCATGCCAGGGACAAAACTGTGTGGCTGGAGGCATCCTGCTGGATCCATGGTTTTGCTAGAGGCAAATCTTTTCCAGTTGTATAGCATGGCCTTACTAGGTGGGATTCTCTCTTTTCATGCAAGTTACCTAGTCAGAAAAGATACCACGAAAACGGGTGGCAAAGCATAATGTCCAGCATGACCTGTTGTATATTTCCTCTTCACAATGACTTTTTTTCATGCTTTCTCCTAGTCCTTTATTAATTTGGTTTTATACTGGCACTATGATATCTTCTGCCTCTCATCCTGTGGTCACATATCTCTTGCCAGCAGAATAAAATCCAGTTTCTAGTTTCTCCCCTTCACCTGAAAAAATATGTTGTGCCTTGATCCTTTTGTGTAATACCTCACCGATCCAGAAGCATGTCGCACAGGTCCTAACAGACAAAGGCTCCACTTCCTTAGGCTCTGTGCAGTCTATCTTTATGCGGGTTGTAACACAGAGGAGTGTCAGAGGACATGTGTGCTTGTCCTTTGAAGACAAGGGGAAAATCTCAGCCTAGTTTGTTTGGAAACATACCGCCTGTGAAACGGGTAGATGGAGAGCAGGGCTGTGGAGTCTTCATCTTGTCCAGCATTTATAGTTACGGTAACGAAGGTGACTAATTCCCTTTGGCAACTTCATGGCTTGTAAGGATCATTTGGATTTTCCCTACTGTGCTCCATCAGTGCTCACCATTTTCTTGGGGGTCACAGCACATCAGTATGGATCACTGCATAGGGCCCCATGACTGCAGTATACGCTGGTCTTCCCCAGAACAGGGCATGGCAGCTGGTCACGTCCCTCCATTTTAACATACAAAATCCTTGACTTGCACAGTTTTAGCTTAATTTAGCACACTCTGGTGCTATCTTGCTTCATTTCCTTGGTTGCTGTAGTTCAGCAATTGCCCTGTTTATTTACCCCCAAAGCAGTTCTTCTTACCCAACCACGTCTTGGCCAATATCTTTTACAGCTGTTTTATTGCAGTGTGGGCTGCAAGTGAGAGAGAGATAACTGCAGATCTGAAACGTGCTGGAGAGATCTAGTGCCAGGTTAAAGAAGAGTCAGAGAAATATGAAAAAGCATAGAAACTGCTTCTTACAGTAGTAATCTGTAGCAGAGAGAATTTGGTTGAGACTTTCCTGACATTTTTAGGATGCTAATCTTTTTTTTGGCACAATTCTCACACCAATTTAATCTGGTTTAGTATGGTTGTAAGTTGTAAACTGACTTAACTGGTGGTATAAGAATCCTTCCCAAACAGCCTAATCTCCAAAAGTAAATCTCTGCTTCCTGGAACAACCACATCATCAACACAAAGGTGCCTGGGGAGTGTTTGGGAAGATCTCGGTAGCCAGTCCGGAACAGTGCTGTGATCTGGATGTACTTATCCGGATGTCTGGATGTACCCTGTGAAATAAAAATACTCAGCAAATCACTTCCTTGGCATTGATCTGGAAGTTCAGGAAGAAAGATCAAATTGCACAGCACACACCTTTGGAGTAGACCAGAACTCATTTCATATAAATTCTGAAAGTGCATTGGGTTAGAACAGACAATCGCAATGAAAATGGACCTTCAAGTGAGTCTCACCTGGTTGCTTCTGTTAAGTGCTACTCTTCTATCTGAACCAGGTACTGTGTCTAAAATTTTTTCATGCTTGCAGGGAAATGTTACAGACAGAATCAGTTACTAATACAGACCGGCTGGCTGGGAAGTGGTGGCAAAGAGTCTCCTAGAATATTGCTGACAAGCTTTGTACCATAAAACTGATGGTTTAATTTGTCTTCTAATTCAAAGTTTCAGATCAAATCCACAGGTTCTATTTCAAAATATAAACCATGAAGGTTATCAGCTAAAGAAGGCTGAAGAATATTTTCTGTGTTTCCCTTCTTTGAGGGGAATAGTTTGGGGAAGTTGTTCTCCAAATGTTCTTCTTCTAATATTCTAGTACATTTAAAAATGTAAAGAAAGAGAGAAAAAGAAACACAGAGCAGCCTGCCAGACCCAGGTGGAAATATACTTTGCTATAGTGTCATATTCCTTCAAGCTTCAAACAACAATAACCCCAAACCTTCCTTATAATCTTGCTAGTTTGAATGAGATACTTTGATCTTTAATTACCAGCGTGGGCACCATGAATAAAGTCTTGTCAATCCCTTACAAAAAGAGATCATTTCATAGAGTGTAGATTAAGAGGTTGGCTTTATTGAATTATTTATAAGACAAGAGCAAAAGGCAGCCCAGAGGGAAATTCAGCATCAAAGAGGACTAAGCCGCATTTCAAGAAGGTGGTCAAATCCCAGCACTTCAGCAACCCTATCATCTTTGTTCTTATTCAATAGGTTCACTTTTGTCTTTGATTTGACCTGGTGTAGGCTGGATTAACTTTGACTGGAAAAATCACTTAGGATCCTGTTTTGCAAACCCAAGACTTTAGTATTACTAGAGTAAAAGTCTGTGAAAGTGAGTGTCTGAAGATCAAATGCCAATTTGAAAAAAAAAAAGAAAAAAATTCCCAAATGAAATTTCTTCTGATTTTAGTGATAGAATCAGGCACAGCTCTTCAGAGCATGCTAATTCTGAAATAACAATGATATTATTTTTAAAAGAAGCTGCCATTTGAAGACATTGCTTTGAGCCCTGGCAGCCTAAATCCTTTTTCCTTTCAGTGAATATAAGTAGATTTTCAAATGTATTTATGTGACTTAAACTACAGATTATTAAAACCACATGACCAGACCACAGGTTTATATCCTGTTTCGGAAGACCATTTCATCCCCTTGTATTTGAACCATGATGCCATGGTCTGGTTTAATCAAACATACATTTTTAAATACCTTAAGCAGTATATAGTATGTTCTCCACTGCAGAGTCAGACAAAGCTGGGCTTCCCATGCAGATTGGAGCAGGCATTTACACAGATTTAGGCTAACTTGCTGGGCTGTCAGCCAAAACAGCTGTCACAGTCTGGACAGACAAATGGTCCACAGCCTCCCTTGCTATCATGGTAACCACACGTGGCAAAGGTAAGTAACCCCTTCTGCTGCCCCAGTGAAACTGGGCAGAGCTCTATTGCCAGAAGCCCATGTCTGCACTGGAGGCGAAGGATGCACATGAGGATTTCTGGGGTCAGGTCCTTTTGCCCTTTGTGCTGCCATGAAGTAAGGTCCTTCACAGTCATCTTGCATCGAACTATGAGGGAACAAAACGTATCATTCCAGGCACAGGGAGGAACCTCAGAATTGCTTTGAAAACACACCACATGCCAACACTTACTGTATCTAACTCTGTATTGGCACACAGCTAAACATAAAATATACTTAAAATTGTGATATGTTGCATCCATGCTAATATCCTTTCTTATCTGCCACAGCAAGTGGTTTCTGGTGGAACTCACTGGGAGACTCAGCAACTGGAGGTCAAAACTCACTATGGAATAAATTTTCAGAATGGATAAAAGACAAATTTGGACCTAAAGGTAAGAGAGTGAGACACGCTCCTGAGTGAGAACATACCTGGCACACCTGTAGAGTTACATGAGCCAGCTCTGGGTGAGCTGGTTATCTCACCAGCACAGCCAACGATAACCTATCGTGATGGATCAGGTCCTGTACACAGCAGAGCCATGTGAACAGGCCTGAATTAACCACACCGATTTGGGCTCCGCGGTTCAGCTCCCTGCCCTGTGCTGCTTTGTGCACTGCAGGCGTTCCCCAGTAAGCCCCGGGTACTGGGGACACAGAAACGCTGGGCAGCCCACCCCTGCACAGGTGGGGATGCAACCTGAGACATAAGAAGTTTAGATATCCTGGGAATAAACAAATTGAGACATTTACCTGTCAATTTTCGCTTTAGTTCCAGAAGATCCACAGCTGCGACTGGTATCCGGAGGGGACCGATGTTCTGGGAGGGTTGAAGTCTACCATGAAGGCAAATGGGGGACAGTCTGTGATGATCTCTTCAGTATGAACAGTGGCAATGTTGTATGCAGACAACTAAACTGTGGGCAAGCTGTTTCTGTCTTGGGATGGTCTTACTTTGGCCCTGGCAGTGATGACATCCAACTGGATGATGTGCGGTGTAGAGGAACCGAATCTTACCTTTGGGACTGTCAGCACGCTGGCTGGAGAACACACGACTGTGGACACAATGAGGATGTAGGCGTCGTCTGTTCAGGTGAAAAAAAAATAATTTACGTGCTCTTAAAAATCTCTTTGGATTTTCTTGTTGACAATACATGCAAGAAACATCAGAGTAGAGCTTGGAAATCATACTAGAGCTGAAATGTGTGCATGTGGAGGCTTCTTGTATTTAGGCTGGTCTGTATGATTGAGGAACAAGAGGACATCCTGGACAAAATACTAAGACTGGTAGCAGCAAGCACTGCGTATGAAAATGGCAAAAAGAAGGTAGTTCAGGACCACTTTAGCCAACATCTGATTACAGGTCATTCCCAAGATAAGAAAGGCAACTAGTTAAGAGGAGATAGAGGCACATCTAGATGTGAACCAGGCATGTCTGAATTGAAAAGAAAAATTAATACTCTTGTCATAAACATAACCGAAATCAAAGATTGCATGGCTAGAAGCAGCCTATTTTGAAGCAATATAAATAACTGCATGCTAAAAGTAATCTTTTGCACTTTTTTGATGTTCACAAGTGTGGCACGCTCCACGGTTGCACTGACAGGTAAGGCAGGGCTTTTGAAATATAAGTACGTTAGGTCTTCACAGTCTCCCCAAATGTTCAGAGACTGATTTTTAAGTCAAAAATTATGTGATTACAGCTCCTTGGCAGACAGTTCTCTAGAAAGGTACATACTCTGAATTACTAGTTTCTCCAAATTACTATTTATTCATCCACTGTAACATTATTTCTCTTTGGATTGCTCATAGGGACTGTATTTGCCGCTCATCTACTAATAATTAGGGGAAACATGAGTTGAGTCTTAACATTGCAGGTCTAAGTTTCTGAATCCTGTTTTTTTTACTGTTCCTGAAATACTCATAGCACCCTGGAGACCTTAAAGTACAGACATTACTCATGTTTCCTGGAGGTTTTAGTTATTGAGTTACTTACTAATGCTCTTTATAATACACAGAGAAATGGGCATGAAAATGCAGTTTTCGATCATATGCAGCCCGGAAGTGAAAGAGTCATTCCCCAACTCATTTTTTCTAAAGAATTGAACCTGCAAAAACACATTGTAGTAGCCCTGAAGTATTGCTGCGTACCCTGTGCATCTATTTCTGCACTGAGGGCACCAATGGCAAATATCGCTGAGGTTCATTTAGAACTGCCGATAATAGACAGAAGTGTTGTTCACACTACCAGAAGTTAAGGTCTGGCGTATTAACCTAGTGCTGCACAAAACCTGATGTTTCAATTTTTTCACCAGTGTCTCAGTTCTCATGACCATTCTTACAGTTCTTCAATAATTTATCTCCTCTAACTTCCAGAATCCTCAAAGAATCTCCAGACTTCCACTTCTGCATCAACACTTTCCACAGACAGCACTGTTGTGACATTTACCACAGAACCCCCGACCTCTGCTGGCAAAGGCAAGGGAAAAAAACACACTGCCAATGTCATGTGCGGAAATTTTGAGCGATATATACAATTTATTTAGAGCAGACAGGAGGAACACTGAGTATTCAGTAAAAATATTTAACAACTCTGCATGTAATTAGCCTTGGAAGAGCCAATGGCCAACACCATCTTCATTTTCATAGGAAAATGTGGTTGGAGGGAAAACGGGTCTATCTGCATATACAATTATCAAGATTGCAGGTATGTAAGGCGAGATCTCTGCAATCAGTTCATCTGAGGCACTCTTACCTCAATATTTTCTTCACCTTCAATTCTTTTAATAATCTTGTTTAATTTTTCCTGGTTCTTAAGTTAGTGCAAAGGTAGAATGGAAATAAGGTGTGTTCATACCCTGCTGAGAGGTGCACTGGTGTCATCAGTCTCCCAAGTTCACTTAAAATAACTAATTGGAAGATGTTCTTCTGAGCCACATTACCAGAAGTTAAAGTCCAAGGAATTAACTTTCTTTTCCATGAAGCCTGAAGTATTAATGATTTCACAGATCCTTGAAATGTCTTTTCTTTTATGTGGTGGCGATTCGGTTTAGTAACATGTTTCCCCACTCTCTGGCCACCTCTGCAGATCCCTCCTCTGCACCCAGCTCAAGCCCAGCAGGGACTGAGACAATGTCTGCTCCGGGGACCTCAACAAGCCTCGAGGAAGGTGAGGCACACTTGTGTGCCGGAAGTCACTTCCAAAGCATAAGAAAAATCTCGTTCTTTATTTCCCCTACAATGGCCACTTTGCATCTTTCCAAATGACTACTCCATCTCTAGTAGTAAAAGAATGCAGTCAGAAATATCTACTGCCTTTATTATTAAGTATCAAATGAAGGTGAGGGTCTTTCTTTCAAAAAAAAATAAAGGGCCATGCATTGACTTACTTATCTGCAAAGCCCAAATCTACACTTTCATCAAGATTTCAGTTCACATATTCACTCCTAATTGCTGCCAGTCTCCCCTCTTCTTTTTATTTCCTCAACTTCCTCTTGGTCTCAGTTACAGCTTCTGCGTCCACTATTGTCACAGAGGAAAATGCCACATCAGCTCCTGAAATCCCAACCACAGCTGATGAAGGTAAGAGCAGCCATTTTGCAAGTGTTATCTAAAACAAATATTCTGTTAGTTTGGGGTTTTGAGACGGATTAAGATGTGACCACGTAAATCTGTAAAATATTCATAGCAGACAAGTACAAATTAAAGACTTCTGTGAAGGAACAACCCCCTTACAATATCTTCACTTTAAAAATATCAAGTTGTCAGGACATATCAGGAATATATGTATTTAATGATTAACACCTCTGAGTTTGTAGCTATAAATACCACACTTACAAGTGGGGCCTACAAGAAAGCTGGAGAGGGACTTTTTACAAGGGCGTGTAGTGATAAGAGGAGGTGTAACAGTTTTAAACTGGAAGAGGGTGGATTTAGATTAGATATTAGGAAGAAATTCTTTACTGTGACGGTGGTGAGACACCGGCCCAGGTTGCCCAGAGAAGCTGTGGCTGCCCAATCCCTGGAGGTGTTCAAGACCAGGTTGGATGGGCTTTGAGCAACCTGGTGTAGTGGGAGGTGTCCTTGCCCATGGCAGGGGGATTGGAACTAGGTGATCTTGAAGGTCCCTTCCAACCCAAACCATACTATGATTCTATGATCATTGTGGTTTTGTGTGTCCAAGATTCACAAAAACTCCAGAAACATTAAGGAGCACAGCCAGGCATTTATCGTCATCTCGGTTGGACCTCTGCCTCTCCAGTTATTTATCAAACTGATAACACAGTTTTTTATCAAGCCTGAAACCTAAAGCAAGCCTCAAGCTCCTCAAATCACTTCTGCTTTTAATTGTTACTTGCAGCCATTTAATTTCTCATCTTTACAGCCTTCTCTGGTAGCACAGGTGTTTTCCTTGCTTCCACCGCCATCACAGAGGAAAGCGGGATAACAGAAATCCTGACTACACTGCAGACAGGTAAAGGGCATTTGCACAACATGCAGCATGTTAGAAAAACGTGGTTATAAGTTTTGGTTAGGAGGGGACATCAGTGGAGATGCCAAGAAATGTTGCAAAATCACCATCTCTCAGTGCAACTAACGCTTCTCTGCGAACTTCATCTGCTTGGTACCAACCTGCTGGCTTTCTGGCAGCATGGGCAGGCTAGCACTGACACTGCTACTGCTGCTACATTCGGCAGCTGCAAATGTTATATGCAAAACCTGCTTCCAGGGAAGCTGAATAGTGCAGAATTTGAACCACGGAATCTGAAGGAAATCTTTATCTGTATTTTTATTTCTTTGAGAAACCTGACTCAGGAAAAAGCCACTCAGTCTATGTTTCTCACCATTTATAACATCACCTATCTGAATTCAAAACAATTTATAAGCCTCCAGGCTTGGCCTTTCTTATCAAGCCAGCCCAGGAGAAATGGCAGGTCCCATAGTCCCTCTTGAGGATTTCTCAGCCTCTCCCAACCTCTGGCCCAGGCGCTGCTGCAGGCCCAGGCCGCTGCAGGCCCAGGCCGCTGCAGGCCCAGGCCAGCGAGCTGGGGATGAGAGGGGCTGGCTCTCCCTCCAGCCTCCCTCCCCTCTTCAGCGCCTGCTAACAGTGATGCTCTGTAGGACAAGAAGATGTGGCAGAGAAAGGCAGGAAAAACAGACGCTGTATTTCAGTATTTCAGTGTCAGTCCTGTTGGCCTCTCCCTCCTTTCTCCAGTGACTACTGTACCTCTGGGAGAAAGACTTGCAGCCAGATAAGCCAGGAATAGCTGTAATAAACATTTCCCTCTATAGAACCAGAGTACCCTTTGTTACTTGTGACTTTTTGAACCTCTTAATACAGTTGACAGAACATGCCCCATTGCAGTGTTGGGAAACTATACACCAATAAATTTTACGGCTAAGTTACAACATTAATTTCTGGTTTTGCTCCTCACACTCTTTTTGCTTTTCTCACTCTCAGTGAGAGAAGTCTGTATTTTTTGTGATGCTTGTAATGCAAAGCATTAACGTGAAGATCCATGTCTGAGCCATGTCAGTGGATGGGAGAGACAGCTAATATACAGAGCACCTTTTCTACTAAGCCTGAAGGCAATTAAATTTATCAAGAGCTGAGCTCAGTCACACAGCCTTACCCAAATGCTCTTTCCCTCTCTTTTCTGTGTTTCTTCTTTCTCACGGCCTCTGAAAATACTGCAGAACCAACCACTTCACCCATCTCACTTGGAGGAGACGGTGGTACCTCAGCTCCAGAAATCCCTTCCACAGCTGCTGAAGGTAAGAACAGACACTATGCCATAAAATCTAATAATAATAATAATAATGTGTAAGTCTGTTTAAAACAGATTACATTAGTAAGATTACAATAACTGTATAAACTTTAAGATCAGTCAATTGCTAACTAACCGTCTCAGTGAAGAAAGAATCCAGCTTCGAAATCCTTAATTTCTAAAATATTGGGCTGCCAAATTTTGGGAGATATGTAATTATGAACAATCTGGGGCTTTAAGCTGTTTGTACTTCTTGAATAATTTAGGCATCAGCAAAAGTGCCCAAATATCAGTGCTTTTGTCTGGGCAAAAGTGGATGCTCTACAGTGGAGATTAAATCAGATTGTGAGATCTTGACCTTAAAGATTCAATAATCTTTGACAGTTCTTTCCCGATGCTAAAGATGGAGATGCCACCACCTGACACAGTACAGAAGCTGGTTCTCTATATTTTTCTACTCATCCCTGTTGGACTCTCTCACCAAGGAGATTGATATTTCTCTCCAATAATGTATTTCCTCAAGTTTTTCACAGTCCCTTTAACATCCCTGTATTCCTCCTCTGCATCCACGTCAATAAATGAAGAGACTGAGGCAGCATCTACACCAGGAATCCTAAGCATAGCTTACAAAGATAAAGTTATGGTTCAAAATCAGTTTTGAGTCTAAAAGTGAGCTAAGGAAAAGCCATACTTTGTGGAAAATATTTGCAATGAAGTTGTAATAAAGAGGGCTAAGAACACATTGCTTCATTCTCCAGTAGCTAAGAAGCTTAAAAATCCAAATTTTAAATATTTATTTATCACGGTATTATGTGGTGATAGAGACTCAGGTAGAAGTACAAGGGATAAGTCCATGTTTGTTCTCTGAAACAAAGCTTCCTGCATTTTCACACTTTTCTAGCAAAATGACAAATCCAAAACATTTTAATCAAAAATTTAATTATGTTTCCCGTTCATGTTTGGTCATTATTGTTCATTGTTCCTATTGATTTTTTCCACAAAGCTTCAACAAATTGTACTGTCACAGAAACAGACGACTCAATCACATCTGCCCCGGTCACTGACAGTACTGAGCCATTAACAACTCCAGCATCGTCATCTACGCCGACAGACGGTAAGAAACAGTCAGATACAATCTGTGTGCCTTGTCGCTGTCCTGCATCACTGCGCAAGGTACCACCTGGGGCTCAAAAAGTCCCTGAGCTGCAAACAGGAGGTGGCAAAGAGACAAATCTGAGCATACCTTGTGTGTTTGTCCCGTTCATATACGGCTCCTCAGCACCTCTTAGAGGTTCCCGTTGGGGAGGGGAAATTAACTTACACAGAGCTGTGGTCCAGCCCTTCTTCAGTGCTCATCATGCTGCAACGTGTGTGCATATGTCCCACCATTTCCCCATTCCTTTTGTTGGGGCAAGTCCTATTTTGGCATCTGTTTTGTAAGACTCTGCAAATCTTCAATGAATTAGGTGTTTTAATGAATCTATGAAATAATTTCCTAGGTATTACAAAATCTTAAAATCAGAATTTCAGTAGACAGGACCATTTTTCATCAGCCATCAGCTGAGCTGGGACCTTCCTATCCACCACATACTGTCCTACCTCCTCTTCTAATGAAACAGATATTGATAGCACCAGTAGGCTATCCAAATCTCTACCAGGGAAGATGACTATGTGTACTTTGCCTCTGAACTTGACAGATATATTCAAGACACATAAAAAATGTGTTGGACACTATATTTAAAGTTCTTTTATTGATGGACAATTTCTGTAGTGCCTAGCGTTGCTGGTTTAGCGCTCTGTGGACTCCGAGCAGCAGAGGAACTGGTGGCCATCCTCTTTAGACCCCTCTTCAGAACAGTGAAAGACACTTCCCACATAAACACAATTCAGCTCATTAAAGCTTTCCTCAGACCTCATGACTTTCAAGCCTATTATATTCTTGATTCATTCATCCAAGCTCTCCCCATTATCTCTTTCTTAAACGTGCAATCACCAACTGAGCAGCTGAGGTCTCTTTAGCACCAAGGAGGACAAGTAGCTCCCATGTATCACTCTGAGAGCAAGACTGAGACTGGACTGGCTCACTGCAGCATTAAAATCACCAACTTCCCGTTTTTCCGTGGTCCTTCTGTGCCAGCTGGAAGGATGATTTTGCCTTTGTGCATTGGTTTTCTCTTTCCAATGAGCAGCCTGTTCCACCTGTCTTTATCGAATTTCAGCTTGCTGATTTTTGACATTTACTCAGTTTATGAAAACCATTTTGAATTCTCATCGTGGCCTCCAGAGAGCACACAGATCTTGCCCTTCCTTCTGCCAGTCTATCTGTACTGTTCCCGTTTCAGTGGCAAGAGCTGAGGATCTCATGATGGTACGGTGGCTGTGGCTGGCCCATACCATCTGTTAGTCCAAGATGCTGCATGACATGGTAAACAATTACCAAGGCAA
The DNA here is from genome assembly GCA_008921705.1 of Burhinus oedicnemus. Lineage (NCBI taxonomy): Eukaryota > Metazoa > Chordata > Aves > Charadriiformes > Burhinidae > Burhinus > Burhinus oedicnemus. Next base: position 537,967 of record VFFE01007136.1, on the reverse strand, counting down.
CTGATAATTCCTCTCTTTACAACCTTTTTTTAACACCGTTTGTCTTCTACAGCCTAATTTATGTTGTCAGAAGTTCAGAGCTGTGACTCAATGCCACTGGTAGCAGCACCAGGAAGTGTAATACAGATTTGCTTACTGCTCCACCCATTAACCTTATTTTGAACAACATTTTCATGTTCAATATCTAGGACCTATCCACCCTAATTTCTACAAACATCTTAGGTATGAACAGACAAATCTTCAGCACAGTGAAGAAGAAATTTCAGTCAGTGTTTTTCTACCTTTTTCCTGCCAGTCATTTCACTTTCAAAAGGACAGAAGTGAAAACTTTCCTACTTTGAGGAATGTCTTACAGAGCTTTGATCAGATTTTGCTGCTTGCCCTACTTATTCAGCCTGGGCTCTGTTCTAGCCGAATGAAAGAAGTTTGCGCTTCTTCACACACAGTAGTGAAACTGAGAAATGAATGTGGTCCCTCCAGATTTACTTTTGGCTTTCAGAATTTCTTAAATGAGTGATCTGTTGACTATTAGGCAGACTTAAGGTGCATATATAGTTTCCTAAGAATAACCTCATTATTATGGAACTATGTGCTTGCAACTATTAAGTGCTTTGCCTATGTCTACTCAACCAAGCATTTGAGCAAACAATTTCATCTTATTTATGCATACTATGTGTAACAGCGGTGCTATTCAATGGTTAAAGGGAAAAAAGGCTCCTCTATAGTTCTAACTAATAATATCATTACTTTGATTTGTACAAACTGTAGGTAAACTGTTCTTTGGGTTAAAAGCTCAGGAAAACTAAGCATTCCCTAACTCCTTTCCTTATATTCTGCACTTAACTAAGCACAAAGCATTGACTTTGAAGAGATACAAATATCGATTATTTTCTTTTATTTATTTGCTGAAAGTAAAAAGTTGCCTTTCAGCTGACTGTAGACACCCCCACAAGAAGACATTAAAGATTCTTGGGACTGTCACTTAATCAGTCCTTTATTTTCTGAAAAGGTGCCCTCAAAAATTTCAGATTGATGTTCATATTTCAGATTAACTAAATACTACATTTACTTAGAAACTTTAATAGGAAAGATGCCTCCCTCCCAATAAAGCCATTTTTAATATCAGCTGAATCACAACAAATGTATTTCTGCCTGTAATTTAAGTCAAGATCCAGATCTGGATACAGAATTTTTAATCTGCCTCTTTCTCACTATTCCCGCCTGGATTTAGATAGCTAATGTAGTCCAGTTCTAAAACTTTTTCCTCAACACCTTTCACCATCACTAGTGAATACTCAGTGCCTGGATCAACAGGTTAATTATCTTTTGTCTCAATTATTATGGTTTTTTCTCCCTGAAATCCTATTTGGTGGTCTTGTAGAAGTTCAGACCTTGATCTTGGGAAGCGGGCCAAACACATTGCTGCTGACATTTCTTTACAGCCAACTTTTGCAGAAGTAAATGATCAGCACGGTACTCAGATGGAAGGAGCTTTGATCATGGTCAGCAAAAAGGAATTAAGGGGAAAGAGAGTCCTAGGAAACATGGTCCTCACTCTGAATGGATGTGCATTAGTTGGTTACAAATGGCTGCCAGGTGACAGCAAAATGTCCCAAAATGAAAACCTCGTAATCACTGACCCACCAAGGAGTAAGACAGGTGTGTATACTTGGTACAGTTTATGATGGCCACAAACTAGGAGGAACTCAATTATGTTGTCGCGGTGTCTCTGATTTCTTTCTCTGAAAGAAAAATACACTCCAGGCCCATAAAACTAATTTGGAACTTCAGATCTCTAAAAGCTTTTCCCTCTGAAAGTGAGATAAATGTGTGGAGTATTCTGTAAGTACCCAGCTCTCAGAAATGAGCCTGGTCTGTAGAAATAGCTCTCCTACTATTCTGGGGAAATGATGCTGTGCCAACCATCTGTTATGCCAGAGAGTTAGCAAGGATGGGAAAAGAAGCTGAACTGGGCATTATTTAAAGGAAGAAAAAAAACCCCAAACCCCAAACCATATCCCTTAGATTGCAAGGTATCTCAGGAAAAGATTGGCTCTGGGTATTTGTGTTCGTCCTTTAGACAGCACTACAATATAGATGAGAATGATGGTAAAGAAAAGGTAGGAAACCTTCCCTCGGTTGCACAAAGTGGGGAGAGGTGGTAGCTAGCTGCACGGGGGAAGATCATTTTCCCCAGAGATCAGCTCATTGTGGAAGAGGACTATGTCCATGCCCATTGAGTATCGCATGTAGAAAGAGGGGTTGGAGCATTTATAATATCCGACAACACCACCGAAATTTCGGGGAGGATCCTTTGTCAGAGCAGACTACGTTGTGGACTACCTGCTCCTGTCTTCACTGGGGTGGTACTCGGCCTGAAGACAGGCCATGCCGCCGTCTTGGATAAACACCACTGATGCACGATGCGGGCTCGTTCTCCCCAGCAGGTATCTCCGCTCTGTCCCTGCGACTGGCAGACGGCGACGGCAGGTGCTCGGGACGCGTTGAGCTCTATCACAACGGCAGCTGGGGAACGGTCTGCGACGACGGCTGGGAGCTGGCGGAGGCCGAGGTGGTGTGCAGGAGTCTGGGGTGCGGAGAAGCTCTGCTAGCTGTGTCTGAAGCCCAGTTTGGTCCAGGCTCTGGGAACATCCTCCTCGATGACGTGCAGTGCAGAGGGGATGAAAACAGCCTGTGGGAGTGCTCCCACAGAGGGATCGCTGTCCATAACTGCCAACATAAAGAGGATGCCAGCGTCATTTGCACAGGTACGCTAGCACATCTCTCGTAAACTATTGCTTCATGAGACATGCAAGCTTGCCTTCAAGCTATGACTTTGATGCACAACTTGTTTCTGTCAGTGGAATGGTTTCAGGTATGAAAACAAAACCGATAAGAATTGGTGCATTTTACCACATTTTTTCCATTTTGTTAACTCATGCAGTTTATTCACACAGGTTTGTGTTTTAGTTTTTCATTTTAATTCTCAAATCCTTTGGCTACCTGGAACATCATTGTCAATCTCATCTGATGCCATTTCCTACTCTATTACCTCCTTTATACATTACTATTTGAATCATAACTGTACATCATCGCTATTATATTTCAGTCCTCCTAGTCCTGATTTTTCATAAATTATGAAGTATGACTAGTAAATAAAATCTCCTTTTCTTGTATTTAGTAGGAAATTATTTTTTGTAACTTGCTCTGGGATTTTTCCAAATCAGTTCCCAGTTTTCCAGCAATTCTGTATTCTGACTGGAAACACACGCGCAGTTGGAGAGCCCAAGTCACTGCAGCCTCTGCGCAGCCGGTGCCATGGCAAGTGGTGGTCCACGGGCAAAGCTGATCCACATGGTGGCCACTCTTCAAGCCTGAAATGACTGGGGTGAAAAGTAACTGTTTCAAAGGGGTTGTGGATGAGACCTGGCCCAAAGAGTGCTGGTTTACCACTTATCCTGGGGATACTTTTCCCTGGGGGAAAAATCAATGCAAATTTTTAACAGAGTGAGGTTTTTTAGTAAAGACCTCAAGTGGAGTTAAAACATGCGACACAAGCAGACATGTGTCTGGTGAGTATGTCCCACACCTAAAACAGTTAGAGATTACACCTGCAAGGCAACTGTAACCATAAACACCTGGCATTTATAAAAGGTTTTGCAGCCTTCTCCCTTTTGCTGATGATGTTCCCGGAGATGAATGTGTTGCTTTTATCACTGTTGCTTTCTTTTTTTTTACATAGTAACTGAAGAACATTATTAAGCATCCTCTGTAGTATAACCAGAAAGTCATTTTTCTGTTTCCTTTCCTAGAGCCAGTTACTCCCACAGTCACAACGGAGCCCATTCCGGCTGGTGAGTTGTCCCTACATGGGTCTTGCAAAACTTTCACAGCTGATATATTTTATATAGTAACAAGGACTGGTAGGAAGGCAAAAACTTTATAGGTAAAAATTTCAAAGCAAGTAAATGTATGTAAGATGAGATACTTGAGGCTTATCTAACAGTTTTGCTGTTAAAGAATACTGGTATCAATAGGAATGGTTATGTTAGCTACGGCTGTATACATCAAAGCCTGTAAGAGAAAGAAAATCTTCATATTTGCTCCCAGGTGTATACGGCATACTGTGAGAATAAGAATTTATGATAGCTGATGAACCGACAAAATGTGGCTTGTTACAATGAGATGAATTTCATATTTTGGCCACTTTCTGTGCAACACAACAAAGTTGGCTTTTACTATTTGATAAATGCACCAGGAAAGCTCATTTCACAGGCTGCTGAGCATCCACGTGTTTCCCTCTGCTTTTCCAAGACATGTCCCTGAGACTGGTGAACGGAGGGGAAGTGTGCTCGGGACGCGTCGAAGTCTTTCACAACGGGAGCTGGGCAACCGTCTGCGATGATGACTGGGACATGAAGGACGCTGCAGTTGTGTGCAGGCAGCTGGGCTGTGGAGAGGCTGTCTCAGCCAAAATCGATGCCTTTTTTGGGGAAGGCACAGGAGGTATTCTCCTGGACAATGTGGCGTGCAGAGGGGACGAGTCCTCCCTGGAGCAGTGCTCTCACAGGGGGGTGGGCACGCACGACTGCTACCACAAGGAAGATGCTGGTGTTATCTGTGAAGGTACTCACCTTTTCCATTTTATTTAATGTGAATTAAGTTTCCTAAGCCGTGCATGCAAGCCGGTATGGGTGAAAGCAGGAGCTTGGTGCAAGGCTGGAGCCGCTATGGGAATGGGCACCCTTGGCAGTGGCCATGCAGGGAGAGGGGAGGCTGATGAGAGTCAAAAAGGATGGCCAGGAGCACCCTGGTCACAGATGGGAGCAGCCCCGCAGACTCCATACATCCTGAGGCCATCTTATCCTTCCAACAAGGGATTCCTCTACCTGGGTCTGGGGGAAACAGAGAGGGAAGAGGGAGGCTATAGGCATTTTCTTCCAGAGAGGACCAGCAGTAGGTTTTGGTGGACCAACCTGGAATTTGCTTTTGGGACAAAGGCAATTTGCCTAAAAGCCTCAAAGTACTTGTGTCAGACTTGCGGTTTTATAAACATATTTTCTTCTCTTTATGAATTTGTACTCATTTTCAAAGATCTGCATCACATTTATGTGAAGTTTATTGAGGAAAATGAAGAAAATTCCTGCCAGCTGAGGATGCAGAAGGAAATTTTTTTGATGGAGGTTCTGGCACTAGATGAATGTGGTGTGTCTGATCCTAGACATCAGTGTAGGCTGGCGGGCCACTGCGTCTTTGTGGACTCAGCTGACTCTGTCCAAGAGAAAGTGAGATCCTATAGGGAAGTGACACTCATGCTGTGCTGTCATATTGTGTTATAATGATATAATGAATGACAATAACCGTGAGACTTAGATATTCCTGAAGAAGTGAGTAAGGCTTTTACTAGCCCTCTGAAGAGGGCCATATTTTTACTTTGATTTTATTTTTGTTACTTCTTCTCCCCTTTTTCTGGTACTATGCACTGTTCTTAATTGATGATTACTGACAAATAATTACAATCAATATTTGAGAAACAATTGCAATGAATCTTTGATGTGCTGTACATAAGCTGCAGGCCCCAGGACAAGAATTTAAGGAGAAATCATGTTCAGACTATCAGCCTGCATTCCTAATTCACTCGGTCCTGCTCAACCCACCATAGTCCACACACTGCAAACCATTTCTCCCCTGATGTACCAAGAGGCTGTACAGCAGCACAAGCCATACTTGCTTAGACATTTTGGTAATTTACAGAACAAAATGTTTCTTTCCCAACTAACCCTCCTAAGCTGCACGTGATTTATTTAACTAGGAGCTCCGGGTGGCTCATCTTCCAGGCTCTGGCAGATCTTGGAGCTACTTCACTGCAAACAGCAATTTTTGTCACCTCCTGGGTGAAGAGGCAGGACAGAAATTATACCTGTCCCTACCGGGTTTGCTTCTCTGTCCCACTGTTGACAGCTGTACTCCTTGCACAGGGTGGCAGTGAAAATGGCACGGCAGAAACACCAGCGGCTAGGCAGAAACACCTGCAGCCTTCTCCAAGGCTTCAGAAAGCATCACTTCAGTCATGGTTTTACGGAGAGCCCTGACTGTGCTGTTGCTTGTCTCGTCTTCCAACTGAAAGTGTTGAGCTGGCTTTCCTCTTTTGATGGTTTTTATTTTCTCTCCTGACAGTCCCTCTGGAGCTCATCACACCTGAAACAACAGGTATGGAGTACTTCACTGTTCATTTGTTTATCTCAGGTTTAGTCAAATACAACTTATCCCGCAGCAGAGTGCTGGTTCCCCTGGACTTCAGCAGCGCTCAGCCGAAATTCGTGCTCTCTCGGAGGTGAGAGAACCCTTACCTCGTCATTAGCCCTGAAGAATTCAAGGCGCTCAGGTGAACTCCTGGTGGGACCTGTGGACAGAGGTGTCCTGCCGCACCGAGCTCTTTTGCCTCTGTGGAGATACACATAGCCATAGACATGGTTTCCATCCACCCTCAAGGGCGGTGGAAATACCACAAGCTGGTTTGCACAAATGCCAAATTAGGGGCTAAACTGCTGTAAAGTAGTTGGATTTGGGATCTCATTATACCAGATCTAATTACAGCTAATGATAATGTTGCTTTGCTTTGTCAGTCTATGGTTTGCTCAATCAAGATTGGAAAAATGACTAAAGTGTGGCTTTTATTTTCTCTCTAACAGTCCCAACCAAGTCCAGGATGGCTGAAACACCAGGTATTTATTTCTGGTCACTTCTGGTCACAGCACAAGAAGGACAGGGACCTGTTGGAGTGGGTCCAGAGGAGGGTCACGAAAATGATCAGAGGGCTGGAGCACCTCTGCTGTAAGGACAGGCTGAGAGAGTTGGGGTTGTTCAGCCTGGAGAAGAGAAGGCTCCAGGGAGACCTTAGAGCCCCTTCCAGTATCTGAAAGGGGCCTGCAGGAAAGATGGGGAGGGATTTTTTACAAGGGAGTGCAGCGATAGGACGAGGAGTAATGGCTTCAAACTGGAAGAGAGTGGATTTAGATTAAATATTGGGAAGAAATTTTTCACTCTGAGGGTGGTGAGACACTGGCACAGGTTGCCCAGGGAAGCTGTGGAGGCCCCATCCCTGGAGGTGTTCAAGGCCAGGCTGGATGGGGCTTTGAGCAACCTGGTCTAGTGGGAGGTGTCCCTGCCCATGGCAGGGGGGTGGGACCAGGTGATCTTTAAGGGCCCTTCCAACCCAAACCATTCTATGATTCTATTGACCTGTGGTGAGCAGAGGTACTGTCAGACCATGAAGAGCAGCAGGATCCCTGGCTCACACAGCTCTCTGGACTGAGTCAAGGAATTAACTGTTGAGCACTCACATTTTCAGTCTCAATTCAAGACTCAGTGGACTATCTGCCTTCCTGGTGATGCAACTCTAGCTGCCAGAGCCATGCCCTGTCCAGCTGCATTATTTGTTTCCCTGCCCAAGCTCAGGGTCTCGCTGTCAGGTTTTCAGGGGGTGATGCACACCATCATGCCAGCTGTGTCACGGCAGCGTGTGTGTTCACAGCCCTGTGCTACACTCAGGCTATGTTCAGCCGTGCAGCCAAGTGCTTCCTGGTTACTCACATGGTTTCATGCTATATTGCAAGCAGCTGAGGATACTGCTATGGGTCTCAGGGCAAAAATATACATCTAAAATGCAGACAATATTTAATTTCATCTTTTCTTTCCCACAGTAACAGCCTCTCCTACTCCTGAACTAGAAGACGTTACCACTTGTAAGTAATACAGCGTTACTCTGGCTTACATGCTTAGTTGTCTGCCCAAGTTCTGACCATATATTGACTGGCTCCCTGTCTCCACTGTGTGTATAATCTCATGGAATTAACCATCAGCTTCAGGGATAATGCTAATTGCCTCTCCCTTGGCTTCCATACACAATAAAGGAGGGAAAGGGGCTTGGTACCAGTACAGGAGTAATACCTTTGCTAACACTGGCCCTGGGCAGCAGCATCATCATCCAGGTCCTGTGGCTGATCACCACTCAAATGAGACCTGTCGGTCTCCTGTGGCTGGGGTCCCTCAAGCCCACCCAGTGCTGGGACAACAGCTGCCCTGCGGGTGTGTTTTCTCTCCTGTCTCGGATCAGCCCCTGCAGAAAACACGACACCCGAAGCAGCAGGTACATGAGACTTTAGCTTTAGTAGGCCTGGTCTAAGGCGTGATCCTGGGAGTAAACTACTGACTCCCTCCCCATTAACAGTCCTTGCTTTGCTCACACAGTAGTGGATCAGTTACTGAAGTGTGGCTTTTACTTTCTCTTTGACAGTCCCAACTGAGCCCACGACGGCTGAAAATACAGGTATTTATTTCTGGTCATTTCTCGAACCGTGGTGAGCAGCTCACTACTTTTCATGTGAGTCATCAATGTATTTAAAATGTGGACAATATTTAATTTTCTGTTTTCCTGTCTCACAGTGACAAAATCATCTACTCTGTCAGTCTCTCCAACTCCTGAAGCAGCAGCCATTACCACCTGTAAGTAATGCAGCATTACTCCGGTTTAACTCCTTAGTTATTTATCAAAGTCGTGATCTTTTTGGCATGGTTCCCTGCCTCCACGGTGTGCATAATCTCATGGATCTAGTAATTAACTTCAGGGATAATTCCTTTGGCTTCCATACAAATCAAGGGATGGAAAACACTGTTGGTATCGATATGGGAGAAATATCTGCACTGATGAAAGTACTGGGGAAGGTGAAATCACCGGGACGGACACACTACACCAGTATAAGTGCAGATTTGCTCTAGATCATCTCACTCCTAGAAAGCCAGACCCCTGCACTGGAAGCTAAGTCAGTGGAATTCTTTCTGACTCATTCAGTGGTATTTGGTTTGAATCAATTTGGTTTTCTACAATAAGATTTATCTTTTGAAAAAGTTGAATTGCACGTTCTGCTCATTAATTTAAGATATTCTGCCTCAGATGCTTAGATAGCAGACTAAGGTTTTCTTTTTAAAGTCTGGCCCTATCGGCTACATATAGGTAAAAGGCACTCAGCTGCATCAATAAAACATACATGCTTGTGTGTTTACAACACACAGGAAACTGAATTTCAGATGCAATGCATGCATTTGAGCGTGGGGTTATCTGCCCACACAAAGGAATAAATGGAATTAAATCTTGTTCCCATTAATGCTAGTAATATATAATCTTCAGTATTCAAGCTGTGCACTTTTCTTAGTACGAGCTCTTTGTCCATGACAATTCTGTTTCTCAGAACTGTTGCTACCAACATGTCCTAGTGTTAATGCATTCAGCTGATTACAATGTATATTAATTGATTACGTACAAGCATATATTTTCCTCATTCAGTGTCACTTTTTTTTTTTTTTTTCTTCACTAAAAGACCGTCCAAAAACAGAGCCAGCCCCTATAAGCCAAGGTATGGTATTCTCATTCTTTCTTCTTTTTAATGGCTTCTCCTCCTAAGGGCAGTATATGCTGGGTAAATACACGAGCTGGGAAAGCCTGGCAGTTTAATGGCAGAGGATGTCTGAGCGCAGAAGAAAAGGGGAAGCGGGAGAGGCCGGGAGCAGGCAGAGAGCTCGGGGATGCTGCGGCTTGCCCAGGGACCACGCACCGCTGATACAGCGGCTGGCAGCCCAACCATCCTCGGTGGTAAGCATCAAGGGGATGAGCTGGCCTATGTCTGCACCATTTATGGAAAAAACACATTTAAGATGCCCGCCCATGGCCTGCCAGGCTGCTGGCCAGTCAGTGCCCGTGTGCTCTGGAGGGCTCACAAGCAAAGAAACAGCTCGTTAACGCGACGAGCTCACCCTCTTCCCAGGGGAGAACTGGGAAAGCGGTGGGAAAGAACTGGGATGGACAGCACGAACTTGTGTAACCTTCGGGTTAGTTGTAGGAGGAAGTAACAAGCTTTTAATGGCATACCATCAAAGAAAGAGAGATTCGTTTGCTCTCCACTCAGCTGCTAGTTCCAGGTACGGCAGCAAGGCCCACGTTTGCATTTGCAAAGCATCCTCGTGTTCAATCCATGCTGCATTTTAGTCTTTGCTTACGTAGGGTTTATTAACATGAAATTTCTTCTTCTCCAGCCCACCTTACTTATCTGCCTAAATACATGCGGATGATGTTACTAAGACTCTTAACTGGCCTGTGCAGACCAAGGAGGCCTGGGATGCAAGGAATGCAATTACAAGGGTAAATATTTATTCACGTGCATGAGGTGCCCCAGCCAAACTGGGGCACCCCAACCATGGTTTTACACTGGGTTCTTACACCCTTCCAAACGTTCGGGTACAACACAATTTGGCTGATTGCCCACACCCGCACTACCAATTACTAATCATAGTAAAACTTTGCAAAACAACTCTATTTCTGCAGCATTCCTGCTGCCTGTCTGTTGATCCAGATGCCCCTGGAGTCATTCTTGCTGGAGATCTGTGACACCAGATGATGCTGGGAGGGTTTCAAAGACGTGTCAGAGGGGCTGGGATGCTGGAGTTATCTTGGCTGTCCAGGAAAATCCTTCAAGCACAGCTCTAAGCTTCCACAAAGTCAAGTCCTTCTTTCTAGGGCCGGGCTGTCCTTTAGTTTGTTTTAATTAAGCATGAACAATACCAGAGTCTCCAGTAAAATTCCACTACCTCATTACATTGCAGTTTATAATGTGAACTAGTATATATTAACAAAATTGATACGCTTTCATCTTCTAAAGACTGATTGAGATAAGAGTTAGGGAAGGGAATTTTCATAACAGTGACCACCAGGAGACCCTACACCAATGCCAGAGGCTACTGTGCAGGGAACAGACACCGGAGCAACCCCCGATGCAGGCCAGGGATCGACTCCCGTGCCATGTTTCATGTACCATACAAAGGCTGTGGCACAAGAAGGCTGGTCAGACCATATGGGTTTGAAATTATCACGTGCCAAGATGTTATCAAAACTATGTATGAAAAAAAATCAAAAATACTTTTAAAGATTGTTACCGGATGATGCCACCCCATGGCTTTGAGAACGCCAAGACTCGGGAAATTGACATGGAACATCCCCAGCACAGAAAAACATTATATTAACACCACAACAAAATTATGTTTCTAAAAGTTCATTATCCCAAATTATACATTATCAACCTTCCCTGTTTCACACACTTCCCCGCTCCACTTGCCTTTCATAGCCCTCCCTTGTCAGGTCACTTTGTGTGCAGCTGAACGTGCCCAAAACAAAGAGACTCTGCAAGTGGGTTACGTACACCTGCGACGTATAAAGCCATTGTGTATTCACTCCACCATACAATGGAGAGCAGGATTTAACGAGCTGGGTGTTAGTGTGCTTACCACACCGACGAGACTCCCAAGGAGCTCTTACTGGCCAGGCTACAGTCAGGCAGGGAAGTGTTGGTCTTCCTCCATGGCTCCTTCAAGCAGACCCTCCACTGTGCTCAGCTGCCATTCTCCACGTTTCTTTTCACTTTAAGTCTACCTCTCCATATTGATGTTTTCCCTCTTGAGACCTCGAGCTACTAACTGAACCCAATTGATTTGTCAGTAATTTCACCTCTTATCTCAAATGGCTCTGCAAACTTTCTCACAACTCAGCAATGTCCTCAGCTGGGACCTGCAGTTGGGTCACCTTGAGTGGCTCGGGATCCTCCCAGCACGGGCGGCTGAGCACTGTTACCCTTTGGCTCGCCTGACTTTCTGGAGGAAAAGATTTCAGCCATACTTTGCGGCTCTAAACTCAGTTGCATCTGTGTTCAGGAGTTCTGTGCTGTGAATTGTGATTAACATCACAGTCAGAAATTTGTGAAAGTAAGTTTCTTGTAACCAATGAAACAAATGGGCTTAGTGACCATGTCACAATTTTTGTATGACAATTATATGTGGGTTTTTTTCCTTTTTCTTTTCTCAGGTGTGTAAGGGACCCAACCTGTGGGAACTACTATTCACCAGGCAGGAGGATTGTCCAGTTCAGGTTCAGAGGTCCCATATACCCAAGAGTTTGCCTACGGTGCAAAATATTAGCATGCAACAGATACAGTTACCCTTCCCAACGCTACCAGGGCTATACGTGGAGAGGCAAAAGAAGCACAAGTGACAGCATCGTTATTATTATTGTTCCCAGATAATAACAGCCCCAATAATACTTCTTCTAACCATAACGTTATGTTGATCACTTACATATGTGATCAGTGTTGCACATCTGCTATTAGTTTCTAAAAATACATTATACTAGAGGGTGTAAATCTAAAGGTATTTTAATCTTGACTGTACTTGTGTTCCTTAATTTCAGATCTTTTGGATCTATATTCCAGATTTGTAAAACCCTAGACTTCAGTAAATACTCTCAGTGACAAAGATTAATTGGACCAGCTGGCTGATTTTTCTCATCACGACTTTGTTTCCCTCTCACAGTTCTTCCAGTTGTCCCCATTGTACCAAATAGCTCAAATGCTGAGCATTTAAGGAAGATTAACCTGCTTCACAGATGTACACATCACAGTGCTGCTTTCTGAGCTCACGAAGGGACATAAATCAAAGGACAAGCATCCCCTGTAACCAGTGATTCCTGAGCAATTACCTTAAATAGGAACGCAAAAATATTTGGAAAAAATATTGTACATGTACTGAGATACAATCTCTGCAATACCTATAAGCTATTATAATGTTTCCATATGTCAGGTTTTTATTACTGGAGATTAGAACTATAAAGAATTGTACATCTAAATTTACTTCATTACAAGCGTTTGCTTCATCCTTTTTCTTTCAATATCTGTTCAAATAATATCACTTTGAGCCAAGAAAGTGTTTCTGCACTTTAAATTGTCCTACTTGGAATGACAATAAAAAAAAAAAAAAGGAAATTAATAATTTTCAGTTCATGATAAAGAAAAATATCTTGTCGACTGCAGAACTGTACGGGAGTATAGCAGTCATCTCAGGGAAAGAGATGGATTAAATTTTGATAATCTGGTGAACTTGGCCTGACTGTGAAAAGCATCTTTAAGGCTGATATTCAGTTTCCATATGGCGAGTATGTGCAGATTACTCAAACTCATAATGAGATGCCCTGTACTGAATGAGGATGCCTAGTGTCTAGTGACTGTGCCACACAAGACAAAAAAATCCACATTTTTCAGCAACTTTTCCTTTTATGCTTCATCCTTTCAGAAAAGGGACTACAGTCATTCCAAAACTCAGCGTCTCCATGAATAACTTAGCCAGCTCTCAAATGCCAAAGTCACGCAGGTCTCCCACGAAGGCTCCAGATTTAATCTCTGACCTGGTGATTAAGCCTTGGCGTGTGCTGAGCCGGCTCACAGCCAAAGTCCTCATCCTGCAGGACCGTAACTCCCGTCCAGAGCCAGAGTATTTCCTAATCATACTTCGTTCATACAAAACTCCATCCCACTCATAACCCTGCTGCTCTGCTTCTCACAGGTAATGATTTAAAGCGCTTGAAATCACATTTTCCCTGCTGTTGCACTCCCGGCTGCAGGCAGTGGGAGAAAGTGCCTGTAAATAAGAGTGTCACAACAGCCAAATCCTTGTTCCTTTGTGCTAAAATGAACTCTAATTTGTTCTGAGGATCTGCTATTGTAAAACACCTTCTGTACTCTTCTCATCTTCAAGGATTTTTGCGAAGACTTGCTGGCCATCTTCTTTTGAGGTAGGAGAGGAAACTCAAAGCAGGCCATTAATATTTCAGCATCGCCTGATAATCTGAACGCATCACACAGTCTGAGCATGGGCTTAGCGCCCAAGATTTGCGAGCGGTTGGGATGCTCAGCTCCATAGCAGGAGTACCAGAAGCAGCAGCAGCAGCACAGCTGCTTAGAGACTCATCTGCGCAGGTGCAGCTGCCAAACCTTCAGACACACTGGGCCACTGCTCAGGGGTCCAGTCCCTTAATATCAACTCCAGTGCAAGAAAATTTCCTAATCATTCATATACAAGTAATTCCAAATGGTTTGACTACCAACCTGTAACTACCAGCGTAAATTACCAAGCTATCATCACAGCCATAGGCATTTTTGTCTTGGTTCTGATGGACACAGCATTGATTGGCAGGGCTCCACACACCAGTTCACGCATTAATTGCATAGAAAACGGATGCTAGCATTTGAAAATTCCTTGCGAGTATGCGCGTGGGTTTAAGAAATGAAAGGCTATACAGAGTCAATGCGAATTTAGCATTTCCAGAAGCTAAAGGGAATTCAAGTTCTATGCAACATCTTTATACACGTATTCAGTGGCCCCATGTTTAAAGGCAGTATTAGTACATTGTCATGATGGAGAGAGTTGCATTCAAAATCCTTAAAGTGGGTTAAAAATCAGAGAGAGAATTGTTTTAAAGAAGGCATAGGTCTGAGATTACAAATATAAGGTCATTGTAGGTGCATCATATTCCAGTTTGGTTAGAAAAGAAAAAAAAAAACAACAGGTTTCTACAAGAAAAAAAGAGTTTTTATGAAAGTAAAGTACCTGGATGTGTTTCAGGAAGGTCTGCATCGCAATTGGACTTTCTCGTAAACATGAAAGAACACCTGTTTGCACAGCTGTGGGCTGCCCGCTCTCTGTATCGGGAAGAATCGCGGAGCCAGGCTCCTGTGTGAACCCGGGCAGGTACCGCACCGAACCAAGGTCAGGGTAACAGCGCATCTGTGGCACTGGCACTATCGCAACCTCTAGAAGCTTTAAAGATTGAGTATCCACTGCTGCTTGTAGGAAATTCTTTGGATTTCAAGAGCTTTGGTCCTTACAGGAAGACGAAGTAGTGTAAATATATTGGAACAGATACTCCTTAGACTCGTGCTAGGATGAACTGAGGCTCTTAGGACCGTGCTCCTCTCCTTACCGTGGGAAGGAAAGGCCGATTCCTTTTTTTTTTTTGTGGCTGCTATTGTGGCACTAAGACAGTTTTATCTGCAAAGTGGCTGCAGTGCAATCTTTTAAATCTGCGATTAACATGAATCTGGCCTTGTTCACCCACGAATGCTTCAGCTATAGGAAATTATTGCTCCTGACAACCCTGTTATCAGTCGCGCTCTGCAACCTGAGCCATCCTCAGCAAGGACAAGGAATGATTTGCCCAGTGCATCCTAAAAGGATAGGTGTCAAAATGAAGGCAGGGAAAAAGCAAGCTCCTGCTGACCAGTGCTAAGAGCAAAACTGCTAAATGTGTCTCCTAAGGGAGTCTGGCAATCCCTTCCAGAACATTCCTGCTCCTGTCAACACACCCAAACAGACGCCCAATGAAATCAGCTGAAAAATGTGTTAGGAACCCACAAGAGCTGACAAAAGCAGAGTTGAACTTACTCCGTGCAGTACGTATTAAAAAAAAGGGCACACCTGTTGCTTTCTCATTTCTATCTGTTAAAAAGAAACAGTAACTGAGAGATTAAGCCCTCCTTCCGCGATGCTGTGTAATATAAGATTATGAAATAGCAGGGCATATAAAAGTTAGAAAAGCCTAATCTCCCCAGCTGCCATCAAAATGCCGGCGCCCAGACAGTTCCTCCTCCTGCCTCTCATAGCTGCTCTAGCTCTCGCCCAAGACAACTCAATAGAATCCACGGGTATGGAAATCTAGTCTTTTTTTTCATCTGTGAAATTCTATTAATTTTTGCACAATAGGTGTTTTATAGGCAATGGAAAGGAAAATGTTAAATATATCTCTAAAAGTGCATCTTATTTTAAGGTAGCGCTCCACAATAGTAACACCTGAATGTGCCAACAAGTATTAAAAATGTTAAATAACAAAAGAAAAAAAAATTGCAATATATGACTCCCTGTGGCAGATTTTTAACTTAAGAACTTGATTTTGAAGATATTTTACTCTGGAATGGAAATTTGCATTTATAAATTAATACTGTATTGGAGCAACGGTAATAAAGTGACTTAATTGGGAAATGGTTGCTTTTTAAAAGAGATTTGCTTATTTTTCCTTTGTCCAATCAGAAGCGATAGATAGTCATTTGTTGCTCAATTCAGGATCACCATTCTGTGCTCAGATCAGCAATTTACCTAATTAATGGTGGGTAGCTACCGTAGGATAATGAAGTATCGCTGCAGAGCTGCTCTGGTGGTGCCTGGCTGCAGAAGGGTCCAGCGGGATGCAGAGGGAGGGGAAGGCAAAGCCGACCTTGTAATGCTCTTACAATTGGGAGGTTTCACATGTGATGAGAAAAGCCTCTCCTAAACCTTTCTTTACCCTCCGGAGTTCATCAGAAAGCCTGAACTTTTAATCTGGGACTGCATACACTATATAGGAAATTCTTCCTGCCGTTTTAGACCTTTATTTTTAGATTAATATTAAAGTAGTAAGGAGACCTTATGCTCATACTGGATTATAAATTTTTTCTCAAGTTTCCTATACAATGGTCATTACCACAACTACTTCATAACTTACTAACATTCATTAAGTGATGTTAGTGATGTCAGTCATGGTTGGTTTGTGGTTTTTTTCAAAAGAGAACTGAGTCAAAGTCCAGCTAGCCCCACATCCTGAACCCAGGAACAGTCAATGGAGGATGCTCAGGCAGGAACGTGCACACAAACCTGCATAATACTTCCCCAGCTCCCAGTCACCAACAAACATGGTTCAGAACTTCCTGAACCGGAGAGGAAGCGCTATCTTTGTCTTTAGTGGTTACCAAATACTTTTTCTTTCATGGATTTGATCTGTTTTGATGTTTTCCTTTAAATCTACATCATCCTGCAGCAAAGATCCATATGCAAAGAGCCAGTTCCTTTTGTTTGTTTCAAAATCACAGCTTAAAGGTTTCATTCCAGGCCATCAAGCTATTGTATTGGAAGAAAATATCTCATACTAACAGTCTTTATAAATTTATAGACCTTTAGCACCTCCTTTCCTCCCTAGTTATCTCTTTTCTGACCCGAAATGCTTCGGTCCATTTACTTGGTCCTTGTCTGGAAGTTATTCTAAACTTTTGATCACTTTTGTTGCCATTTTCTGAAGCTTTTCCTGTTCAGCAGTATCCTTTCAGAGATGGAGGATCAGAATTGTATGCAGCAGTAAATACACACTAATCCTACACATAGTCCTTTAGAAGCTCAAATCTGAAAAGCCTTTTTGATTCCCTGGGCGTAGGTTCCCAAATGCTTTTAAGTAAAGGGTCAAAACTTAGAACTGGATTCAACGATCTTTAGGAACTCAGTGTAGAGGGAAGACAGGAGGCTTGAGGTGATTGTGATGATGAACCTGACAGAGAGAGCTGCTGGTGTGTCCTGTATCATCTGGTGTTTCCAGTTTTGCCACTGGCTTCATCTGTGATATGTGTTTTCTCTGCTACTAGGAAAACAAGGATAAAAAGTATTTTCTAATACTATTTGATTCTTTTATAATATAAATGAAAAAAAAATAATAGGACAACATTTTGCACATCTGTTCCACGATGGACTGTCCCAGACTCTTTGCATAGTGGAGGATGAAACATTATCGCAAGAGAAAACTTGAGAGAGATCCTTGCAAGCCGTTTTTTGTTGCTGCTGTTCTCCGGCAGGTGTACCTCGCTGTGGTGCTTCCCTCCACGAGCTCAACAAAGCGCTAAGGATCGAACTAAACGCAAATGCAAACTGCGTCTGGCAAATTCAGAGGAATGCAAATCAAACAATTAGGCTCGTTTTCTCCTATTTTAAGTAAGTATTTCCTCCAGGTGCTTTTGTACTCTTTCATTCCATTAGAATACAGTGCAGAAAAATATTGCCTCCAAATATTTCTCTGTATTGAATCTGTGTATCTGGCACTGAGCTTAGGTAGTTCTCACTGTGTTTTTTCAATAGATTTGCTCCTTCATCAAGCTGTGAAACAGAAAGTATTAAAATATATGATGGTGCCTCAACTAATTCGCCTCTTCTTGGACAAGTCTGTAACGACACTGATGCAGTCCCGGTACTTCAGTCATCTTCAGACAGTTTAACGTTTCTCATAACAACAAACTCAGTGGCTTTCACACGAAACTTCTTTGTCTTCTACTACTTCTTTTCACCAGAGACAAGTAAGTCGGAACATACCACTTGAATCGCACCATTAAAAGGAACTTTCCCATTAGGGCAAAGTTTAGGACAGCAATTAGTGACTATTAACAGAAACTTTAATTAGTCTCACTCAGTTCTTCAGCCCTTAGAGAATGGTGTGGGGGGAAATCAGTGGAAGGAAGGAGGCAGCAAAACGATAGTAGGCTTGCTGAAGAGCCCAAAAAGTGCAGTTTTGCTTGGAAAAATGATTGCAAAGAAGGCATTATGGGACTCCACTTTTACTTACAGGCTTCTACTAAATTTACTGTTTGCAAATATTACAGCGTTTACCCAAAGAACACCTAGTCAGAACTTCTGCCAAGTACAGGTCACAGAAGTCAGTAAGGGTTTTCGTTCAACAAGCTCCTTACTTTTTTTCCTTAAAAGGTAAGAATAGCTTGGGCAAAATCATTTCCTTTGCTTCTGCTGATCTGAATGACACGGTATTAAGTTCCTAAAAGCTTCAATCTTACAGAGTAGTTACCACATCCTAGTTTATGCTGCTCCAGTGTTTAACTTTGCTGCTGAAAGATTGTGTCCTATTTCTAGTCTACATTTGACTTTCTGAGGTTTCCACTGACCTGATTTTATTTTGCTTTGTCCATCAAGTAAAATTTCTCTCAAACTTGAAGATTTTACACTTCCATGTAGACCATGACCAAGGCCTTGGAGATTTCTCTAATATAAAGTCTCTCGGGGTTTCTTGCAGCTGGTATAGCATCTTCTTTACCAGTTTTTCAATACGTCACCTAATTTACCCAAAATATAGATATAACTCAATTGCTCACAGTATCAAAGCTAACTCATCTACAGCCATCTCAGATGTCACTACTCTGTGTCTTGCAGACACACCACAGTGACAACAGGCTTCATTTTGTAACATCCACCTGACCTGAAATTCTCTATAGAAGTTCTACCTTTACTACCTTTAATCATGTCCAAAGGAATGGAATGCTAAAGAAACAATCCTACTAGTTACCTAACTTTAGGTCTTTTTTTTTTGTGGTCCATTATATATACCATTATGTTAACGGTGTATCTACTCTTCTTTTCAGAACTGGAAAATTGCGGGGGACAATTGACTGGTCCCAATGGGACATTTACCAGCCCTAACTACCCAGCAGCTTACCCAGAATTTACATACTGCGTCTGGCACATACAAACAGCAAAAAACTCAAAGATAAACTTACAGTTTCAGGATTTTTTGTGAGTACATGCCCTAATGCTCTGTTACTCTTTTTTCACTCTGTTTAAAGGCATTACTTTAAACCCAGAAAGCAGCAGTGCTTTCAAACTTTTAGAACATCTATACACTTCTAAAACAAACGTGTTTTGCTGACTCTTATGATAAAGTAATTGCAACGTGTTTCACATCACTATACATTACCCTATAGCTCCTGCAAGTGCCAGTCAGTGAAACGCAGACAGCGTTTCAGGTGACTAGCCATCAGGTGTAGGTCCATTTTAAGCTAGCCTGAATGATCTGAATTTAAATCCATCAATATAAATAAAGGTTTTGCTACATAAGGAATGTGTTTAAAACCACCACGTGCACTGTAATTGCAATTTAGAACTGAGGCTCAAAAGCAGAATAAAGCAAATATCGCCCAAAGTATGTCTTCCTCAGTATTGCTGGCCGTTGGGCAAAGAAGATAGTGCAGCCCTGGCTTAAGTACTTCCAACTATAAATGCTCATGGCAGCATTGGCCTAAGGAAACCAAACTGGCATGGACTTCCCCGACCCATACCATCAGGGTTGGTCTCCTATATGTAGTGGGTTGGTAGCCCTTTTTTGGCTTTCCCTACATCAGCTGACACTGAGGGAAGTCTCAAGACCAAGGGAATTCAAAGGGTAGTATCTTCAAGAACATTTCTTGAGGCTTTCAGACTACAGAATGCTATTTAAGAATTCAGTATGGAACGTATAGGATTCTACAGGAAATCATCACCTTGACCACTGCCCTTTGAGATGACAAACTCTGCGCAGTGTGGTGTACATCCTCACCAGTCCGGGCCAGGATCCATCCGCTGATGCAGGAACAGAGATGTTGTCCTGGAGGTATCCACCCACCCCAGGACAGCTGGTGCTTTTCATCAAAGGCAGCAAGCACTGAGATAAGTTCTCATGCAGCTTGATAAAACGGCAAGAGCCTTCCTCTGGTGACATACACAAGAGGTTTCAGAGACCCGAATAAGTCAACCCTAAACTTTAAAAGCTCTTTATTTTAAGACATATGATTATTTTTACATATATCTATATATGTATTTAAATGTGTGGTTATTTTTAGTAAGTAAGTAGCAAACTATATATATACAGTATCAGACCTATAAAAACATAGCTGATCCAGCTTCTGTTGAGAGCAATGGCAAAATGTTCATTATTTCAATGGAAGCAGAATCATGCTCCCAAGTATTTCTTGCCTTAAATGTTTTCCGTGTTTTACTTGGTTTTAATAATGTCTATTTATGTGTTCTTTTATTCTTCATTCTTTTAATTGACTGGAATTCATCAGATGCACTGGATCCTCTATCCAGTACGAGCGATGTTCTCTATACTCAGACTTCCCTGTAATTATTTTTTTCTCTGTCTGCAGCCTGGAACTAGACCAAAACTGCCGATTTGACTTCACAGCAGTCTATGATGGCCTTGCCACTAACACTGGCTTAATTGGAAAAGTATGTGGTCGCACTCAGCCCGCATTTGAATCTTCTTCAAATGTTATGACAGTTGTGTTGTTCACAGACTATGCCAACTCCTACAGAGGGTTTTCCGCTCAGTACACCAGTTCTCCGCTGCCCGGTCCGGCGGAGCCCGACAGTAAGTACACTGGCTACACGAATAGGGTGCTGCTTCTTATTCTCACGTATGATTCTTCCCTTACAAATATCAAAAAGAACTGATGGTTGATACTGAGCATTTAAGCCCTTTTATTAGTAGTCATTAACTGTCTTTACATACAAAAATCCCACCTTAGTCTCACCTATAGACCATAAGTTATTACCTGACCCATCTGCAAAATAAAGCCTGTTCTTTCACTTTTTGGTCCTTTTTCTGGCCAGCACCACTTAAAAATCTAAGTCTTTCCTTGTTTTGGACAAAGTGGGCATTGTTACCATCCTAGAGATGTAGCTTTTTTTGACTGTTTAGTTTTAATGGTTTTGCTCCCTAAGATCATGGAATCACGGAATTATCAGAGTTGGAAGGGACCTCTAGAGATCATCTAGTCCAACTCCCCTGCTGATGCAGGAATGCCTAGAGCACATCACTCAGGACTGCACATCCAGGCGGGTCTGGAAAATCTCCAGAGAAGGGGACTCCACCACCTCCCTGGGCAGCCTGTGCCAGTGCTCTGGCACCCTCACCGTAAAGAAGTTTTTTCTTAGGTTTGAATGGAACTTCCGATGTTCCAACTTGTGCCCGTTGCCCCTCGTCCTGTCACTGGGAACCACTGAAAAGAGTCTGGCTCCATCCTCCTTCAACCCACCCTTTAGATACTTCTAAGCAAGAAGAAGGTCTCCCCTCAGCCTTCTCTTCTCCAGGCTAAAGAGTCCCAGCTCTCTCAGCCTTTCCTCATAAGGGAGGTGCTCCAATCCCCCAGTCATCTTTGTTGCCCTATGCTGGACTGTCTCCAGTAGCTCCCTGTCCCGCTTGAGCTGGGGAGCCCAGAACTGGACACAGTATTCCAGTTGTGGCCTCAGATACTAAGGAAAATGGTTAGTCAAAGCACTTGTTAGTCAAACAGGGTTAGGTGTGTTGTAATTTCCTTTCTCTCAAAGCTACACCATTCTCCTTATTGGTTCCATATGCTTGCATGCCCATCTTCCCATTAATTCAGGTGGAAAGGGAGCCTCTAAAGCCTTGATGTCTGCCATAAATCAATTTTCGCACTCTCCATTCTGCACTAGCACTTTGATTCCTTTTCCATTTCACAAAGGCTGCAATTCATTCTGTTACTGGGTTTAAAATTAAACTTTCAGCATGAGTTTTACATGGTTTTGCTTATCTAACATTTTTTAAGTTGAGCATGAAATTTTGTCCTGACTTCTGCATGACCTCAAATATGCATGAGCCATTTTAGACTCGGACAAATCAAGAACCATGCAACAAGTTCAAGGAACTAGATCAAGTGAGAAATGAACGTACTTTGTGGTAACATGGTTTGTTCTGTGTTTTTGAATTTCTCTTTCAACAGCAGCATTCGTTACATGCTCTTCAGATAGCATGAAAATTGTTTTGAGCAAGTCTTATCTGGCCTCCCTTGGTTATAATGAAACTCACCTACAGCTGAATGATCCATCTTGCAGTCCAGTTATAACAGATTCAGTGATCTTTTCCTTCCCGTTAGCCAGCTGTGGAACAACTAAAAAGGTAAAGGGGGGGAAAAAGTTCTGTGAATAAGCTAACAATAGCTTATCTATGATTCCATGATTATGAATAAGAGCTTGTAAAAGCAGTTTATGAATAGCATAGCTCATCCACCGCATCTTTCCAGTCTTGAAGTAGAAATAACATTTTTCCTCTTTAAGAACCTGTTGATCAATGAACCTTTCAAAGGAAGTCCAGGAAAATCCACACAAATTAACACCAAATGTTTTGTTCCCTCTCTTACCCAGGTTATCAGTAGCACAATGTTAGGTACGTAACAAACATTCTCTGCAAGTGATATGGCTGGCACTTATCCTGGAGTCACAAGGAAAGGCGGAAAACCCTAAGATGTGAAGATTCCCAAAAGCTAGTTCATGGTGTTACTGAAGTGTAACGTTGGTACTTTCCACACTCCATGCAGTCTTTCCTTAACCTTTTTGCTGCATGGGTTGGTTCAGTGTTTTGAAAAAAACAGGAGGGTTGATAATGGTCTTTTGGTTGCAACGTTTCACATTTCAATGGTATCTTGAGCCTCTGATAAGCATAGCTGGGTGCCTTTGTAACTTTAGTTCAATTGCTTTCACCTGCACTGCTCGTATAATCACAGCTTCATGTGATTCCTTTCACAGGATGAAGGTCAGAGCATCACTTACACCAACATCGTATCTCTCTCTGCAACTGGCAACATTATCACCCGTCAAAAGAGCATACAGATTATTGCGAAATGCAAAATGGAAAACAATTCAACCCTAGAAGTCATTTACATAACAAAAAATAATATCATCCAAAACACAACCGCTATGGGAAGATACAACCTTAGTATGTCATTCTATGAGGCAGATTCATTCTCCAAGCCTGTACATCAATCCCCATATTACGTAGACTTGAATCAAACTCTTTTTGCTCAAGTCAGTCTTCATTCCACAGACCCAAATCTTTTGGTGTTTGTTGATACCTGTATAGCATCTCCACAACCTGATTTTGAATCGCTAACGTATGACTTAATCAGAAGCGGGTAAGACTCTAAAGTATTTTATGACTATCTCCTAATATGTGAGGAAATATAATCTAAATGTCAACCATAGTTCCTTTCTGTCTCTTCTACTTTAGTAGACTGTGGTTGGAAGCTAAATTTCATAGAAATTTGAAGGCATTACATAAACAGAGCTAGGAAAAACAAGCACCGCGTTGCACTGGGGAGACGAAAAGAAAGCACATCACTGTATGCACACATGTAAAAATAACGCCCTAGGTTAAGCGCTATGGTTACAGTTAACAGTAGTTACCAAGAATGTGGACTACTTTAACAGGTCTGTAAATTCTCTTGTAGCTGCAAAAAAGATGACACTGTGGTAACCTACCCACCACTTGAGCACTATGGAAGATTCAAATTTAACGCCTTCAGGTTCCTGCGGCACTTTCCATCAGTTTATCTCCAGTGTGATATTTTAATTTGTGACAGCAAAAAAGCAAACTCTCGCTGTACCGAAGGCTGTATCTCCAGGCAAAAAAGAGCTATTTCTTCATACATGTGGAAAACTAACATTGTAGTAGGTCCCATCCGCCTGAAAAGAGATCTCAGGTCTGCTGATCACTCAGGTAAGAGAAATACATCAATTAAGAACCTGATTAAGCTCTTCCCTAGTGTAAATATGTTGCCTTCCTTCCACTAATGAAATAAATGAATTACACTATTTCAAAACTAACATGGCATCAGAGCAATGGGTTCAACAAAGTTTGTGTTTTGTGAGATCACAGAATTACTTTTCAAACCGACAGACTGATGGCCTTTTGGATTACGGTGTGCTCTTTGAAGTAGAAAAAGCAGCCCTCGCTCCTAGTTACAAAAGTAGTGTATGCAGGATCTGACTATGTATTCAGAAAAAGTTATCAACAGCAAGAGATTTCAGATTTTCAAATGTGCCATTTTTTGATGAGGCATACATAGGGACCAGGGCTCATTTCTCAAAGCCACAGACTACTTAAAGAGCACGTTCCAAATCATGGTCAGGCTGTGTTAGAACCTCTGTATCTTCTAACAGTCCACTCAATCTCACTCAGTTTTATTTGTTGGTACTACAGAAAAGCTATGCCAGATGATAAACACAGATGACTTATTCCAGAGACTAGGTTAAATCCTCCCACTGTGTGTATTGCCTATTAGAACAAAAATATGACAAGAACAGCCACTGGAGCAGAAATCAAAAGCACTACGCTTTTACTTTAGAGCTGCAAAGCTGTTTCAGAGACAACTAAGCTTTAGTGCCCCAATCTGCCATACTCTTTAGCACAATTTGCAATCTGCTCTGCAGCGGTCTAGATGAGTATTGAGAGCTAGTGTAGAACAGATGGCAAAATACGGAAAAAGCTATTTTAAAGGGCTTGTATTCTAACTCCCACTACACCCATTGTTCTAACTTTCATTGAGCACAAAGCTTCACCTGAGAAAAGCATGTTATGCCACACGCTTTCAGGTGTCAGATCTAAGTAGTATTTAGCATTAATCATGCTCTTAGTACTAATGAACATCTTTCTAAAATAATTATTAACCTTTCTGAACTCTAGCAGCATTTTAAACACGTTCCCATTTATTTCAATAGTGAAAGATTTTGCATCCATACGTACAAACTGGACACATGCATAATGTGAAAAGGATTCAAGTGCAAATACATCATACTCAAAGTATTATAAAACATAGATTAATTCTCATAGTATCTTTCATGATTTACAGAAAAATAGTAAGTTCTACCAAGGACCAGCTAGTAAACTAGGCAAAGGGTTAGAAGCACAAGTTCCTTTTCTTACTAGCTTTGCTTCAGCAATATGTCTCCCATTTATCCAGTTCTAAAGATAATGACAGCACTGCTTGGCAGAAACTTGGCTGCAGCGATACCAAAGAATTTGTTAACATTGCAATGCTCTTCTGCACGATTGTTTTATTACAAATTTTTACAACTCTTCAGTACTACAGATTCAGAATTTGCAATCGGTGTGGGTCAACTCCTCAGAACCAAAATATCTGAAAAAAAAAAGCTTATTTAATTTTCATTGAAATGACATGGTATTCAAAACTTTAAACACCCCACTTTATTTTTTTCTCTCTACACAGAATCCCTCACTAAAGCAGATGCTGAAGAAACTCCAAACCTGCAACAATACAGCTTCTACACTCTTCCCTTTGTGGTTTTAATTTCAAATATTATCATTGTGGTAGCTGTGATACTAAAATATCACAAACGCCAGGCAGGATACAGCTACCAAAAAATCCAGAACTCATATTAACTACTCCAGGATATTTTGAATTTGTGTCAACTTCTACACAGATTTGTCACCCAAAGAGAGGAGAGGTAAAAAAATCCAATCCAGCCCAAAAAAAGAAAAATCAATAAACTAACAGCCTTGGAATACAACAAAGCTTAGAAACATATTTCAACTTTTTTTTTGTAATTAAAAAAACCCAAACTCTCAACCTAGCACTGTATCTTAAATCACTTAGTTAGAAAAGAATGTAAGTATCTACCTCAGGGTGTTTCTTAGAAAGCACCTAAAAACTAACTTTACAGGTGTGAAGTGACTTGTAGAGTACAAGATAATTTAGGTCCTTTTCTCTTAAAAAAATAATATCTCTTTTTATCTTTTCAAATCACTTTGAAACTGCACCTGGCATGAGTTAAGCTGAGGGACAACTGCGAGATGTCTGTTCAAATTATCCTCTCTTCAAAAATCTACTTCTCTGGGCTGCTACCACGAAGATCTGTCAGTTTTCAAAAGACATAATTTTTCCTGGAGAAGAAGAATATACTAGGTAGACTAGATAGAGATACTGGATTGTACATGCCTATGCTGCTTGTTGAGTACACACTTGCTTCCCCATCAGTAGCTTTTGCTCAATGCATTTTAAGACACCAAATACAACTAATGTCTGCACATCCAACTTCAGAGTTTACCATTAAGTGCCTATACAGTTCAAGTTAAATGGTGCACCCCAGAATTCAAAGAGCAATAAACAGAATGAAGTATGAAGCTCTGACATTCCACAAAAGAGGGACTTCGACTCACATTTCTATCTTCCCAAATGACAGCAGAACTGATCCCAACAGGTTGAAGTAAACATGACGCAATAAGGTTACTTCTCTGGCCTAAGGTTGGTGAAATGCAGCAGATCCTACCCTAGCACGTTCTATCTGCCAACGACATCCCCTTGAGAGGAACCACAAATGAAGTACTTGCATTTCTCAGGATAATGAAACTGGATAAATACAAGCCTGCTAAGCATACATTCACTTCAGTTGTTCCTGCATGGCTCAATTAATGTAGAAGGGAAAAAGTATAATGATGGTCTTGTTTTAGCTATCACTTAAGGAGCCTAGATTCCTAACTTAGGTGCCTTTACAGCCAGCAAGGCTTTCAAAGGACCCAGGCTGAGGTTCAAGTTCACCTGTCTCTCTAAATCTGACTCCTTAAACTAAGTTAGGCAACGCCAGTATTACCCTTCCTCTTATAGAGTAACAAACACCTTCAACAAGAGTGCCATTAAAATAAACCAAAAGCACAAAGAAACTACATTGTGTTGTACTGGTAACACATTACACATCAAAAATCAAGACGACAAAAAAGTGAACTGATTACATGTAGGTAAAAAGATAAGCTGTAACTCAGTTTATTTAGAATACTTCTCCATTGTTCAAACTGAAACTGGAAAACTGCATTTCATACGGCTTTTAGCAATGCTCTTTAAATAAATAAGCCACAAAGGGCATACAAAATTCTTATATTTAGGAAAAAGCACGCATTTTTAAGATCTTTCATAAAACTAACAACTGTGTACAATAGTGGATAGAATTACAGTAACAAAATGCAAGTCAACAACACCGAGGTTCTTTACAGTTATAACTCCATAAATAGTAAGCTTTGTAAAGTATAATTGCCCTTAAAGCACTTACGTTGAAGTCCTATATCTATATACATCTATCTCTCTCCATTAGAGAACCCTTCGTTAGAATCATAGTGCGCTTGTGAAATTTTGTTTGGCTTTGAGTTCTGAACCAAGTCCATCAAGAGAACCATTTTATTATCTATATGTGTCTGAAGAGCCTGGATTTGGCGATCAATATAGTCCATTAGTTTTTTCTCCATCAGATCCATATTTTTTGAGATCATCTTTTCCAAATAGGAGCAAATAGGCTGTTGTTCTACCCTGTGAAAAGAGCAAATATAAGAATAAGTATAACCTATCTCTTAATGACACGGGGCATGATAGAGACCTGGGCACTTGAACTTCTTTTAAATGTAAAATATCATTTATTAGACAATAAACTTTGGAAGGTATTAGGTTTTTAGCACAAATAAAATACCTTGCCTGCCTGCCACATTTTAAATCTCAGAAATTTTCCATAAACATGCTACGGTATATAGTCATCTTCTTTCAAGGAGAGGGAACTGCTGGAGAGGGGACAGCAGAGGGCTACAAAGATGATTAGGGGGCTGGAACATCTTTCTTATGAGGAAAGGCTGAGGGACTTGGGTCTTTTGAGTCTGGAGAAGAGAAGGCTGAGGGGGGGATCTCATCAATGCCTAGAAATACTTAAAGGGAGAGTGCTGGGAGGGTGGGACCAGTCTGTTTTCAGTGGTGGCCAGTGATAGGACAAGAGGTAACGGGCACAAACTTGAACATAGGAAGTTCCATCTAAACATGAAGAGGAACTTATTGACTTTGAGGGTGGCAGAGCACTGGAACAGGCTGCCCAGAGAGGTGGTGGAGTCTCCGACTCTGGAGACATTCAGAACCTGCCTGGACGCCATCCTGTGCAACCTGCTCTAGGTGACCCTGCTGTGGCAGGGGGGTTGGACTAGATGATCTCCAGAGGTCCCTTCCAACCCCGGTGATTCTTTCAACCTCATCTTTTCGAAGACTCAATTATGCATTAGACAGCTTAGTTATGTATAACAAAATCCACATAACTCAAAAGTATACACAGAGTTCAAATTCTGTCAGTATGGCAGACTTTATTCTTCTCGGCTAAAGTGCTTGAAGAGGTGGTATACGAACTACGCAATTCTTTATTTTTGCATCTGCGTTCTTTAAACATACTGCATTTTCCCAGGAGCTGGAGATATTCAGGCTCTGTTAGAACCCTGATTCCTACATCTCACCATTTCCACGATTGTTCCTTAGGTATCAAACTGGGTGCACTACTAGCACTACTACAAAGTTTGCACTGTAAATGTCAACAAATGAGGAGGGACAGGAAAGATCAGTGGGATGAAATACACCGAGTACAGCAGAAAGACCATGACACACAGTGTAAAAAAAAAGGAAGAGACAACAATTTAGGAGGTAGAAGCAGTCAAAATAAAAATGTAGTAACATACAAGAAAGACAAACTAAATGTATATGAAATTGCAGAAAGACCATACTTTTTCTTGAAATCAGAAAAGGTGAAATGGAGGCAAAAGATACAAACAGCTTAGTAACAACAAATGATCTTGTAATTTCTTCTGAAAAAAACTCCTATATTCAAGCATCTCATCTGAAAAAAATAACTGTAATCATGTTCATCGCCACACAGCCTTCAAAACCACATATTTTAAGATTCACTATTGACGCTGATGAGAATAAAATGCTTACGTTATGTATTCTGTTTATCTTTTAAACTTGTCAATAAATACAGTCAAACTACTACTTTAATAAATGTGCCAAATTTAACTTACCCAACACACTGAATGCCTTCCTCTTTAGTCACTGCATTTTTACCAAAATGCCTATCGCCATCTTTTAGCCGAAGATGATTTACCTGACTACATAAGTTTTGAAGAAAAGGAAGAAGCACCTGTGGATTAGCTACATTTGGGGTTTCGCTTGCTTGTTCCTGCGCATGCAAAGATCCCGTGACTTTAAAATCATTTCTGAGGTCAACTGTATTTTGCTGGGTAGTAAGTCTTTCAGAATCAAAAGTATTCCATCTTTCAGGTACCTGTGTGTTCAGATCACAACTTATTTTTAAGTCTTCATATACCGTTTCACTTGTTAAATGATTTTTAACAGGCAAAGGTTCACTGGCTGATTGATCTAGTGATGTCTGAATAGCTGCACTGCGCAATCCATCTATTGCATGGTCACCTCCAAAGTCTGAATTTTTGCCAAAGATCCAGTTAAGTTTGTCTCCAAGAGGTAAACTGTTCTGATGGGAAGAAAAACAATACGATTAATATTTCAGTATTAAAATACACTGGAAATTATACAATAGTAACAATAGATACTTTATAACTCAGCATTCTACTAATGTGATGTAAAGATTTTAAAAGTAGTTCTGAATTACATTCCTAGGGAAAAGCACGGGAAAAGATTTTCGCTATACATATGTGTTAATTATCTTGTCAGTCTCTAAGTAACAAAACAGTTTTACTGACTTCATTTTTACCCCAAGACTGAACATTATTAACATCAGATGGACTCAGGAATCTGTTGAAATAGCCTACTTTGCAGGATTAGGATCTAAATCAAATAAATGCTCTGTAAAAGCACATTCCCTTAAGTTGAAGGTGACATGCTTTTAATAATCATAAAGGAGACAAACCAGCCCATCTACCCACACCCCAAACATTACAGGGAACATGCCCACCATCCTTGACAAGCAGTGACAATGTAAACGAACAAAAGGAAAGCAGGGTGGCAGTGAAGTTTAAAATTATGATGATACAGGGTTCTTAACTCTGGATTTGGCGTATGCACAGTGATTCCTCGAGTACACAATCTTTATGCACTGCACTCATTTAAGCGTGAAACTAGCTAAACCAGGATTAAAATGGTAGAAAGTGTGGGTTAAAAAAAGAAAAACTAAAAAACTTTTTCATCAAATCAGTTTAGAACATGCTTAACTGTTACAGAAGGTAAGGTCACAGATCAGTACTACTTATGTTTATGGAAAAGCACAGCGACTTACTTTCTGCTGACATCGGACCATGTCCATGAGCTGCTGAGCACCTGGAGACAACTTAGATCCCATAGATTCCATTATAGTTTGCACTTTGTCTAGATTTATGCTTGAGCCTAGTGAAGCAAAATCAGTTGCTAGTTTTGCAGACACTGTTTTCACTTGTACAATGATTTTACTGATGAGTACTCTTTGTTTCTCACCAATGGAGAGTAGCTATTGCAAGAAGGAAAAAAAATACTTTGGTTAGGGAAAAAATAGTTTCATGTTTACTTTGTATGTATGGGACAATGCACAATTCTTTGAGACTTGAGAAAAACACTGCTGAACTGTTTTTCAGGGATATTAAGCCGATTTCTCCTTGCTATTACTCTTCGGAAAAATCTGACTGGAAGAGGTGCCTGCATGACCCAAAGGGAAATCAAGCCTTGATCTTCTAAACACTTAAGAGCAGTGGCCATACAGATTTTCATAAGTTATTTAACCGCACCACAGTTAACAGATCTAATTACATAGCAACTGTGATTATTTGCAGTTTATCTGGTTTATGAAGTTTGTTTTTCGCTAAGACTATATTATCTCTCATATAAATATTAAGCCTTCATAAAAAGAAAACTGATACAAATTTAGAACTCTGCTACCAAGACAAAGTACCATCTACCAGATTTTTAAGTGATTATAAGAAGTGATGAAATGTATAAGAACAATAATTTGAGTAAGAGCAAGGCAATTTAGGCAATTAAGTGATTAAAAAGACAAAGAAAAATCAAACAGTTCTGTTCAACTGCCTACCTTAATTCTACAGGATGCTGCAGGGCATTCGAACTTAAGGTACTTTTTGTATAAAGTAACAGTTTCAGTTTCACTAGAAAAATAAAATAAACAAGCTGTGACATCACTATATAAAGTACTTTTTTCTTTAGTAGAAATACTCTATATCATTAAATATTTAGATACGAAACAAAATTGACTGGAGCATATTTCTAATGTGGTATAGCAGTTTTAATGCTTATATGCAACTTGTATTGAATCTTATCGCATATATAGGTAAAAAAGGATTTGTATGCGTACGTACATTATCTACTAGGGAAGCTTTTGAGGTTCAGTACGTTATTCACACATCTTCCCTGAGGCTCTGAGTCGGCTGTTTTATTTAGCTAATTAAGCAGCAGATGTGCCATGTAGTGACTTAAAAACAAAAGAGAAGACATTGCTTTAATTCCCCTGGCAAAGCATGGAAGGAAGTATTGAAGGGGAAAACAAATCCTTCTTTTTTTATTTTCTCGCTTGCTCTTAAAAGTGTGAAATGACTAAGTATCAAAGAAACAACAGGTCTTCTGGTAAAGATCAGCTACAAGAGACCTGCTGAAGAGATGAGCAGATCTGTTACCCTGAGAGACTAAACGATACAGAAAAGTTGCAACTATCCTAACTCCTTCTGTAGTCTTACACAACAGAATTACAGAGTAGCACTTTATAACTTACTGAATTAAACGTTTCACTGATTACAAAAGAACCAAAAGGTAACTAGCGTAACTGTAGCCTTGTACCCTTATCAAGGGGGCAGCATTTGTGCAAGCCACCAGCAACTGTGAGGAGGACGCCTGGGGTAACTGCAGTGTCTTATGTCCATTCACCAGTTTTGCACAGACCTTCAAGAAAAACCAAACTGGGTGGCTTTCGTGGTGCAGACATCAGGTCTTTACCAGCAGGAGCACCTCACAGATACACAGACAGAGAAGGACGTTGCCAGTAAGAGAAGGGCCAGACGGTGTTAGGGACCCAGGAGCAAACACACACACACCCCCGACACCCGCCGCGGTGGGACGCCCACCTCCCGCCCCAGGCACCCCCGCTGCCCGCGGCCGCCACTCACCCCGGGGCCCGGGCGGCGCCCAGGCTCTCTCCCCGGCCGGTCCCGCAGTACTCCTCGCCCACGTACACCTCCATGTTCCGGGCCTCGCTCAGGACACCGACGCAGACCATCTCCCCGGCGCCATCAGGCCGGCACTCCAGGTGCAGCACGCAGGGCGTCTCGCTCCCGCCGCCCGCCCGCCTCTCCACCACGACGGCCTCGGTGCTGCGGGGAGAAGCGCCACGGCCGCGTTGCCCCGCCAGGCCCGCTCCCTCCCCGCCGCCCGCCCGCCCAGGTCCGGCCCGCCACCCCCTCACGCCGCCCGCAGCCGCCTGAGGAAAGCCGGCGGGGCGGCGCAGCCCCCAGGGTCCCCTCCGCCTCCGCCCTCACCTGGCCTCGCCGTCGCCCGCGTCCCCCCACAGGCAGAGCGCCCGGGTCAGGCCGTCCGGCGGCGAGCAAGGCCAGGAGCACCCCGCCACCACACAGCACGGCTCCAGCGGGCCGCCGGACGGGTCGGGGTCGGCGGCAACCGCCGCCGTCTCCTCCTCCTCCTCCACCGCGCAGCCGCTCGCCATCGCAAGGCCGCGGGCGGAACCGAGCGGCGACGGCGGCTGCCGCCGGGCGCCGCCAACCCTCACCGCGGGGGCGGAAGGCGCCTGCGCAAAGCGGCAGGGGACGGGGAGGGGGACACTCTGCGCATGCGCGGTTGGGGCGGTGCCCGGCCGTGTGGCGGGAGCCCCTCCTGAGGTACCGTCCGCGGCCCGGGCCTGCGGCAGGAGATGGTCGGTGAGGCCTGGGGCCGTTAAGGGGAGTCTCCCCCTGCCCGCGGCTTGCCTTCCATGCCCTCAAGGGTGGCGGCGGGCTGAGGAGATTCCCCTCGCCTACCCGCCTCCCGCGGGGAGCGAGGGCTGACAGGGAGGAGAGCGGCGAGTCGTGGGGCGGTCTCGGCGCTGCGTGTCAGGCGTTTGAAATAACACCCGCGCTGTGGGGAAATGCCGGTATTAGTCCTTTTTCTAATAAAATAAAGCTCTCCCGGAGAGATGGAAAAGCCTTAAAAGCATGTCAGTGCTACAGAACTTGATGAAACAGCAAAATTGGGAGCAATGCAATTCTCTCTTCCAAGTTGGTGTGCTAATCATGTACCACACAGGAGAGAGACTATAAATAAAACATTGGGTTCATTTAATTTTCAGTAGGATCCCAGCTTCTGGAGTCGGGGAAAGCTGCTCCTGATGCTGTGCTACAGAAGTAAACCCAGGGAACACGGATATCGAGTTCTTCCACTTGGTGCTCGGCTGAGGAACGTTAATTAGGTCTGTGAAAATAGGAAGGTGGACTTGAACAGGCTCTGTACAGGCTAATACTACAAATGCACTTGGCATCTCTCTTTTTTTACTTAAGCTATTGTTTTATGTGATTTACTAGCAATGGAAAAATGGATTAGCTCTGTTTTAATTAATTAATTAATTTAAATTAATTAATGTCAATGTTTTAGCATAAAAAACTGTGTTGTACCTGTCTCCTTTTTGAGTTTCTAAATGTGCTTGATACTTATGAAATGCATTGCAAATTCATCCAGTTTTAGAAACATTTATTTTCTGCTTTTGGTGACAATGTGGTTGCATGATGCCTCGGAAGATTATTCTGATCCTGGAAGAGCAATGAGCTGCACAAAATACAGACTTTTGGTGAGGAGAATTATCTTTAACATACAAGGGACTGGGCAAAATCCCTGTTTTGGAGATTTCCATGTGTTTGTGGGATTCCGTGTGTTCATATGTATTTTTGATATTTTTAAAGTAAAGATGAAAAAATGGAAAACAAAGAACAAGCTGAAATTTTGAAGTGTAGACAGGTTTATACTAGAGTTTCTTACTGAGCTGACAATAGGTAGTATAAACATCCTAAATATTGTATCAGTTGGTAGCAATATTTTATGTTTCTAATCTCGTATGATCTGACTGTGGTACCAAAGTCCTTTAGAATAAACCAGTTTGATCCTGGCATGGGTTGGTGCTCTTTCTCCAATCAGCATTTAAGAATGTGCTCCTTTTTATTTGCGTTAAGCTGTCTAACCAGTTTTTTTGCAAGCCTAATGGATTAAATTTTACTTCCCGTTTCCTTAGCAGAGATGAAGTATCGGAGTGCTTTTTCTGTTGTTTACCTTCGGAGCAGACGGTTCTCATTCGTCTAGTTCTTCTGCGTAGAGCAGCTAACAGCTAGGTACACAGTGTCTGCTCGGACACGGTAGTAGTTTCTCCAGGAAATCTAGTCATGTTAAAACACAGCCTATTTTTCTTCACTCTTGGACTAACTTTAACTGGAAAAGCTTTTTGGATAAAAGGTAAGCTTTCAGGTTTTGTTGTGTGTTCAGAAAGCTTCTCCAAGTCTTCTTGTACTCTTTGGTCCTGATCGTCGTGATGCACACCTTTCAAATCGAGTCACTGCTCTCCCCAGGTATTAGGCTATTAGCTGACATGCTAATTGAGAAAATCTTGTTCAAGAAAAAAAGTGTCTGGAAAAGATTACAGGTTAAAGCTTTTTATAGTTGAGCTCTTTGATGTTTTTTTCTCCAGGATGTAGCAGGTATGTGAATACATTATCTTCTGTTCAGGACACTGGTTGTGACAACTGCAGTTACTGTCATTCTCATTGACAGTAAAGACTGGAGTAAAAGATTTCAATCTTCAGTAATGTGAGGGAAATTCCTACAGTTTTGTTTTAGTTCTTCATTAACTCATTTCCACTTATGATTTGGCTTCAGATTTTTGATTTAGATGTAACACCTGAAATATTTCTTAGAAAGTGATATGTTTATGACACGGATTAAAGATGGTTTCCTGCTTTCAGGTGTCAAAATTTAAATTGTTAGAACTGCATTTCCACTGTTAATTCAACATACACTTAGCTTATGAAACAGAATGGATTTTGTGATGTAGATAATAGAATTATTGGAGATTAAGAGTAACGTCAGAAGTAAATATTAAGTGCCAGTATTCTTTGCAGACCTGTTTGCTAATAGCAACGTCCACATTTTGATTGCAATAGCAGTCTTTAATGTTAAACTTATGTTACCTGCACCTAGCTTTTAAAAATCCTGATGTTATCTAATGGGTAGAGATCATCATTACACTGAAGAATCCTCCTCCTCGCTTTGAATGGGTGATTCTGTGGCATCTTTCCAATTACGAATTCCTTTCACAGAAATGTGGGAGACTTTGTACTACTATAAATGAGAAGAAATCTCTTTGTTTCCTTGTTAAGTAACAACTTAAGAAGGAAGAAACCGCTTTCGTTGTTAAAACTCATGGTATTGTTGATTCTGTAACCTGTTTAAAAGTATTGTTTGTGTCTCTGTTGACCACAGTGAATACTCAAACCAGACTGATAGGCAGACAAGACAAAGGAAGAGGAATTCAAGTTCAACCCATTTTAAAAAAAGTCACCGGAGATCGTTTTTGTCTTTGTAAAACTGTTTACCTGAAACCAGATACTCAGCAGACTTCTTATCTTTAGCTTCCTGCATTAGCATGATGTTCTGGAGATAATTCTGATATCATGTAAAAAGCTACAAACCTTTTGCAAAGGTTTGACTGTTGCTGGAACAAACAAAATGCAGCATTAGGCAATGACAGGAGGCAGCGTGGTGAACCAAGATTATGCACACTGCAGGTGGCAGGATTATATCCAGAGGACAACTGATACTATTCCTCATTCAGGGTAATGGGGAAAGGAATAGGAATAAAGGGATTTAAATAGAAGGAGAGGGCTGAAGGGGGAGTTGATTTAATCAAGGAAAGGACAGAAGGAAGTAGAGACACGAGCAAGAGGGAGAAGATGAGGAAGTGTAGGACCTAACAGCATCTAGAAGGTGATACCACAGCAAATGGCTCTGTAACCAGTAAAAAACATTCCCCAGTGTATTAAGGGACTGAATTTATTCTTCTGGAGATACAATATTCTCCAGTTCTCTGTCTAGCAAGTTCTGAAACATCCTGGCAAGGTTGGATCCACCATTCAAAATAATGGTATTACATGTCCGTCAGCCACTCCTAGAGAGCCCTGCTGTAGATAGACAGATCCATACAGTCTTCCTGGTGCTGACAAGGTGATTTCACAAAGCTTGAAGGGACTTAATTGTATTTGACATGTTAACCAGAGGTTTAAAGTGTAGATCATGGAAGAAAAAATGTTTCAAAAATGATAGACAAAGTTACAAATTTAATAATCCAGAATATGTGAGAATTAAGATTGTGTTTAAATCATTTGATAGTTTTTCTTTGTGTGCTCCAGAAAACCCCAGCTTTAATCTGAAGTTACTTTTTTTAAATCAGTTTGACCATTCCTAAACTATTTCTTCATCACTATCAAAGTGAATACTGGAATGGATTTTTAAAAATTTTTTTCTTGTTCTTGGGATTCTGTATTATGTTACTGTCATATTGGTTGAGGGATTTTTTTTTTTCAAACAATAATTAATTTGGTTTTATATTGTCTATATGAAGGAATGAGAAAAAATTGAGCTATTATCCCATTTTATAATGTAAATAACTGAGACTAAGAGTTAAAGCCAAGATTGCCAGCCAGTTTTGGACACCCTGTTTAAGAAAACTTTTCCTTGAATTTGCAGTTTTTAGCACTTCGCATCAGTTGTGTTTGGGGTGGTGTAGTCATTAACCTTGAATACAGTCAAAACAGCATTTCTGCATGTTGAAAATATATCTGTATGTTGAAAATAAATATATGAGGCCACATATATTTAGTTTAAACACTCAGAAATGAAGACTAAGTTGCCCATGAATGAAAATACTGACTTCTGTCTGGCAGAGGCGGAATAGACCAAACTGAGCATGGGCAGTCATGTCCCGTACCGGTGAAATTACTCTTTCTCCATTTATGGCTGGGGCAGAATGGTTTTTTGGCAATCATCACTGTGCAGATGCCAACATAATGTCTTACTTATCCTGATTCTTTAGAAATTTCAAACTTTATTTTTAGGTGTATCTTCTGAACAGATATCCAGACTTTCTACATTAGAAATAATTATTCCTCGAAGTCTGACAGGCAGAGAGAAACATCACTCATTTTTTCATGAGGTTTGTTATTCTATCTGATTTTTTATTCTGATGTTGCTGTTTTTCAAAATACTGTCCTATATTACACATACACACACACACACAATGTATGGTATATAGAGATTATTTTTGTGAAGAAATGTGCCCTGCACTATCTCTTCAGATTCTTAGTGTTTTCAACTAGTTTTGAGTAAATTTGTTGCCACAAAAGTCTGTGATTTCACTCAAAGTTAACGCCTTTCAAACTTCTAGTCCTGTTAACAGGCTTGTAAGACAGAAGTGGGAAGGAACATGAAGAATATTTCCATTTTCTCCAAGTCAGATTAGATTTTGAACTCGAACTTGAACTAATGTCCATGCTGTATACGTTCTTTTTATTATTGTACTTGGTCTTTGGATAACCAGAGGATTTCAACCATGTAGCACCTACACTACAGCATTCTCACTTTGTAGAAATGGTCCCACAGAGTCGCACAGGTTAAATGAATGAGTTAAAAGAGAAAGATTGAGCCTTAGTTCTTCAGTTCTGAGGTAATTTAGCTTTGTTCCAGATACCGAGTTCCATTACTGAAGTAACTTAATGAAATAGCATTAGTCATCTTTGTGCAAACCGATTAAGGAAGGAAGAATCTGAGAGTCGTTCATCCAGCTGCCGATTAATTTACATAAGGAATGTCACGAAACATGATGTGGTAGTTGGGCAAAGAGTGCACACATGGGCTGTGCTCTTCTTGGGAAACCAAGTCTGGCCACCTTCATCCAAGCTGTATCTACCTTCTCTCCACTAGCGTCCGAGGACCATCTGTTCCTGAGCCTATAGAACTATAGCGTGGTAGTCTAGGTTTAGCTTTCCTAACACTTCTTTTTTGTTCACTTAATACCACACATTTTACATTTTCATTTTTCTGTAGGCTTTATATCTTCTACATTCCCTCTACAAATCTCTAATGGCAGACATTTAATTTCTTCTGTAGTTTGTGTACTTTTTTCATTCTGTCTTCTGCATGAAAATTTATAGCTTAGTAGAATTTAAACTTTGCACAGGAAAGAATGTAGAATATGCTGCTGAGACTTTGAAAGGCATGAGGGTTAGGAACGTGTTTTGTTAATTTGGTAAATACTTAAAGACATATATAGTAGTTGGAGTTCTCTTGTCAAATAAAACATGGAACTGACACAACCAAGTAGAAAATCACCTAATTAAGTGATATCTTTTGTTCTGGTTTCAGGAGCATTCAGATGATAATCTTTCTTACTCAATTAAAACAAGAAATGGAACATACCTCCTAAAACTGAAGAAAAATAAGTATGTGATAGAGTGTTCTAAGAAACCATTCCATCTTGGGATTTAGTTGCATATAGTATGCAGACTCTAAAATACAGACAAATATTTTTATACTGAAAAAAATTCAGAAGAAACCATTTAAATGGCAGATTGTGGTAATTACAAAATGACTGTTAAATAGTGTCTCTGTTGTGGTACTAGCTTGCAAACAGAAGGGAATAATATTTTTTCTAGTTGTGCAGCAACTTATTTTGATTATATTTTTTTTTATTAGCACCACATCATAGTAGATTTCAGAAAAACCTTATGGAAAATTAGAATTCAGCTCAATGTTATCTCTTTAGTAGTGGGTAGGAGAGGGTTGTTATCTGTGTTGTACTTGAAGAAATTTGTCTATTGTTGTTCCTCATTCCTGAGCTCTGATACAAGGTAGCCTGCTCAGGTCCTACTCTATGGATATTTTAGCTAAAATATTTCAAAATAACTTTTTTTCCAAATAATGCAGCTCATTTTTGAGGTATTTTGTTTCATATCCGTGGATTTTAATAATAATTTAGGATGAGTCTGCTGCTAACAGAATGTAGTACTTATTAGGATTCTTCACTTATTTCTTGCTTTATAGACTGTTAAAAGAACAGTAGTTTATTTTTGTTTCCAGAAAGCTTGTTAGTGAAGACTTCATGCTATATACATATGGGGAAAATGGAAAACTGGAGGCAACGCCATCAAAACCCAAGGTATTGTACATAATAAAATTCCCCTTTTGTGTAAGAGTTTCCTCAAACCAGGAAGCCAAGCTTTATGAACTGAAGCCATACTAACAATTTGATAGAACTGAAGATGACAACAAAGATGTGTATGCATCTAAATATATATTTTCAAAGCAAAAGTGAATGCACAACCATTAATTCTGAGTGTCGTCTTATCTGTATGATAGGACAGTGAAAATTGGTTGGTTACATTTGTGGCAGTGGAGGGGAAAATGCAAGTGACGCACATAAACTATCTACAGAAGAAAAACTTATTTGCTGGGAAAGGGGCTTTTGTGAATTTTCTCATTTGTAGCATTTCTGTTTAACAGTTACCACTGATACAAAACATAAGGTTCTATGTCTTCTGAGGGAGTGGGCTGTTTATGGTGATACAGCATCACTGTTTTCCAAGGTGCAAAAGGAGATGCCAGGAGATTATGCCAAGACTGAATTTGAGCTACCTGATTAGGTCACCTTTGCATAGTATGCAATTAAAGGTACAATGACAGCATCAAAGCTCTACAGTTTTTAGGTCCTGTATCAAACAAGCCTTATAAATACTTCTGAATTTAATTTCAGCTTTGAGCTGCATGTGAGTTCAGTGAGACTTAATTTGGTGCTTTGTGCATGGGAGATCTTCTCAGATCAGCCTTTGAGAAGAATCTGTTTCAGAACAGGATGAGCAATGTAGATTAAAAGGTTTTGCTAAAAGATGGTGATGGGTTTAAAAAGCCGGTTGTTTTCTGGAACCAAGGGACCAAATACTACGGTAGGGACTCATGTCAAATAATATTTTACTCCAAGAAGGTTGGGATTACTGTTAGAATAGGGAACTGTGTAAATTTGTAACAGCCAGCCTTACTGTCATGCAAATATAAAGGTTGGTTAGAAAATAAGGTTGTTGCCTTCAAATGCAAACTTATTTTGTCATTAATTATATGGTTTTGTTGCATTTCAGACACACTGTTATTATCATGGCACTGTTGACGGAATTGCTGGCTCAATGCTTGCTCTTAGCACATGCGATGGCCTTAGGTATTACCTCTTGCTCTTTACTTCAGGGTAATTCATTGTGCAGTACCAAAGTAAAACAGTAAAAAACCAGCTGCTATTCATCATACAGCTAGAGAGAAACAACATTCTGTCTTCAAAATTTTTTTTCTATATTTTGCCTTTTGATGAATCTGAAACTCTTTAGAGGTTTTATATCTTCCCTCAACTACCACTTTTTTCCCCTTTTCCAAAATTCCTTCACAGAAAAAAATAACATGAGAGAGCATAATCCAAATATAGCCAGAATATGGACATGAACTGAGGCCCCTATTACTTGTCGCGAATGTCTTGACCAGAGGTGCCTCTGTAGAAGAAACACTGATGAAGCTTTTGCTAAACTTAACACACTCCTGCAATCAATTCTGTCTTATGAATGGGCACATTTCAAAAGAAAAAACATTTCTGTGGAAAAAGTTTTAACCAAATTTAAAACACTTTTTTGTGTTTCAAATACAAGAAAATTATATTTATTTGAGAAACATAAAGGGGCCAGATTAATGCATAAAAGAAGGTGGTGTTCTCCCCACAGAATCAGGCCGTGTGAGTTAGCAAAATGAGATGGCATGCACAGCAAACTGTGCAGATAATTCAGAATGTGCTTAGAGTGTATCCGTGCTCACCTGTGTTCACTGAGCTTGGCTCTTTAGCTGGACTTTGGATATACTTGTCGGTTGTAGTAGCCTTGTTCAGTTTGATGGTTTTTTAACAAGCAGGAAGAGGCAAATGGAATAAGGCTCATCCACATATCTTTCACGTATAGTATCACAGTGAGATGCCGCTCACAATAAATAATGACATTTCCTGGCATTCCTTTAAATGAAGAATAAAATGGTCAACATACTGGTATTTCAGGTAATGCCGGATCTCACTAAGCAGAACAGATATTTCATTTTGGCTGTTCTGCAAACTTATGCAGACTCAAATCCTTTGGTTACCTTATACTCACATTTTTAAGGATCTTCTTTCACAAGATATTAACTAGAGAATTCTTGTTCTAAATTTAGTTTTGAGATTCTGGAGAACAAGATAATAGCTTCTGAAAGATTCTGGTACAGCAAATGGGCATGTACCAGGTGCTTCTGAGCCACGGACAAATGCAAAATCTTTACACTTAGCTGCACTCAGCAGTGCAATACTGCTGTTGCCCTCATAAACACCCTGGTGATTGCTTTTAGCCTCTCTTTCTGTCTTAGAAGATATCTTTTTCTAAAATGCTATATTACTTTAGCTGCATGGGGCTAGGAATGAGACTAGAGATAAGGACTAAAAGTCACACTTCAGATCAGCTCTGTACCAGACCCATTTTGTAACAATTTGGCTTTCCTGCTAACTGATTCGAGTCCACATTTGTGTTCGATGGACTATTTTAAATAAGTTCTATTTTGTCTTTTGAGATCCTGTTAGGCATTTGAACTTACCCCCTACATTAAGATAATTTAAGATAATAAATTATTTCAACATAGTGATATGAACAGTATCCAGCTGTCATTCACTCACCTCATCATAACCATAAGGGAAAAACTGTGGAATAATTTTTCATTCTTTTATGATTACTAGAGGAATTCTCTACATTGGTGGCAAATGGTATGGAATGGAGCCGCTCAACACATCCAGGACATTTGAACATATGTTTTACCAGTTAGAAGATACGCAGGATATCCCCTTCCAATGTGGTGTGCTGAATGGCAGCCTTCATCATGAGAAGATGTTTGTGAAGCAGTCTGTGAAATATGAGTTTTTATCAAACAGTACCTCTAGCAGGGAAAAGCTGTTGAGGGTAAATACCTTTCTGTTTCTCTCTTGAGTCCAAGCCTTCTGCTCAGTCTGTTCCAGCAGCCAAGGGTCTCCAGAGCCCTTGCTTTGGCATGGTGTCGTTGCAGGTGGGTTTGGCCTGGCAGGCCACTTCCTTGTTGCCTTCATTTTCATGGACACCAAACTGGTGGGAGTACTGCTAAGGAATTTAACATAGCTTGAAGCAATCATTTAGCAGAAGAGCAGAGCTCTGCCCAAGACAGTTGTGGGTATCATGAAAGGCATGAAGCTGCCATTCAGCTCATGCATCCCAGTGTCTGAGCAGAAGTGAATTACTGACATGCAGGTATTTGTCTGGAAATCTAAGGCAAATTGATAGGCCACATTAAAAAATACACAATTGCTTTATAAATCCATGAAATGAAAATCATGAGAAAGATCAGCAAAAAAACTAGAACTCATTAATCATTCTGTTAACTTATTGTGCTCTCTAATTTGCAGAAGAAGCGAGCTGTCCTGCCACAGAAAAGCTATGTGGAGTTATTTGTGGTTGTGGATAACAACAGGGTAATGATTTCATCCAATGCTACATACATTTTATTAAACCATTACAATTTTTTTCTCTGACATTCTCATATGACATTTTACAGTTTTTGCTGAAGGAATCTGATCCTGCTGCGGTGCAAAAGGAAACAGTTGAGCTGATTAATTACGTTGATGGGGTAGGTCAGACGAGTTGCTGAGATTCAGTAGTTTTCTACTTTATCATAGTTTTCAAAAGAACAGTTACTGCAGTAAATCTGAACAATTATGTTTTGAAACTATATTTCAAAGTTATACAGCAATTTGTAACAGATTTAAGGCACCTCATGAATCTATGCACAAATCTTACAGAGGCATAGACAGAGGGAGAGATGCAAGATGTTTTTAAACAACTTTGCTGTGCTCCCAGATTTTGGCCGCTCCAGGAACATGAGGTCTCCAGTAGGTTTTACATTTCCAGGAAGAGTATTTCTCATATATGTAGTTCTTTTTCATTAAGCAAACTGTCAGTGCTGTGAACAATTCCGTAATCTCTGTGATCATCTGTTCCCAATTTCTCCTCAAGACAATTAGCTAAGGAAATGAATGAACGTGGTCTTTCCAACTTCTCCAACTGAAAGATATGTTTAGGTACCTTCATGAAGTAGAATGCCTTCAGTCATATATTCTTTCTTCACATCAAACTTCACATCACACTTTCTTCACACAAACATTCAAAGAAACCAAAGTTATGTTCAGCTTAATGTTTACAGTAGCAGTGATGTATTCTTTCATAATTCAGTTGAAACAGACTGATGGACAGTAATTATCATTATGTTTTTTTCAGATGTATAGTGCATTAAACATCCAGATTGTTTTGGTTGGATTAGAGATCTGGACAGATGAAAACCGCATATCTGTAATGGATGGTTCAGCTGGAGATGTACTGAGTAGATTTGTTTCTTGGAGACAAAAAGATCTTCTTAAACGATCACGAAATGATGTTAGCCATCTCATAATGTAAGTGTTCGTTTAGTGGAAAAACTCACCATGCTGCCAGTGTTGTTAATGTATATGATTTGGGGTTTGTGTATGAAAGAAAATATAACTAGAGTAAAATTCACTCAACTTCCAAACTGTTTTAACCTGGGAAAATGTCAAGAAAGTGCAATGAATTCTTTACAGATCGTGAACTCCAGGTGGCTCTGCTTGAGCAGGGGCGTTGGATGAGATGCCCACCAGAGGTCCCTTCCAACCTCAACCAGCCTGTGATTCTGTGAACTCAGAAGCAGTGACATAGCAGGTTTAGGTGATTGGTCATTATTTTCAAGTTCTGTTATTTGGATGTTCATTATTTGTTACAGCAAAACCCTGATATGATGATAAATTTCTTCTTCACTTCAAGAAGACCAACTTTTGACTTGCAGTATTTGTTTCAGACTAATCGGTGTCTTAGTAGAAAACATGAACTTTCAGCTCCTCTTTCAACAACATCTTCAAACTGCTTTTATTGCAGAGGGAGAAGCTCTTATGGTGGATCTATTGGAATGGCTTTTGTAGGTACCGTTTGCTCACAAGTCCAGGGAGGGTCAATCAGCACTGTAAGTATACAATGTTGTGGTTATTAGAAGAAACTAGCACAGGAGCTGCTAAACTATCATATATATGCTGCTAGTGAGACCAAGAGGTACCTGAATGACTGGAGGCTTTCTCCTGTGTATTTATGCAACCCGGCATCGTAGCTATTGCTATTGCTAGACATTGCTTCCACAGAGGTACCTTCCAGAACATCCTAAATAAATAATGCACAATTTGTTGACCTATTTGCTCAAGTCACTGGAGTGGGACAGTTTCTTTCATGGGGTTTCTGATGTAAAGAATTGTGCACATTTTTATACTTATATTTAAAAAAAAATAAGTTTTTTCCAGTTTCTCTCTTCATCATGTTCCAGTCCATCTGGCTGATTTAGTAATTTTTTTATCAACTTTTTGTAATTCAGCTAGGTTGTGTAAGTAAAGTCCACTCTTGTACCATTAAGGTTCATCACCACAGTGTTTTTGGGATGGGAATACAGCTACAA
Organism: Burhinus oedicnemus; assembly: GCA_008921705.1. NCBI lineage: Eukaryota > Metazoa > Chordata > Aves > Charadriiformes > Burhinidae > Burhinus > Burhinus oedicnemus. The sequence goes on along the minus strand of VFFE01007136.1, from coordinate 493,256 downwards.
AATAACATGTATTTTTTGATTCTTTACATGGATAGACAGTGAACATAATGCACTCTATTCTAAAGTGTCTGGAATTCTCCACAATGAGGCTGTAAATGGGCAAGAATCTTAAATTTGGCAAAATTAGCCAGAAACTAGTTTTTTCTCCTTCACCCTTGGGGCACCAGTATCTCCAGAGGTTCCTGTCCTTACAATATGGGTGCCACAACAGTGCGGACAATCTTAGAGGCAGATTCTGTTCTTTAAACATTTCACAGAATTTTTTTGTAAACATTTCACAGAATCACCAGGGTTGGAAGGGACCTCTGGAGATCATCTAGTCCAACCCCCCTGCCACAGCAGGGTCACCTACAGCAGGTTGCACAGGATCACATCCAGGTGGGTTTGGAATTGTCTCCAGAGTCGGAGACTCCACCACCTCTCTGGGCAGCCTGTGCCAGTGCTCTGCCACCCTCAAAGTCAATAAGTTCCTCCTCATGTTTAGATGGAACTTCCTATGTTCAAGTTTGTGCCCGTTACCTCTTGTCCTATCACTGGGCACCACTGAAAAAAGACTCGTCCCATCCTGCTGGCACCCTCCCTTTAAGTATTTATAAGCATTGATGAGATCCCCTCTGAGCCTTCTCTTCTTTGTCTTTGAAGACCCCATTGAAATCAGTGTCATGACTAATTAACTGTGTTATTATTCAGAATATGATCCTAATGGAAGGAATAGAAATAGTGGCAGAATCTGGCCCTACTGAAAAAACTGTGACAAATTGTCTGTTCTTGCTGCCTTTGCTTTGCAATACAATTTAGTGTTCTGTCTTCGTAGCCTCTGAGAGACTTGTGGCTTGAATAAATTAGTAGGTAGAAACTTAGTAATGTCTTTAGGTTTGTATTTTTTTAACACTGATTCTTTTTATTAGTTGAATCATAACAATGTGTTACATCATGCTACAGTAGTTGCACATGAATTGGGGCACAATCTCGGAATGAAACATGACGATAAAAGGTGTCCTGCATCCTACATTATGCACAGCACAGATAAGTAAGATTTCCAGTTATTTTATTTTAATCATTGTTACTTACCTGCAGTGGCTATGCCTTATAAGCTGTGAAACTCCCATGAATCTTGAAGAACTTTTGTGAACGGGGAGTTGTTTGAAAAGTTTAACCACAGAGGTGAATTCACTGACTTAGGTCCTGGCACCATTTTAATTTATTTGAAACGTTACCTGTTTTCTGATCCAGTCATTCTTTATTTGTGGCATTCCTAAAAACTTATTTGGATTGTCTTAATTGTTTGGGTTTTTTTAATGATAGAATGTTTCTTTTTTTTTTTTTTACCCTGCTGAGAATGCTTTACATATGTTCACTGGGTTTGTGCAAACATGCGTCCTTCACACAGATTCTCTTAACAGTTAATTTAAACAAAAACTATCAGCCTAGATTTCTTTCAGTTCATTTGGTTTTTGGCTTCCCCTTAAGAGAAAAAGATCATATTATTTTATTTATCCACATTTGTATTAATAAATCAGGGTAGTTGAACACTTGGACAAAACTACTATAAGAAGATGCATTGCTGAGTTCTTAGGGACTCCAAGATAAGGTGAATGTCTTTCTGGAAATTATTTTTTAATCAAGCATTTTTAGACTCAGTACAGACAAGGAATTTCTAAGGAATTACTGTTTTATATAGGACACCACAATGGATAATCTGATGATCTATTTTTCTTCTGGAAGTACTTGCATTTATGTTATATATAGTATTTTTAACTTCTAATACTGTACTGTAATGCAAAATAGAGTAAAAATTAAGTATCTCATGATCTCCTAACGCTATGAAACACAGTATGTATTATAGATTGACAATATTTCAAGGGCATGAGTTGTGTTTTTTCCTGTAAGGAAAATATTTATAATAATAAAATAATATTATGCTTTCCAGTGGATCCAGGAATTTCAGCACCTGCAGTGCTGACGATTTTGAGACCCTTATTCTAAATGGAGGTGGAAACTGCCTTAGAAATCCTCCCAAAACAAGTAACATTTACAAGGAACCTGTCTGTGGTAATAATGTGGTCGATAACAATGAAGAATGTGACTGTGGCAAACCAGAGGTAATGAATGAAATTCAACTAGATACTTGCTATCATATCATATCATATCATATCATATCATATCATATCATATCATATCATATCTGTTGTGTAACACTGGTCTTTTGGTATACCTGATGTGCATTAATATCTGAGGAGTTTTCTTTGTAAATTTACACTTTTGCAAGCAATATGAAGATCAATTTTAGAAAAAGCCTAAAATCATACTTTGATTTTCATATGAACTCAGTTAAGGGCTACTGGACTTCACAGAACTTTGAGCCAATGCCTAGGAAAGAAGAGTGTTTCAGTGCAGAGTATTTGGAAACACCATTGAGTTTTGTGCTGGTTTTAGCAACATGCATATTTCTGTTACATAAAAGAGACTACTCGTCTATAGAGCACTTTCACGTTTCCTAACTGTAACCCTTAAACTTCACCCACAACAAAATTACTTTTGTTGGTCGTATTTGCATTGTCAAAATGTCCCTCAAATAATGGGATATATTGACTCATTCTTTAGAAAATAAAAGTGTCTCAAAAAAGACACCAATACATCAATACATCAAAAGGCTGTCAGCAAAACCAGGTTTCATCGTTTAGGCCTTCTAAGTTGTGAAAAGATACCAACATTTCTCTACATCAAACTGCTAGTGTAGTGGAAAAATAAGATGAGGGGAGGGGTGATAAGAAGTGTTACTTAAAAAACAAAGTGTTCTGCAGTGTTCTGCTTCTTTTAGTGTCCATTTAAAGTGTAAACCTATCCTATACCCCTGTACCACAACACATCAAAACAGATGTCTTTCTGACTTCTGGTAAAAAAAGTACAGTCAAGCTGTACGCTGGTTTCTGTTAGAGCAGAAGGCTGTCAACCTCAGAATATGCAAGACGGTGTATTTCAAGTTTGGTTTGTCTGTGCATTTGGTTTGATGATGTACTTTCCTAGCTACATAGCGAGGTAAAAACATTGTGTCCCCTTGTCCATGGCTGTTCTTCAGGAATGTACTAACCCTTGCTGTGATGCTGCAACCTGCAAACTCACACCTGGATCCCAATGCGCTCAAGGACTGTGCTGCAAAAATTGCAAGGTAGGCTATGTTTTATTAAGCTAAATTGATACGATTTACTAGTATTTTTTCATGTTTGAAAAGAGCTATCGTAGTATTCTTGACGTATTTTCACATTATCAAACTACGTTCACCAGTAGAGAGGATGTAAGCAGAGAATTTGTGTCTAACAACTCTTGGCCAGTAGCTTAGAAATGCAAAGTCATCTCTGTGTCATCCCTCGTAGGAGGCAGAAGCAATCAGAGGACTCAGTAGTAGTGATCTCCATTATGCAACGCCAAGCTTCTCCAAAGTCTATGACAGTTGGCTGCTTTTTAATTTGTACTTGTGTACGCATTTGTATGATCTACCCAAGTCCTCTGCAGCTCAGCTCATAAACTTTATAGCTATAACATATGAAACTGAGGGAAGTTTTGAATATTTGCTAGATATTGATCTGAAAAACTATTTTGTTTTCCTTAAAGTCACAAAGAGTTCCCAGTTGTCATTGTTTCATGTTGCAATTTCTGCTGTTGCAAAATAAAAGTAAGGTGGCATTCCTCTCTGGTTCTAGTTTAAAGTGGCAGGAGCAGAGTGCAGATCAAAAATGGATTTCTGTGATCTACCTGAATACTGCAATGGAAGCAACGCCTACTGTCCAGAAGACGTTTATATCATGAATGGTTACCCTTGCGACAACATGAAGGCATATTGCTACTATGGAGTATGCCAGAGTTTTGATTCACAATGTGAATCTATATATGGAAAAGGTATGTTTGTAATTTAATGTAAAAAGACTTGTAGTCTCCCAATAGACATTTCAGATTTTTCTTTCTCGTATTTTTAAATTAGTGTAGTGGCTTACTAAGATTCACTATTTTTCATACAGGGGCACGAAAAGCACCTGATGTATGCTTTGAAAAAGCAAATATTAAAGGAGATAGGTTTGGAAACTGCGGAATGAGAGGTGGAACGTACAAGAAATGTCCTGTTCAGTAAGTCACCAATAAATAAAAACTAACCCTAAAATCTCCAACGTAAAAAATATATTCTGTTACAAACTCTCGGAGCATGAGATTTAAAAGAATATTTCCTTGAAATGCAAGCTAAAAAGTTTGACTGGATGGCATATTTGCACTGGTACTGGGTTTTTTTTCTGTTCACCTTGTCTCTGAGTGTCATTCATTCAATACAGGCATAGTCTGTGCGGCAAGCTCCAGTGCACATCTGTTAGTCTTCAAAATCTTCCTGCTTGGAGTGTTGTCAATAATGCATCTGGGGTTTTATGCTGGTCTTCTGATTTTGACTTAGGATCAGATGTCCCTGATCCTGCTCAAGTTCACGATGGAACAGCCTGTGGAGAAAAGAAGGTAAGATGAATCACAGCAGCATTACAGAATATATTCCAACAACTAGAAAGTTCTTAACTTTCAAAAGCATTACATAGTTCTCTTATTTGTATGCTTTTTCAGATATACACATGCAATTAGCTCTTCAAAACCTGTGATGCTACAAATCAGTTATTCAAATTACTCCATCAAAATACATCCACAGACTTAAGAAAATCTAAGACAAATATAGCTGTAAAATTGTGACGTACTGAATGTTCTATCTGCCCTTTTTTTTGACATTTAAGTAAAAGCTGTAGACTTGTAAACATATACATTTATATAGTATATTTATAAAAGGATGGGATTTTTTTAAGTTTTGTGTTTGAAAGACACTAATGACTTTTTCCAGGCCTGTGTCAATTTTGAATGTGTTAATGCAAGTCACCTGGGCTACAGCTGTGATGTAAAGCAGAAGTGTAATTATAACGGGGTGAGTAGATAGTGTTTTCGTGCCCTGTTTCTAGAAGACAGAGATAGGTGCAAAATCCCTGCATAAAAGCAATAACTAGCCAGATGGCTTTGTTGTTTTCTGATCTACACTGAACGTTGTCTACTTTTTTTATCTGTAATTCATGTTACCAGTATACTGTAAACTTCTTAGCACTAGCATTGAAAGACATTTCTTCTGAATTTCCCCAGGGAAATTTCTAATATTACTGAGCTGTCAAGTTGTAAAAGGAAAATATTCCTCTAAGGAGGCCAGTCTAGTGATTCCTGATTTATATATTTGCCTACGAAAAATCAAAATGGAGTCCAAAGGTTGTAAAACTGAGACGTTCTTTGGACTGTAATCTATTGCAGGCAAATAACAAAACACAGGTTAACTTCTATAGAGTATGAACTTCTGGTATCAGTATCACTCAGTGTTTTGGGATGTTATGGAAAGGGAGAGCTTATTCCCAATTAATACTTCATGTATTTCTATGCAATAATATGCAATACTTCTTGTTTCCGTATACAATTCTTAATGTGTAATCCAAATATATACTGGAGATTGAAAGTGGCTGCTTCCAGTAAGGCGTTGTTCGTTTGACTAATCCCTGTTGTATCGACTTGTAGGTGTGTAACAACAACGGGAACTGCCACTGCAATTCTGGATGGGCACCGCCATTCTGTAACCAGTCAGGCTATGGCAGCAGTGTTGACAGTGGTCCAGCTCACATAGGTAGGATAGTGAAAATGGCCTTTGTTTTGCCTCCAGTGTCTGATAAAATAATCTACTAATAACAGCAGGTTTTTTCAGTCTCTTTTCAACTGTTTTTTTAATACTGTATGGAACATTTAATCATGGACTGACCTGAAGAACAAACATTATCTGATATGTAAGTTTGCAGACAGCAAGGAAGTTCTCCAAGGGAGAATTTGACCTCTGTTTCGTCTGAGATAAAAAGCAATACATTAAATTACTGAAATTAAAAGCAATACATAAATTACTGTTACCTTTTTAAATAGATATTTAGATATTTACTTCAGTATTTAAAACAGAGTTCTGATAAAATGGATGTCATAGAGGAAGACTATAGCTTGAGTATGAAACCAGCACCCTTTATATATGGAAGGGGTCTCACAGAAATGAGAGGGGTGAAGGAGGCACACGCAGCAAGCAGCAGCTGGCTCGTTTAAGAGCCATGAAATTCTGCAAAGGGAAAATGGAGTAGATTTTGCTGGCCTTCACACTGAGAGATCATGCAAAACGTTTTCCCTCTCTCTGTTTACAAGCAAAGTTCATAATCTGTAGCTTTGTGAGGCAAAAAAAAATTTGTATTTTATCAAATTTTACTACATTCCTGTTTTGGGAAAGGGATAAAATGTTTTGTATTTATTAATAGCTTAGGAAGGTAAAGAAGATGTGCAGAGCAATTGTGGGTAAGCAAATACAAAATTAATTTGTCTGGTTTAGAATTCTTGAAAAAAATACATGGAAAAGGAACAAGTTTGTATATCATACAACATGGGGAGGGTAAGGCAGAAAGAACTTGGGATAATATAAGGCCAAATCCTACTTTTCTGATCATAGCATTTTATAAATTTCAGTGGAGTTACTAGTTTTAATCTATAATAATTTGAAGATTGTAGTTTTTACAACAGAGAGGTGTTTTAAGCAGAAAAAATGCTTTAATATGAGGGTAAATGAGATTACTATCTTACATGATTTCAATTCTTTTTCTCTAGATACATCACTTCGGGATGGTCTGCTTATTTTTTTCCTCCTCGTGTTGCCAATAGTAATCGTTACTGTATTAGCAGTAATAAAGCGTGATGCAATAAAAAGAAACTTTTGCAGGAAAAGTACCAGACAACACAGGTATTTCATTTACTACAAATGCATATTTCAACACTTAAGAGCATGCTCCAGATTAATTTAGCAAGCCAGTTAGAAGCTTCATCTATACAAAGAATTCCATACCTCCTAAAACAGAAAGACTGCCCTGCTAATCGCAGTAGCAGGCACTTTAGTAGCCAGTACCCTGCTATTAGGTAGTTTTAATCCAGATACTCCAGTTGTCAGTTCTCAAGCATTTTTTCCCAAAATACACTGCACTTTCCTTATTGTTATTAATAATTGTATTGCATGGACACAGGGCATAGCACATTGAAATTATTTGCCAAGGCCAGAAAGGGGTGGAGTTGGAAACAGAATCCAGATCTCTGAGCTGTAGCCTCGTCCCTTGGAAAACACCACATCCCTGAAGGTAGATAAACCACACGGAGATTTGCCTGATGACGATGTTTTTATTTCAGGGATAACAATGTGCAGCAACCAAAGCAAAACAACAGATTGAGTCATAACGCAAGAAATAATCAGGTAAGATAGATGCATACTTGCATTATTTCATGTTGAGTAATCCAAACTATACAGTGCCTTTTCTCTAATACAGTTACTGATGATTTTGTGGCTTTTTGATACATAGAAAAAATCTGAATTTCCTAGTATTTAAAGTAATTTATAATGTGTTAGACACGATTTCTGTTTGGGTAAGTATGAACCTTATTGCCTGCCCTGTCAACACAGGCTGTGAGTAGTATGGGATAGAACAGGCTGCTACTTAGCAGAGCAGCCAAAGATTGAACTCTGAATTCTGCGGCCAAAAACCAGAGAAGCTGCTTAGCCCAGCTGTGGATCTAGTTCTGTTAAAACAAAATAAAAATTATCAAAACTTTGCTTAGAAGCATCTAAAGGGTGGGTTGAAGGAGAATCGAGCCAGACTCTTTTCAGTGGCTCCCAGTGACAGGACGAGGGGCAATGGGCACAAGTTGGAACATCGGAAGTTCCATTCAAACCTAAGAAAAAACTTCTTTACGGTGAGGGTGCCAGAGCACTGGAACAGGCTGCCCAGGGAGGTGGTGGAGTCCCCTTCTCTGGAGATTTTCCAGACCCGCCTGGATGCAGTCCTGAGTGATGTGCTCTAGGCATTCCTGCGTCAGCAGGGCAGTTGGACTAGATGATCTCTAGAGGTGCCTTCCAACTCTGAAAATTCCGTGATTCCGTGAAAACAGAACGTTGCAAGAGAATACCAAGACTGTCACAGGAATTGAAGAGTGGTTCTAAAATACCGCTACCTTAATACTGGATAATTAGCCACACTTTGAAATCTGTGTTTTCTGTTAACTCGATTTTCCACGACATCTTTTCCAGCCTGCCACATCAAGTCCTGATTTTTTTACCATATCGCATTTTCCTGGTCCAAGGTTTGTAATATTTAAAACCTTCTTTATTTCATGTTTGCTAGGTTCACATTGCTGTGTTATTGTAAGTGAAGTTCCTAATGTCTCATGTCCTGATTAGGAGGATTTTTCATGCAGCATCATATGAGATAAAATAGATTAAATGCTTGAAGGAGAAATGCTGTTTTACTGCTTGTATAGAAAACAGCATAATGGGACATTCAGATGCTACTAGGGGGAGGGAGGGGCAAAGAAAGTTAAATATATGTATAAATGCTAGCAACTGTTTAAAAATGGTAAGGAACCAGTTGTCTCGAGTCACAAAATACTTCACAAAATGTGTTTTCCACACTTCAGGCAGCCAGAACAAACCCAGTTTCCTGCAGTTCCTTCAGGACCTCAACGGCCCGCAGTCCCACCTAGACCAGCTGTCTGAAAAGTCTCCTGGAAACCCTCAACCAATCCCGACAAGTAACTGGTCTGAAAAAAATCCCAGATTGCAGTCCTCCAGTCCTCTCCGTGTGCAGCCAAAATGCCTTCTGAAAGCACGTACCTCTGGAAAAGACTTGATGCTAAGAGGCACTAAACACAGATTTTGTAATATCCCATTATTTTGCTAATTGCTGCTGGCTGTATTTGTGCCTCTTCTACTTCACCTCTTGATTTTTTTTCAATCAGAAGCCTGACATTCAACTCTTGTGAGATTAAATCTACAACAGCATCAGAGAACAGGAGTCTTCTGAAGTGTCGCCCTGCTGGCAGGCCAAAGAGAAGTGAATTCAGTTATTTACAGACATAATTTATTCACCTCTAGCCATACGCTGCTGTGAAAACGAGACCGTAGACTGACCTCTTGGGCAGCCTGCAGCCTGTCTACCTCCCGGACCATCCCCTCGGTGACGCGCTGCCGGGGACCCCCCAGCACCTGCTGACCGCAGCCGTACTCCGCACGCCAGGCTCGCGGGCCGGCCCGGTGCCTCGCTCCGAGCCTTCTCTTCGGTGCAACCCTGTTAACGCTGGGACTCTCATCCCACCTCTCATTACCTACTGGCTGCATTGCCTTCCCATTCCGGTAGTTTATAAAAGTAACCTCGAACAGGGAGACTCGCAATGGAAAGGAATCTGCCGAGAACCTATCCCAGTCTAAACGATGCAAGCTGTCCCTGTTGTTATAGAAAACGTGGTGTATCAGGACATACGTTATGCAACTTGAGTGTTTTAATGTTTTACTGGTTATTACAGCTTGAGATTCTTGCTAGAAACTGATTCCACTACACAATCAACAGATTTTTGTCATTCTAAATGTGACAATTAGGAAGTGGTACCGATGTAAAACAAAACATACGAAGTTGCACAGTTTGTCGAAATGGGAACCCATGGAAAAGCAGCTGCTACGCAGAGAGAAACTCCCTGGCAGGAACAAAGGTGTGGATCCCGATCCATCCGTACACGGGAGGGTGAATCACACACTGACAGCATCCACACGTGAGCTCTGGGAATAGGAACGAGCGGAAAGAGTGACTAAATTGTGGAATCGCCTCGCCAAGAAAATATTTCTAATCCCTTAGATGGGCATTTCACCGAAGAACGGGATGAAATAACCCAATATATTGCAGGCAAAGTTCTGCAGGGGCAAGGAGCGTCTTCCGAAGAAGTGCTGTCTTTCTTAATTCCTTACAATCTCAAATTATTATCAATTAAATATTCCTATCATTTAGACTTTATTAACACGCACGTTACGATACTATCATTTAACGTAATCCACCAGGGCCAGCACACTTGGCAGTACCTTGATTTTATGATCGTAACAGAACCCACCGCTGGGCACACCCGGGATCGCTCAGCCGGGCTCACTGAAATGTGTCACTCCATTTATTATCAAAATAAAACCCAATAAAACCTCTTGCTCCCTGCCCGCGCTCAAGCCCCTCTCCACGCCTCCGCGCCCCGCCCGCCAGGCGGCGGCCCGGCGCATGCGCAGAGCAGCGGCCTGCCGCCAGAGCGGCGGCCTGGCGCATGCGCACACCAGCGGCCTGCCGCCACAGCGGCGGCCTGGCGCATGCGCACACCAGCGGCCTGCCGCCAGAGCGGCGGCCGGCCTTCCGGCGGCGCTGGCGGCGGCGGAGCAACCGGGCGGCGGCGGCGGGCCCGCCCGGGCGGGGCTGTGCGTGCTGTGCGGGCTGCCGGCGGCCGGCAAGTCCACCCTGGCCCGCGCCCTGCGCCGCCGCCTGCCGCGGCGCCCGGGCTGGGCCTGCGCCGTCCTCACCTACGACGAGCTCATCCCGCCGGAGGCCTTCGGGCCCAGCGAGGCGGGGGCGGGGCCGGCCCCATTGGTCAGTGCGGTGCGCTCTCTGCTCTCATTGGTCAGCCGAGGCGGGTCGCTCAGTGGCGTCACTAAGTGGCGCGGCCGCCGTTGCTAGGCAGCACGGCGCGGCCTTCATGCCGGGCCCGGCCGCCATGTTGCCGCCGCGGTGGGGCTGGGGAGGGTGGGCGAGCCTTCACCCCTCCGCTGCCTCCTTCCGCAGCTGCCGCGCTGGAAGCGGAGCCGGCGGGAGCTGCTGCAGTGCCTGGAGCGGTTCCTGCGGACGCTGGTCACCGGGGAGCCGCTGTCCGCCCCCCCCGCCGCCGGCCAGCCGGGCTGGGAGCGGTTCCTGGCCTGCTGCCGCGGGCAGGGGCTGCTCTCCCCGGAGGAAAGTCAGGGCGGAGCCGGCCGTTCCGGGACACCCGCAGCCATGGCTGGGCCGCTCTACCTCATCTTGGATGACAATTTTTATTACCAGAGCATGAGATACGAGGTGTACCAGCTGGCTCGCAAATGTAATTACTCTTCCTACGCATAAGAACGTTTTCAGCATTGTTGGAAATTCAGTGCGCTTTACCTGCCTTTCTTTTAAGTGCTCTTGCGGAACATTTGGTATTCTTAATTGCTAGATTCCTGCAGTATAGTAAGCATCAACTTAACTTTATTATTGTATTGTTAGAAACAGCTAAGTCACTTAAAGCCTTTCTTATGCACATTGATCACAGAAATTACTACTTGAGCAGCCTGGAAGGCAAAATTGTTTGTATTCTTTTCAGGTTTGTATTCTTTTCAGGCTCAGAACTAATGTAGAAGTTACTCGTTCCTCTAAAGCCTTTCTCGTGCATGTTGCTCTCAGAAATTTTTACTTGAACAATTTAAAGTTAAAATTGTCGTGGTTTAACCCTGCCGGCCCAGGACCATAGAGCTGCTGGCGCAGTTCTCCCCCTTCCCCCAGAAAGACAGGGAAAAAAGGAGGGGAAAGGGAAAGGAAAGAAACTCATGGGTTGACATAAGGACAGTTTAATAGAAGAGTGACAGGAGAGGGAAAATAACAATAATACTAATGGTAAAAGAATATATAAGACACAAGTCACTCTCACCACACGGTGAATTGGTTGCCCAGCCCAGCCAGAGCAGTGATCGCGAGTACCCTCCTGCTCCCAGCTAACCCCATTCATACGGTACGGAATATTCCATTGGCCATTCCGTTATTGTGTCTATGCTCCTTCTCGGCTTCTGTGGGAAGCTGAAAAATGTCCTTGAAAAGTATAAACATCGCTTAGTAACAACTAAACCAGAATGTATTCTTGACGTTCACAGCAATCACTAGGAAGAAAATTAACTCCACCCCAGCTGAAACCAGGACATCTGTTTATGTTCTTTCAGATTCCTTAAGCTTCTGCCAGTTATTTTTAGAGTGTCCACTTGAATGCTGCTTGCAGAGAAATCGTCTAAGAAGTCATCCGCTACCTGACCAGACAATATGTTTAATGGCAAGAAAAATAGAAATGCCAGATCTCAAGAAAAACGCTTGGGAACGGAACAGCCTCATTCTGAAAAGTTTTGATTGCGCTTTAGAGGATGAGTATGTTACTGGATTGATGCGAGGGTTTTCAGTCAGTTGTGTTTGCAGGAAGCAGGCGGGTAGGAGCTTTTTACTGTTTCTACACAATATGTAAACAATATTCCATATGGTGATTTTTTGGAAGCCAGTCAATTACACACAGTAGATGCCAGTTGTCGGGAACTCACAGCCATCAATTTTTGGACAGTTAACCTCAAAACTAACTGCACTTCTAAACTGTTGTTGAAAACTTACGTAAATGGTCTGAAACATTAAGACTGGAAATAATCGGCTGTAGTTTTAGTTGTAATTGTTTTTCATCTAAGTTGCTTATAAAGATTATTTCATTGATTGCCTCATAAATTTAACTGAAAACTTGCTTTTTTTCTGTGATGAGGTAGCATTACAAAATGAAAGAACGGTCTTCAGGGGAACTGTGTGATTAACGTGGCTTATTCTATTGTTTGTTTTCTTAGTGAGCAGATAATCAGTTTGCTGGCCACTGCTTTGGAAAATCCAGTGAAGCAGAACGAGGAAAACCCTGAGCAAAAGGTAGCACTGCTTGTCTTCACAGTCACGGCTCTTTCAGCTGATGGTGAATGAGTGAGTTATTTACTCCTGAGTTGGATTCAGAACACCGTGATGACAGAAACTGAGAAATCCCTATTGCATTTCTTGATTGCAAAAGCATACACAGAAAAGTTAATCCTATTTGAATTGGGTACTTCTGGCACCTCATTAAGTTAAACCACTGAACTACCTTTCAGAACACTGTTATGTGTTCTGCAGTAGCGAAAAGAATGCCTTTTGGAGCTCTCGCATCACACTGAGGAAAATAATGTTCATTTCTTAATGTCACACACGTCTGCCTGTGGCAGTCACCCAGATATACGTACCTGCCTCCAAATTCAAAGCAGCAGGCGTGCGCTGCACCAGTCACCAAGTTGCTGCTAACGTGTTACTTGCATTCAAAGAGTGCTTCAGAAGTTTATGGCAGCTTAAATCTAACGCATTTGCACGTATTCTTTTCTGTTGGTCACCCTGGCTAGGAAGCGGATCGAGCAATCTGTGCAGCTAGTACTGTCCATCAGGCTGATCGGATATGCAGACGCATCATCTCTCAGACAATGAAGGATGCCAAAGGTACGTGTAGCGCATTCTAGGTGCTAGCTGGCAACATTAAACTAAACCAATGAAATTCCCTTGGGGTAAATTGTTAAAGAATCCCAGCCCTGCAGGTGTGACAGAGGCAATCGCCGTCAGAAGTCTGGTCAAAGTTATTGGTAGAATGTGAGCTAAAGTCTGTAAATTTTGTCTTTAAACATGAAGTGAAAAGTTCAGGTTTTGTTTTCTTTTAGATAAAAATATACTCCCAAGTGAGATGAAAAGCCTGGCAGAAGAACTCAACAAACTCAAAGCAGAATTTTTGGAAGACTTGCGGCAAGGAAACAATTTGAGAAACCAAATTTGCATACAAAATCAATATTCTGACCCTGCTACAAGTGTAACTTCTTCATTCCAACATGAGGCAACCAATGTGGTTAATAAATATATTTTAAAATAATGACATAGAGAATGTTGGTGTTTTTTAAGAGTCCGGAGTGTTTAAAATGCAGTACTCCGCAGAAGAGCTGAAAACATCTGAGAGGCACAGCTTCCTTCTCTGGAGGCTTGTGCCGCCTCTAACTCCTCTCCCTGTATTATGGAACAAAAATACAGTCTAGCGTACTGTGTTTGACTTTGAAGATCAAGCCAACAACAAACCATCCTTAGATTTTAAATTTCACAGAATCATAGAAAAAGTCAGCCTGGGAAGAACACCTCATAGTCATCTACTCCCGTTTCCTGCTTACAGCGGGACCATCTTCAAGCTGGATCAGCTTTCTCAGAGCCTCCTCCAGCTGAGGGTTTGAAGAGCACCTTGGATGGTGACCTGCTGTGCTCTGTCAAAGGGGCAGCTGAGCATTTCCAGAGAACACGTGCCTGGGAAGGTGTTAAAACATAAAGCGTTCAGCATTTCAAGCATGGAGTGGGTTGGCAATGAACTACAGCAGCCAAAGTCAGGATGTCAGCACCTAAGTTTAATCCATGTCCCGCTTGAGTTTAAGTCCCTTTTTTAGATCAGGCTCTTGGCTTCTCTGCTTGTTTCCCTGACAGAAACTTTGCAAAGAACAAGAAATTTGAGATGCAGTTAAATTCAGGCTCTTGAGAGTTACGTGCACATACACACCCATGTAGGATTAACTCCAGTGTCCATAGGAACTTAACATTTGGTGCTGCCTTCAAAGTTGCTAAGAACATATATAGAAGTTCCATATGCAGCAACAACCACCTTACCATGATAAAAACTCTGATTTTGGACATACATGCACTCCTGAAAAAGAAACAGGAGTAGGAGGAAACAAAGAATTTGGAAAATGACCAAATGTGCAAGATGAACAGTGGACAGGAGTAACAGCGTGTCCTTGTTCAGCTCTAAAATAGGCATTTTCAACTGAAGCAGACTCAAATATAAATACACTTTTCCATGCTTACCCAAAAACTAAGCTTACCTTCCATACCTTATCTAGACCACAGCTGGTCATGAGCTGTTCACCAGTTCTGCTGGCTGAAGTAGATGCAATGAAGAATTAACACGAGACTTAATTAGAAAGTGTTATTTTATTCGTATCTTACAAAAGCAAAGCTTCACAACATGAACTACACTAGATATAGTTATTTCAGAATTAACCTTGTCATCTGAAAACATTCACTAGACCATAAAATTTATTTTACAACTCTAACAGGTTTCATTTTTTTGCATACAAAATATGCTCTTTACACTGAAATACGTATTATTAACAAAGCAGGTACTTAGAAGCACGTACACAAAGATTGCTCAATGAAAAACACTTCAGCAGGGAACAGACTTCCTGCAGCAGAACATCCATTTGCTGTAGATTTTCAAAGAAGCTTAAAATTAATAGAAAACTTGCCAGTGAAGACTTTTAAATTACATTCCCTTCGTCAAAAAGAAACAAAAAACAAACAAGCAAACCCCCCAAACATTCTGGAACAAAACAAATAGCAACAGATCATTTTGCTAGGAAACACCGTCAGAACGTGTCTTCCAGCACTGAGTTTTCTGTTAAAACGCCAATCAACATTTAATGTCAAAATCCTCTTCCATCTAAACATTGCATCTGTGAAAAAACAACTAGTATTCCCTATTAGCTGCGTCACAGTTGGTTTAAGTATTAACCGAGATAATCGACCAAGATCTTCAGTCTAATATTTCCATGTTCATCGGAATATTCCGTCTCAAACTAATACGCCTGTATTAAGAGTACTATAAATAGTGCATGTTAAAAATGTCAACAAATCTGTAAAATAATCTATTACAATAGAAACAAAAACCCCCACAAAGTTAATGATTTGCAACTACAGAACTTAACAGAGTCAAGCCATGGAAAAATTTCAGTTCATTCCCAAACTTCCATGTTAATACAAATTAAAATGCTAAACACCACCTTATAGTATAAGGATGTGTTTTGGTTTTTGTTGTTGTTTTTTTTTAAAAAAAAAAAAAGTTAGTGCAGTGTAGCACATGGAGAACTCAATATGAAAAGTCCTACTAACCGAGGACTCGATCCTACAATTCCTGACAAGTATCCCTCATTGACTCTGAGTAAGGCCTGCCCGTGCAAGGGAATCGTCAGGATCACACTCTAAAAACAATTTTCCAGTACTAATTCCGGTCTTTAAATTATAGTAAATAGTATGTACAACATTATGAAAAACTAATGTGAAAATACACCTTCCAAACCTACTCAGTAGACAGAAGGGAACAGATACAGTCAGGGTACTGTTTGGCACAACTGAACACACAGTATTAGGGTGAAAAATTAAGGATCCTAGTCTGGAGGGTGACCCTCTGTGAGGGCCCAGGACGTCGGCAGGGACCCACCCCACAGATCTGGCTGCGGAATCAAGGGATGAACACCAAAGCCTGCTGCTGCCTAAGAACCCCCCCGGCGAACAGAAGCTTGCACAAGGAAAAGAAGGGAAAATAGTTTTATCACTGTTCAACAGTTTCTAGATGTTCAACATAATTTTATTTTCCTTGGGTACGTCGAAGCAGAAACAATGACATCAAGTCAGCAGTATTAAAACACTTCTAAACAACAATTTGCAAGGTTTGGGTTTAGATTTTTTTTCATACTGAGTTCTATTATTAAGAATATACGTTCCCCCGCAACGGAGGATCCCCTCCTAAATGAGGGCCCCTTTTCAGTAAGATCATGCAGCCTTCCTCTTGCTACCAGCTACTTCCATTGGTGACTGAACTATTCTCCTGTTCCCCTATCCAGGGGCATCATGGTTCAGAAGTCATTTCTCTAAATCGCCAAATCGTGAGCCGACACAAAAAGAAAAGTCCGTAAGGTTTACAGGCACTGCCAATAAAAGTCTCAATGGATCGGAAACCACGTAGATGGAGTGGAAGGATGAAATCTCAAACGTTTGTGCACTCTGGAGTTAATCTCCCTGCTGATACCAAGGGGGGGAAAAGGCTGGAGCCGCAAACCAAGAGAACTTGGCTGTTGTGATCGGCATCATGCAGTACTGGACGGTGCTCCCCGGAGCACCACCATTTCACAAGTTTCCTTGGAGTTGCTAGAGCCTAGGAATAGAAATTTGCATCATCTATCAAAAGGCAAGGAAACTGATCTCTAAAAATTACTAATTGTAATGGTCTTTTAGCAGTAACATTTGTAGTTCTAATATCATATTTTAGCCAAATTCAGATTTTAGAATGTGTCAATATGCGACCAAAAGAGAGTTATCATTTCTATGTTACTCTGACTGGAAGCGTCATGTTACAAAACCTGTACAGGAGCAGTAACTCCCAACTGGATTCCAGTTCAATCAACTTGTAGTCCTTGAAATAAAGGACTCTGTTTGTTTACGCATACAGAGTTGCTGTTTTGCTTATAAAAAAAATTTTAAAAGTATAAAGCAACAAAGGGATATTTTGGAATTACAAAGAGTGTCATTATGAAAAATGGAAATGATATTCTGTTTTACAAATCCACAGAAATGGATTTTGACAAGGCCTGAAACCAAAAACTTTTTTAGGAGTGATACTGTGTTACCATTCATCTTCACCACACTGGAAATACTTCAATGCTGTATTTTTGACTCCCTTACTACAATGTGCAGCCAAGAATCCCGTTCCTTCAACTGGTTACTTAAGCACAAAAAACTCAACAGTAGGTAAGTCAGGTAGAGAGAAACACATTTAGTTCCCAAATTTCTAATTCATTAAAGCCAAATTTACTTCTAAGGCTAAATTCTCAGAAGAGTGTTTTGCCTGCATCAATCTTACACTGAAGTCATTGTAAGTTTTTCCATTGCCTTCGGGGAGCTTTAGCCCATAACAATATAAATTTGAATAAGTCCAATATTTGCTATTCAGATTCCAACCTCTGACTTGCAGAGCATTAACAAAAATCTCCCCGCTTTTAACAAAACATATTTGCTGCCATATTTTCCTGACAGTAAAAGGGGAATATGTAAGGGAAGCTTTAATTTGTCCCAAGTAAGACAAACTAAGGTCAAAGTGCATGTCTAAATATGGGAAAAGTAACAGTTCTTCACTTTTTGAAACATTACAAATTCCTGGGTAGCATATTAAGAGCTTTTATTAATTTTGCTGTTTTATTTAGGTTTATATTAAAGTGCCTGTCCGTTAGCCTCGGTGCTTCTAAAGACGTACAGTATAAAAAAACCCAAACATGTGCAATGGACTTCATGTACATCTTTAGTTACCATTTGTCACCTACAATTATTAATCACAACGACTTCAAACGCACTCAGCCAGTATGCCTCTGCCTGCCTTCCACGTGAACGGTTCAGAAAACCCAGAAGCCCTTCCCCTTATTTCCAGCACACCAAAAGGACAACCAATGTGGGGCAGGGGATGAGACAAACTGACTTTCAAGTGAGCTGAAGTTTACAATAAACTCGATTGTACAACTTTCAAACATACAGGCAACCTATGAGTTGTAGCTTGGCCCAAGATAAAACCGAACAAAGGATTTTTAATTTGTAAACCTCTTGTTTGCTTCTAGTCGAACTTCTGTCAGCAAGACAGAAGTCTAATTGTGCAAATTTTAAATATCTGTACAAATTAGTTTAAGGCAGTTAAAAATCTCATGGAATATATATTAGTTCTACAAGCTCTTTATTATGACTGTTTAAAAATCACCTCCTTTTAAAAAGAATGGCATGTAAAATTGTGCTAAGTGTAGTTTAAAATATGATGTCGTATTTAATTTTTCTTTTGTATAACTAGTGAATGACAAGCTTTTAACTCTTTTTTCCTACCAGAGTTTCATTCACAAAAACCTGTTATCTTCTAGTTTTGTGATGAGTTTTAAAAATAATAGTTAAATTAGTGTTTCAGCCCTAGCGTGAGGGGTTTAGAGCAAAAACTTATTATTAATCTTCATCGGATTAAAGCAAGTTTTACATCAAATTGGATTTGTACATGAAAGTTGCTCCTGTTTGGTTTTCCAGTTTGGAGTAGCTACGTTTTTAAGGATGTCTCCGAAGTAACCATATGTGTCACTGCATCAACCTTTCATATTTTATGGTTAATGTATTCTGTCTTGCCTAGTAAACAGTCTGATAATTGCATCCTCTGTTTTAGGACACACGCTCTGCTTCTACATTTGTAGAACGTTTATTGGGATTAAGTGCAAGCAACTTAAATTTAGCAACCAAAGCACATAAATGCATCCCAATTCTTATAGCACTCTCTCAGCTTTTTTGAAAGGCTACATATAAAATAACAACCACATCTTACACAAAATTTCCCTGGCAAGTTTTATGACAACATGGAAATAAATTTGCTTCCGTTGTCCAACTGATTAATGTGAATATTCCTTATGGGAACGTGCAAGCTTTCCTTCAGCAAGTATGAAAAATATACTGTAATATGTTAAAAAACTAAATGAAAGCATGTTCTCAGTCAATGTTGACTATGTTGGCCTCTTGCAAAATGGCAAGCAAAGTCATACTTATTTTTACACTTACACCCACATATGTTGCACTGAAAAGGATTTTCGAATCCATGACATCCCATGTGAATAGTATAAAGAATATTGTCCGCAAAGTACATGTCACAGTGTTGGCAGTGATGCAGAAGCTGAGGGTCCTGAACTGGAAGGGTCGGAGCTGGCGTACTTGGTTGACTGTTACTTATGCTGGGAGTACTGGTGTGGGCACTGCGATCACTGCTGGGACCTGCCACGGGACTATAGTTCCTTTGATTGTGTGTAGGCCGAGGATCTGGGCTGGTCGGAGATGAACTTTGAGGAATATTTGCTGACGCAGCTGAAACTACTGCAGGTGCAGCAGGCTGCTGTATCATGAAAGGCTTTTCATCTTGACAGGAAACAACGTCAGGAGAGGCTGGATTTTGGTTTTCAGGTGGCAAGCTAGATAACTGTCCGGCTAATGTAGAGAGCTGGTTTAAAGGATTATCTACCATGAGGTCTTGCGGATCTCTGGGCAACCCACTGCTCTGGGTTGTTTTTGTCATGCTCTCATACGCTTCAGTCTGGATATTTGGGATTTCATGAGTGAAATCATTAAGGTAGTCTGGTTTCTGAACCACCATGGAAGGTGGACTCAAATTAATTAATGCTCGTCTGCTGTACCCCAAATTGCTGGTCTTCTTCTGCAAAACCCCCCACATTTTCTTGCTGCTTAGGGAAGACCTTGTACCCTTGATAGGTACCATTTTATGTTTGCGCCTGCGGTGGTGAGATAAGTTGCTTCTGTCGCTGCAGCGAAAGGAACACAATTCACATTTGTATGGTTTTTCACCAGTATGCGATCGCATGTGAGCTTCCAGATGACGTTCATAAGCTGATGCAAAGGGACACAAATGGCATCTGTGCGGCTTCTCACCTGGAAAGTTAAAATAGATTATACTACAGCATCTCACACAGTGCTTGAAAAAGGCTTTTCATGGAACAAGAAGTAGCTAACTGGGAGCTGCTAATCAGTTCAGTTTCAGCTTCCGTCACTGCTAGTCTTGAGTTTAGCTGGGTATTTGGTGGAAGAGTGGAATAAATTTAGACACCTCTGCCTCACCCAAGTTACAGTAAGCATAAGAAAAAAATGTGACCAGAATTAGCGTAAGAGAAAACCTGACTAGGAATTGCAGCAATGATGGCAAGGACTGAATGTAATGATGTTTGTGTGGTGCTCTTAACCGGATCCAAACTCTACCTCACCTATACAGCCTTAAGCACTTGGCTACAGGAACATCTGCACCACCAAAAATGTAACCGTTCTTAATGATAATGGCATTTAAACATTGAGGGAGGGCGTCCTTTCGGTATCTTCCAAACATTCCTACTTTTAAAGATCCTGGAACTATTATCTAAATAACCCACGTACACATGCATCCACTCAACAAGTGAATTTTGAAAAAGGATACTGTGGCTGAAGAGTTATTAAAGAAAACAAAAGCCAGCTAATCCCTGGACAGCCGTGTGCTCTACTACACGATAGTACCAGATACTGTCCTTTCTGACAGGTAGAACTTTGCTCTTCTAGTAAATGATATTTAGAGGTATTCACATTAACACTTTTAAAAGAAGTACTTAGAAAACTTTCAAGCATGATCACAGGCCAACACATTTGTAACATAATACTTGGCAACTTCTGATTTTCCTTTCATAGACTGATCTTTTAGGTGTTTTTAGATCCAGGTCTCTAATGTTAGAAATGCCTAAAGGATTTAATGCATGTTCAGGTGCTGAAATGAAACATCATCTTATCTCCCCGTTTAGAATACCAGGTCAGTTTCTAAATCACTGTTGTGCAACTGCTTCTCTTGACACACACCATGACAAACTCCAAAAAAAATGTGAGTGGGCTCCTTCTCTTCAGCCTTTATGGGTTTTTTTGAAGCATTTTGTATTATTTTAAATACAGGGCAATACATCTGTTTTGTGGCTATCAAAATCCACCTAAAACAACTGTAAAAGCCACAGATTGACCGCAGCGAGGGCCACTATTACACTGCAAGCACTGTATAGGCGCCACAAGACAGCACATGACTGATCAGAAAGCCCTTTCCATGTTGAGCATGCCACAATTTGGAATCACAACCTGGGATAACAAATAGAAGATTATGGGGGATTTTTCCTATATCACTGGCTCTTAAAAAGAAAAGAAAGCAATTTTTGTGCTACCTTGAAGTACCTTATTTGCATCAACTGCATAATTTCTCCGTAAGCATATATAACTATTCAGATTATTACATGTGTGTAAAGATCTGGAGATTTGGTACAAATGACGATATAAAATGACTGACAAACTCCCTGCATTCACAAAGAACTTGTCACTCTGAATGGTCTTATTTAATTCTAAACTGGTTACACAGAGATAAAGATTTGCATCCCATGTTGCACACCCTTAATGCAACATAGCTGGTGAACTACTAATTATACTGCTGTCAGACTCAGCATGAAGTTAATTCTGCAGTAAGGTGCACTTAATAATGGTTGCATGATCATCCTGGGTCATAATTACTTTGGCAGATACCTTGCTGCGCTTGCATGTTATCCAGGATGGATTATTTGTTTACTTACATTGCTCTGAAGCTACTAGTCAGCTATCGCTTCCCTATTTTAATGCTGATTCAGTCACCCTGTGCCTTCATAGTCCATGCAAACCATCCTCTTGGCCCTTTGCCATGCTTCTGAGCAAAACAACACTCAGATCTTGAGAACCAAGAGAACTCCAAACTTCCTTGTCCTGGAGTCCCCTGTCTCTGTACAAAGAAACAAAACAGGGCTTTCTGAAGAGCCATAAAGGTAGTGGCAAAATGGTGTTGCCATCAGGACACCAGTGCTGTGTTAAAATTAAGGATATGAAACATATTGTAAAAAGGCAAAGGGGAAACTATACAAAGAAACAAAAAAATCCTCTGGCAGCCTGAGATTCTTGTCTATATTATAAAACTGAACAGATTGCTATAGGGAAATGAACTGTTATCATTGTACAGTTACTGGTATTTCAGTAGGCATCAGACATGTTTGAACCAGCGATCCGGTTTCATCTGTTCACTGTGTGAAGGTGTGTCCAAATTGCTGAAGCTCTTTGACAGACAGTAGGCTGCCACCCCTTGTATCCCTCTCTCGCTGCTAGCTAGCTTTCTGAAACAGAAATAATTCAGACTGCATGATTTTGCAGTAGAGTGATATGTGCCTTCGATTCAGCTACCTTTTCCTAGCACCTTTGTGAAAGTTTCTTTGATCAAATGAGTCATGCGTATAACCTCTGATAATGGGAATACCTGCAGCAGCACTGAGACAACACTCAAGCCACACATAAAGCTCCGTTCTTCTGGTATAATGCTAACAATATCACATACTATGACCATGAGAAACAACTCAAAATGTTAGTCAAGGCACAAACCCAAAGTGTTTTGCTTTGCCCTAAAAACCTAATTTGTGTAGCTCATGGAATGTTTGCTTCTGAATAACGATCACTGGGTCAGGGATTTTTGAGGATACTTCTCAGCATCTGTCCTGGTTTGGGCCAGATCGGCCCAATCAGGTGGAATGACAGATGCTCTTCTCTCTCTCCTGCTCTGCTTCGAAGGGAGGCAGGAGAGAGAGAGAGAGAGAAAAAGAGAGACTAAGAGTTTAGAAGGAACTAAACTACTTTAATGAAATATTAATAATAAAATAATAAAAAGAAAATAATGAAATATATACAAAACTGTATCAAGCTCCCAGGATGATGATCACGTCACCAGCAGGCACTGGGGAAGTCCCAGACTGGACTCAGTGACGGGTAGGAACTGGATTCCAGATCTGGATTCAGGATCAGGATCAAAGGCAGATGAACAGAGTCCTCCTTGGACACTGGCCACTGAAGTAAAAAAGGGCTGACCCTTTGATCCCTCAGCTTTTATACTGAGCATGAGGCAGATGGGATGGAATACCCTCTTGGTCAGTTTTGGGTCACCTGTCCTGTCCACTCCTCCCCGCAGGTGTGACCCCTCTATGCTTTTCCGCTTCCCACCCTCCAACGGGGCAAATAACAAAGCTGGCTGCCCTTGGTTGTGATAACAATAAGGATAAGCAGGAGCCTCTCTGCATCCCATCCCATCCCTTGGCATCAACTATAAACATGGGTCTTACCACTCTGAGAGCGAACAGTTTCTGCACAACATGCTGTTAATTTCAGTAGTTGGAAGAGGCCTAGCTAAAAAGTAAAGTTACTGAACAAAATTGGTCCTGTTTTACCTCAAACTAGGACAGCATCCCAATTCTTGGTTGGAATCTTTCTTGCTTTTGTATACATTACACTGCAACCATGCTGAAATGGTCATAATCTGCAGCATGAATTGTTTTGCTACCTCTAGCCACTTAGTGACCTCTACTCCCTAAAGTAGCACCAGGATAAGAGAGCATTCTGAAAACACAAAAGAACTGCTAACCTAAGATCTGAGAGTATAAAAAAGGTAGACAACTTCCTACAGGAAGAGAAGGAATGCTGATACTATACCAATACCCACATTTTGATACTTAAAGAAGGAAGATTTGATTTTTTGCTCTCTAGTAGGGCTACAATTTATGACATTTGATATTAAGTAACAACACATATTTCAGTCATTCTGTTTGAGAAACCCCATGCACATCAAAGCCATCAAAAAAATCTCAAGAATCAACAAACATACAATACTAACATCTTCTAGTAGCAATTTATGTCTCCCATCACAGCTCTAGCAGTCGATCTGCTCATGTTGACAACAGGCCAGTAGTAACTATGAGCTTAGGGATGCAAGTTTTTAGATGGCAATAGCTATATGCTACAGAAAAACCATGGAATTTTAAAGCTGATGTTACCTTCTGCATCTTTAAGTACCATTTAAAAATGAACTGCATAAGTCTGCAGTACACTTTCTCCCACCACATGACCTTCATTTCACAAGCTCAGAAATAGCACTGCACAGGGTAAAGCTATTAAAAGAAAAGTATCTCTTTTTGTCCACATACCATATGAGGCAAATGGTAGGTGAAGCTGTAACTGCTTTATGAAAAACTAGACAAAAAAAACCCAACTCCCAAACACACTGCTGATTTGCAGATCTGCAGCAAACCATAGCATTAACGCTGTGTCAAATGCAGGCACACAAGCCACAGTATTTTAGGCACCACTCAAACTACACAAAATTGCCACCGGGAATCTGAAAACAGCAACAGCTACGCACAGAGGTAGTTCACGGTAGCACAAGAGAATTTACAAGATCTTCAGAGTATGAACCTCAGAACTCTGAGGTTGGTTGCCATTTTCTATCCCATTACGCCTTGTCGAAACAAGCCAACGCTTCAGGGCCAGTGAAGGGAGCACTGACTTCCCCAAAATGCATCCTGGGAGTTACTGTGTTTAGAAGCAAGGATTCACAGCAAAGTGAGAATCTGACTAACAATAACGATACCTAAAGAGAGCCACAATTACATCCAAATTACAACCATGTTTCCTCCAAAGCAAGTCCCAGAATGCCACCTACCCAAGACCACTGAAATGATAGACTTACAAGTTTTGGGACAGTCCATACCAGACTGGAAACCTGGAAAAACTTCCATTCTTTGCAGAATACAATTGTTTTTCTTATTACTCTAGTTAACAGCCATAATTCTTCTGTATAAGCATAACATACTCAGCAGGCACCGAAGTCAGACTTCAGAAAGACCTTTCCTTTGTCTTCTCTCATTTGCCATGAAGTCAGAGCTGACTTCGTGAACAGTTTAGGATATTCTAACCTTTACTCCGAGTTTTGCTTTTTGGCTTTATAAACCCAACAGTGTCAAATACTCTTAAACAAGCCTCAGTAAGTATTTTTTGTTTTCATTACTGTTACTAATCACTTATTTCATAATATGCCCTCATGTTTGAATATTCTATCAAGAAGAAAACTTTATTCTTATTACTATGTTTTGAACAACATTCCAGATGTGGAAGTACAAAACAGGAATATTTTCATAGCTAAATAACAGAAGAAGAAAAGCCCCTATAAATCTCCATGTAGCAGCACGTACATTTTTCACTTTTCCAATTAGCAAGGAAAAAACTAAAAGTTACATTTAGGCCCCTTCAATTTACACCGATGATTTCACGCTAAACTTTAGTCCTATATATAGTTACTTCAAATTCAGTAGTCTGCAATAACAAACATAAGTAGGAATTTGCGTAATTTAAATAGGCACATGGCACACCTTTAAAAAAAACTCTACTAAAAAAAAAAAAACAAAAACAAACCAAACCCAAACCCAGTTCTAATTGTTGAGTAACTTTAAGAAGTATCACGCTGCTTGAAGATGCTAACTCCTTACATGCAAACATAACGTTGAGTTAATACCACAATACCTCAAAATGAAGTACTGCAGAATGTTTCATACCTGTATGAATTCTGATATGCTCTATGAGCCGTGCTGTTCCTTTGCTGGCATAGTTGCAGTATCGACACTTCAACTTTCCATCAAATGTCCTTTCAAACCCATCCACTAACATTCCTGAGTTTTCATCCAGTGAAACTTCAACAGAAGGATGATCCAGACCATTCTGATCACCTTCTGTCCCAGCTGTGAATAATGCAACAGAGATTTCAATTGAGAATCAGTGGGATACTATCTATCGTGCTGTGAGAATATGCCAAGTATCTTTTGCTTCCGTATGCCCTTGGTCTTTAAATATATAAAATTATAAGAACAAACGCTGATTAAAACAAAGGTACGTACACATCTTTTGTGATCTGAAAATGACTATCAGAAATGCTTCCATACAATTGTAGTAGTCTGCATAATTATCTGGCACATAAACAGTACAGTCATTCTCAAAAAAATAAAATTTGATAGCACTGGAATTAGGTTACCTCCCTGAAGAGTCTCTGCTTCCTTGTCTCCACTAACTGATCCAGAAATCATATTTACATGGTGAGTCTGCTGTGTAAGATATTCCTGAAAATCTTTTACAAAGTCCAAAGGTTCTGGCTTCTTTTCACCCATATTCACTCCTTACGTTTACAACCTCTTGTGCCTAGAAAGAAAAATATTTTCAAATTACAAGTGTCACTGAATTTGAATGCATTCACAAAAACAAATTGTTTTTTGTTTTTTTATTTTAAGCGAAGGATTGCTTTTATCATACAGCATGACTCAACGCACAAATTGACAACCATAAGAATATTCTTGGAATTTTTAACTCATTAAAGATCACCAAATACATATTACTGGGGAAACCGTTTTCAGCAACAGTAACATAAGAACAATATCAAATTGGATAAAATTACATAATAATCAAAGTCAACATGCTGCTTTTTTTTTTTTTTTTTTTATGGATCGTACCTGAAATTTTAGTTCCCTGCTAAGGTGCAAACATGCTCCCAAAGGTACTCCCAACAGGTCAGATAGAAAGCACAGAGCACAGCTTGTCCACTTTCCCTGGAAGGAAAAAAAGGAAATGCAAGTCCATTATGCTTCCCAACCCCCATGAGTTTTAAAAAAAGAAACATGAAAACATATACATGTTTTGAAACACACGTTCTAACACTCTAAGTTTTATTAAAACAATTACACTTCCAGCAAAAGCTTTTCAAAGACTGCATCTACTCCTTCGTGTATCTCACTGAAAGACACTTGTATCTTACTGATCGTTTGAGTACTTTCTCTGGTGAACATGTGGCTCCAAAAAATCCCAAAGCTGGGTAAGTCAGTTACAGCAACTGTAACGCTGGGAAACCAGCTGAATGTCACTGATTAGCAAAGATGGAAAGAAGCCTTATAGAAAGCAGTATTTCATAGTTCTCCCAAAATTTTAGTTTCCTATCCTGCATAAAAGTCTTAATCCATTTAATTATTTTGCATTGAAACAATAAAAATATTCACTAGAAGTCAGTGGTCGTGCTCTTTTCAGGGACTAAATGACAGGCTTCTAGACTTCTCAGTTTGCAATGAATTTGTAAAGACAGAACCTAGGATTCAGTTGGAAAGAAGGCAATGAATCAGTCACATTACTATTCCTGAAGATTACAATCAGAAGTAATTCATAATGCTACACTTTAAATAAGAGTATCTTTTTATTTGCCAATAACTACTAATCAAAACATTAGGTGTCCTGCAAAAACTCAAGTCCTGAGTTCAAGACCACTTTTAAACACATTCTCTTGTATTTTCAAAGCTATTTACAAATGTTCGTTCATTTTCTGGCATCCAGATGATTATGTTCTTTCACATCATACCTAAGGGTGCTCAACTATTATCATTATTATCACCATTAAGTTAGTTTTGAACACATCTTTACATATCAGTTTTGCCTACCCTCTTTCAGGTATCACGAGCCTCGTGTAGGCTTAAGTTAATTTGTGTTCCATTTGTTGCTGTCTCCTGCAATAAAACAAAGACATCAGGATATGAATTAAAGATGTGGAAGAGAAAAACGGGACAAGGTAATGTAGAGTCCTGACCAGGCCAACTTTCATGAAATTATAATAAGAAGAAATAACAATTTAAAATTAAACCATTCTACATGTTGAATGCTTCAACATGAAGCAACGTTAAAGGTTCATGTTTTCACTGAAAAAAATCTGTGTATCCCTTTGTGTAAGGCACAAAAAATTATTTGATTACTTTTACAATGACATTTAATTTTTAAATAAAACTACACAAAATTTTGAAAATCTGATTGAGGAAAAGGCATTATTTTGGGGATCAACTGCATAAAACTTCCTTTCTCTACCTCATCAATTTGACTTGAAAACATTAATCTTTCTTTTCTTTATGTCAACATAGTTAAGTTGCCACAATTTAAGCACTGCCTCAAACCTCTACATTTGTATGCACAAAAGAATCTTTTGTGATTTTATGAGGGTTTTTTTTTTTTTTTACAGATATACAACCAGCAGTTCTCCTTTTTGGGGAAGAACAATACAGATCAGATGCTTGCTATGTCAATACTGCAAACTAGTCAATGCAATTCTAATTATCAGAAACCTGAGCAGACCAGCTCGTGTTTCACGCGCTCAACTGGGGTGATCGCACCAGATGTCCCCGAAGTTCTACTTACACAGAATGTTTTCTGCATAGCCAACTACATCTTCTCCAGCTTGTACACTGACCATTTTCTACACAGGCACAACTGTTTCTACACAGGCTGAGAGAGCTGGGACTCTTTAGCCTGGAGAAGGGAAGGCTGAGGGGAGACCTTCTTCTTGCTTAGAAGTGTCTAAAGGGTGGGTTGAAGGAGAATCGAGCCAGACTCTTTTCAGTGGCTCCCAGTGACAGGACGAGGGGCAATGGGCACAAGCTGGAACACCGGAAGTTCCATTCAAACCTAAGAAAAAACTTCTTTACAGTGAGGGTGCCAGAGCACTGGCACAGGCTGCCCAGGGAGGTGGTGGAGTCCCCTTCTCTGGAGATTTTCAAGACCTGCCTGGATGCAGTCCTGAGTAATGTGCTCTAGGCATTCCTGCGTCAGCAGGGGAGTTGGACTAGATGATCTCTAGAGGTCCCTTCCAACTCTGAAAATTCCATGATTCCGTGATTTAACATTAGTTACAGTGCTGATGTGTATTAAGTTTATTGTCCAAGACGCGCGACTGGATGTGCTAGGCTGAAAGGTGCTTTAAATATTTTACCTAAACAATTATGCTAAAGAAAATAATTCAGACACAGTAAAAGCAGTAGTTTAACACACACAGTAACAACTCATACTGCAGTAATTATAAGAGAATAAAATAATATGACTACGAGCACATGTACACATCTTGTTTTCTTTTAAGCAATCAAGGAGAAAAAAAAAAAAAGGTGGGGGGAATCTCTCTGCCCCAGTCTCATCTTTTCCAGTACAAATGACTTAGAATCAACACAACGAAGGAGGAAGGACCCCAAACTCTGTCCAAGCCCTTCCTGCTCCTTCTCGAGGAGTTTTGCGCCTGGGAAGAGCAATCGCCGCGGCGGCGGCTGCCGGGCCGAGCCCCACGACCTGTCATCAGCCACGGAAAACCGCCGGTGCCTCCGCCGCCCCCTTTCCCCGCCAGACGCCGTACGAACAGCCTCGCCTTTCCTCCACCGTTCTCCAACCCACGCCACCTTCACGCGTGGGCGGGAAACCACAGGACCACGGCAGACCTCCGCGGCTGTGTGTGTGTGTGTGTCCGTCCCCCCTTCGAAGCCGAGGTGCTCCCCCGGCGAGGCGCGCCCGCCGCCCGACTCCCCTCACGTCAAAGGGAGGGCCCAGCGGGGACAGGCGCGTCACGGCTGCCACCGCCACCCCGGGGGTGGTGCGGACCGTGCTGCCCGCCGAGTCCCCTCACGGCGGAAGGGACGACGGGGAGAGGGCGCTACTCACCGCCGCCACCCGGCGCCACGACCGCCACCCGCCTCCTCTGCCGCCGCCGCCATGTTTGTTGTTCCTCCCGCGGCCCGGCCCGGCCCACTGCAGCCTCGCGAGACCGCGCTGGGGGGGGGGGGCGGGGGCGTAGCCGCGCTGCGCGCGCACCGGCGGGCGATGGGAGGGGGGCGGGAGTCAAGATGGCGGCGGCGGCGGGCGGCTGGCTGAGGAGCTGCGCGAAGGTGAAGCGGGGGGGACCTGAGGGAGCGGCGGGGCGGGGGTTCCGGGCTCGGGGGGATCTCGCCTCGCCTCTCACCTCAAACCACCGGTTAAGGCTGCTGAGGGGCTGGCGAGCGGGGTCCACGGTCCGCTCGGCTGGTTCAAGTGCAGGTCTGCAGAGGGTGAGGGAGGGTTTGGAAAGCGCTCTTTTCCATCTGTCTTGCGGTTTGGTTTTTTTCTGTACGGAGGGGTGGTATTGGGTGACTTCTTGCTAAGAAAAGTTCTTGCAAGTCTTGTGAAAGGGCTCGTACTTGGAGCAGCCCGTGGCTGATGGGCCTGTGAGAAGACAGCGCGGCTGTAGCAGCTGAGGTGCTTTGATGTCTGCTCTGCTTAGCTGAACAGACTTGTGGCACTGTAAGGGTAGTCAAAAGACGAAGGAAACAAGCAGAAAACCTGGGTTTGTGCCCTACATGCTCTTGCTGTGCAGAGTGAGAAGGCATGCTGGCCTGGGACCTTCTCGGGGCAGCTTGTGGGTGTGTTGTGACAATTGAAATAAAGAAGACCAACCCCGTAAATGAGAGCAAGCTTCCTGTGATGGAGCTTCTCTGCTGAAAAGTAGGAGCTGTCTGGAAGCCAGCTGGGACAGATACAGGAGTGGAAGTCATCAAGGAAAGCAAAGTGAGCTTAGGAAAATATATTGATTTGGCCTTTTTTATAATCTTAATGCTGCTGCCAGGTCCACCGGCGTTAAAATCTCATTTTAGATTGTAAAACAAACAGAAGGAAACCAAAATAGCTAATCTTTAAAGAGCTGAGGTGGAGGTAAGAATTGAGATAAACAGAAAAATCAATGTTATCAGCAACCTACCAACCAATTTTCAAATACTTGTGTTTAGTAGGGCAAGCAGTCTGAATCTTGTAGCAGTGTAAATCATTACCTTACCTACAGAAAAAGAGGGGGAAAAAAAAGCAAGGAAGCAGCATCAAAGCATTTGAATAACATACATGCACTTTAAGTAACTATCTGAAAGCTAGTAATACTGTATGACTGCATGACTTCTAAGAATAAAAATGTAAACAATAATATAGTGACTTGCTATTTTATTTTATTTTTTCATCTAAATGTTGAAATAAAGAGTCATTTCTACACTGTGCTATTACTCTGGCATACCTGTGGGTTGCTGCTCTGTGTGTGGGTGTTGCCAAGGTACGTCCAATCCCTCGGGGCCATCCTACTGGTTTTAAGACTTTTCAAGGTTATGAATATTCCTTTTGTCTTGTAGTCCCATCTCAGTCAGGTATTAGACAAGCGTTTATCAAAGCATGCCTGCATAGGTACACTAAAGGTTACCTTTGTTTCTCCTGCCGCAGTAGGACGCCTTTCTCTGCTGCTCTCAAGTGTGTTGGTTGCAGTGGAAGAGCCTCCAAGTGAAAGCTCTGGGGAACAGGGAAAGCCTGGGGTGGTTTCTACTAAGAGGTAGTAAAGGAAGGGACAGTCGCTGTGAGCACTTTCTCAAAACCTCTGGTGGTGTTGCCAAGAGCAGGCCTGCTGTAATGGCTGTAACCTGTAACAAAAACTGAGCTGTTTACTGTGTTTGAGTGTCTTCTACTTGCTAGCCAGGCTGTTGGCAGGTCACCTCGGTCAATACGGTCCCGTGCACTTGTGATTGACCTTGCTGAGGTGCTTCTAATCAAGTTTGTCCACCTTCCTGTTTTCATGAAAGCATGTGAGAAAAAGTCTGTGTATTTTTTGTGGTCTGCAAAATCGTACTTCCCGCTTTGGACAGGACAGAGTCCTCTGCATGTGGTTAGTGATGTGTTCACCTGTGCAGTCAATAATTCTACATCCAAGTGTCAGGTGCCATCACATGAAAGTAGAGGTAATCCCAGAGTATTACCAGTTGTTTCAACAGTGCTGACTTATTGCCTGCTGAGTGTATCTACTTGCAGCTTTTCCAAAAGCTTTCTTTTTTTCCAAAAGTATTCTTAAAAAGGCACCATTCATTTTTCCTGACACCTCTTGGTCAGTACTGGTGAAATATTCTCAGTGATTCATCTTTGGTTAGGCCACCGTGAAAGAAAAATGCACTTTTCTTTTTACTTGGAAATAAAGTAGTGGAAGAAGCAGGAATATGTG
This sequence comes from Burhinus oedicnemus, assembly GCA_008921705.1. Taxonomy (NCBI): domain Eukaryota; kingdom Metazoa; phylum Chordata; class Aves; order Charadriiformes; family Burhinidae; genus Burhinus; species Burhinus oedicnemus. The sequence continues at coordinate 461,450 of VFFE01007136.1, read as the reverse complement.
TGATTTGTAATCCTGTAACTGCTCAGGAAGCATACTGTGTGAAATATAGATGTGTATGTGTGTATATACTTATGTTTTTCCTTCTCAGACCTTGCTAAGAATATGGACTTATGCAGGTGGATGTTTAATAGTTTTGCACGTCTGGGTGTTGAGTGACGCTGCTGGATGTTCTGTAAATAATCGGTTCCTGACTGACAGCTTCCAGAACACGGTTGCCTGGGAGTTTATCTCTGTTAAAGCAACTCTTTCTTTGTTTTTCTGTGAAGACCTACAGTGACTCCAGTACCTTAGTCTTCATTTGAAAGTGTTGCATCTATTGCTGATCATCCAAACTTTGTATTCATGAATCAGCCCCACTAGTCAGTGTTTTATGCAACCAGGGGTGTTGAATGTGAACAAACATTGAATGTTCACAGCAATATTTGTTTTCTATATGACCACTTGGTTGGAATTTCCTTACTGTAATAGAATTGTGCATCTTGTCTCTAAGAGAAAAGGAGTCCATAGATCTGTTCTACATCAGTTTGTCAGCCAGGGAGATGACAGGTGTTGAAAGCCAACATGAAAGAGAGTGAATTATTAGAATGATCAAAGGAATTTTTACTTCCTGACCCCAAAGTTTCTGCCATTTTTTGAGGAATGCTGCTATCACAGTGTGCATTGCAAAATTGTCCTGTGTTCTGTGAGCTAAACAGCAGCCTGGTTACAGCACAGTCAGTCAGTCTGCTCACTGTGAGGTTAGGAGTGTGTGCTGACAAAAATGTATATTGGCAGACATATGCTTGTATATAGATTATTTTTATGGCACAGCTGTGTCTCTACTGGGGGCTTCTGTCAGCAGTTGCCTTGGTAAGACAGTAGTATCTCCAATGTTTAGACTGACACAGCAATAGTGACGGAGATCTGTATCAAAGATCTGATCTGTAGATGTCAGCCACAGAATAAGTTGGGGTTTGGGAGCTATGAGAGCAAAGCCGTTTTTCTGTCTTGCCTCTTTTGAGACCAGTCAGTCGAACTGTGCTTCTTTTTTGAGTACTGCTTTTCAGGAATACATTTTGCAGCAGTTTCGCTACTGTTAGCCTGTTGCTTTTTGAGCCAGATTATACTAATTATGCTAACTTTTTTTAAAATCCTAAGAAATTATTCTGTTGTTAGAAAGTATAATGTGTTCCTTTCTAACACCTGCTGTTACCTACTTGAGTAAGTCTCACTAAGTAGTTCTCCAAGGTACAAACTAATTAATTACCTGTGGCATTATCTATGTCCACCCACCTGACAATCACTGTGTGTAGCTTGCTCCCAAAAGCCACTGTCTGTTTTGTTCATTTTTGTGACCTTTGCCACATAACCTTAATGCCATTCCCCTATAGTAAAATGCTCCTCCACTCGCTTGGTTGGATAGCCAATGCTTCTTGATACCATTTGAAATTGTTGTATGTCATTGACGAACTGGGAGAGGTTAAGCATAAATTACTCAATTTTAGTTCCTTCATGTACTTTCTTAATAAATCAACCAAGTAAGACACAGTAATGATTTGTTACATAGTACTATCAACATACTAACTATAGGATTTAAACTAACTATAGAGAAATTAACTAAGGAGAAACACTCAAATGCCAGGGCTTCGTCTATGAAATGTGTGCTCACTCTGAAAATCATGAAGTGGTGGATAAGAACTCAGTTTGAATACAAAAATCCACAGTGCTGGTGAAGTTATGCCCTTTCACGACAACATAGCAATAATCCAGATGAAGTGCTGTCAGATTGCTTTAGAAGTGAGAGTTGCTGGCCTCTAGAAAATCAGGGAGAAAGCTAAGTCTATCATTAAAATTGACTGGTCTTCTGTAAAAACATTTGTATGTCTGTTTTACTTTTACTGGTATTATATTTGTTAATGAAGAGATTAATTCTATCAAAATACACACTACTATTCCAGCAGACTTACAAAATCATCTATAAAAATAAATACTATCAGCAGGGTTTATTTGCTGTAAACACTAAAATGGACTAAAATTAATGTTTGTGAATACTTTGTAACATAAAATTGTATTAGTAAACTTCCAGAAAGAAAATTGTTTAGGATTAAGAGAAGAGTAATTCATTAGTAATTAATTAGAGAACATTTTCTTTTAGGACACTGGGGGGGGGGTGGGGTGTGTGGTATATCTTCTCAAAAACCTTCAAACTAGACGTTGAATGTAAATTATATCTCCTATTCCATTCCTGAATAAAAACACTGGGTTAAATTGTGTATTGTTGTCTGTCTACAAATACAAATTCTATTAACTGGTCTGATGTTCTATGTTTTTTGTCAACAGCTGAAAAAAAATTTGCCAGTGTACTTGGCTCCTTGGAGGGCTTCTCCGTGTGTCTTTAGATCCTCCAAATCGGAACTTAAGCCAAATCTAGCCAGTGATGGAGTTGTCTGTGCTCCGCTCCAGACCTTCACTGAAGAGGAGACAATGCTGAAAAATATGGGTACCTATTATCTGTATGGTTAAAATTCAGAAATGTCTAACTAGAAGTGAAATTTTAGCTTAAAAATTTCTTTTCATTCTTTATTTCTAGTTAAATGTTGAGATTGTTGTGTGGGCCTGTGCTTAATTTTAAAACTGCTTTAGTTCACAAGAGAAAAATGTAATGTTCTTTTTCCATGTTACCATAGCACAGTTCCACATACTACAGTACAGTTTACTCTGCATAAATATTACCTGTTTAAAACTGTTGCTGTCGCAGAAGTGAAGTTGCCTGGCATTGACTCATGCCCCTTCTGAAGTGTTTAGTTCAGCTATAGTTAACTGCTCCGGCTGGTTTTCAGAGACTTCAAGTATACCCAGAACGGTGACAGAGGTGATGGGTCTGCCATGCAGCCAGGCCTGCATGAAGAGACCATGTTTCAGAAGGGATCCTCAGAGGTGAAAGAGCGAGGACCGGCAGGAGAGAGCTTATAAAAGGCTCTGGTTAAACAGGAACAGTCTTACAGGATTTTGTGCACTCAGAATAACTTGCATTAAAACCAGAGACGTCTTCCCAAACTGCAGGTTTAATTTATAAAGAAATACGATACAGCTAACCAAATAAGGGATGTATTTGGAGTATTTTCTGTGATTTTTTTGTTCAACCAGTGTTACATAAGTGTTGCTGAGATGTTTTCAAAGTTTCTGTATTTACAGCAAGTATTTGTTTTGGTTTAGAGAGTCGTAGCTGAGTTCAGAAAGCAATTATGATTGAACCTTGTGGCACACCACCTTGCTTCACTTGGGCAATGTTTTGTCCTTTTATTAACTTGTCTGGGAGAGACAGGGAATCCGTGCGTAACCTGTCAGAAGTACCACATGACTGTTACATTGATCTTCAAGGAGAGTGTTAGAATACTTACACGCTGTCTTTCTTCTCTTCATTACAGTGACAAAATTTGCTCAGGAACGAGTTGCACCTTTGGTGCAAAAAATGGATGAGGATTCGAAAATGGAAGACTCTATAATACAGGGATTGTTTGAACAAGGGGTCTGCACACTTTTACTTGATCTTTTATTCAGAAATTGACATCGTTTTATGAATCTCTAGCTATGCACTTTTCAGATTTTTAGATTAAAAGATTGAGGGATACAATTCAAATGAACTAATGAATCATTACAAATTTTGGATATATCAATAGCAAGGCAGCTTTCTCTTCTTTACTGGATTATCACTCTCCATCTTTTACTGTAATACTCTTTCCATCTCTCCCTCTCCTGTACCGCATTCTTCATCTTATCTTTGAGTTCCTTGTCTTCCTCCCCCCACATTTTTTTTTTGTTTTTTTTAACTGGATAAGCATAATTGCGTAGAATGCTAGAACCAGCATGACTCTGATAAGTGTTGCTGGAAAAAGATATCAGGAGTCCTTTATGTCCTTACTGGCCAACCACAAGGACTGGTGTTGCAGATATCCTGTTGATCATGCCTGGTTTCAATTTTAGCCTTTCCTCCTATCAAACCTAAAGCTTGTCTGTGTTTAGAATGTCATTTTATACAATGACAACTGTAAATATTAGACTGCTGTTTAGATTGCAGTTGTTCTGGAAAATGTAATCAAATTTGGGTGATGATTGGCCTGTAAACTGCACACGTTAGTTATTTCTTGCATGAATTGACTCTCAATTTCTGTGAAGAATTGTTAGTTTGTTAAGGGTATTGAAGGAAAACAGGTCTTTGGGGAAGGAACTGGAAATACTTTGTGCTGGTTTGAGGACATACTTACATTATGTGTTTTTCATTTTAATGTCTTAAGTATCCACTGGGACTGAAAAGTGGTTGACAGGAACCAACAGATTGATGTATTTGCATCTTTTCCATTGCAGCTGATGAGTATTGACCTTGGGGAAGAATACGGAGGAACTGGAGCTTCATTTTTTTCAGTCATATTGGTGGTAGAAGAACTGGCCAGAGTTGATCCAGCTGTAGCTCTTCTATGTGAACTCCAAAATACACTAACAAATAAGTTGTTTACCACATACGGAACGGAAGAACAGAAGAGAACTTACTTGCCCAGAGTTGCTAAAGATACAGTGAGTCAAATTCTCACTTTACTAAACTATAATGTAATTTTTAATAGGTAAGTAATGTTAGTGGGGTGGTTTTTTTCAGTAACTAAATGGTTGACTACAGCATTGAAAAATACGTGTGAACTTTGAAACACTAGTTAGAGCTGAGCTCTGTGGTGATATAGATACATCCTGTCATCAGTAGCTGACAGGTAAAAGTGGAAAGTGTTTATTAGTTTCATTAAAATTTAATTTGCTGTGGAAAAGAACTTTAAAGCAGTTGACTTTGAGAGCCGTGTAATTACATAGTGTTTCTATTCTTAATCTCCATATCTGGAACAGTTACTTTGATGCAATAGGTTAAAATGTTTGAATTTAAGAGACTTGTGCTTGTTTATAACTATTTTTTTTGCAGAATTTGTTATATGTTGTACCTATACGTGCAGTAAAAATTAATATGATTTTTCCCCTTCAATTCACAGATAGGCAGTTTCTGTCTTTCGGAGGCTGGATCTGGCAGTGATGCTTTTTCTTTGAAGACTCGGGCTGAAAAGAAAGGAGACTACTATATTATCAATGGCTCAAAGATGTGGATTAGCTTAGCAGAACATGCAGGAGTTTTCTTTGTGATGGCAAATACAGATCCATCCTTAGTAAGTTGCTAAAGAATAGTTGCATTTAAGTAACAGCTTATATATATATATATATATATATATATATGAAACTATGGATTTTGATTAATAATCTGGTGTTAAAGGTTAATATTCTTTGAACCTTTTCCTAGCTGACAGCAAACCTTTAAAAATATTTCCCAACGAAAACTGAGAACTTGCTGAGCAACTTAATAAATTCCTCCCACCAGGGAAAATAAAAATGTCAGAATCATAATTGCTTAGATGAAGAGCACAGCATGCATTGGTATTATTCTGAGTAACAGAAGAACAGACAGTCTAAGTCTTTCCAACCCTTCTGACTTAACTGACAAGTTGCTGTTGTTAAAAGGCAAAATAGAGCTTAGGCTACATGCCAGGGAAAACTAACAAGAATACAACAGGGAAATATGTTCAGGTAAAAAAATAGATAGCTGAATATGCGTGTTTCAAGTTTTGTCACCAATTTGCACATATGTAGTAGATGCAGAAAAGTCAACTGCAGGCTTTAAGATGTACTATACCAATACGGTAGAGTGATAAGCAAATGCAAAACTAAATTGATTAAAACTTTTAGTTATTTTTTGAACTTCTTCCAGTATCTCTTTCTGAGGACTTTAACTTGAAGATATTTATTTTTAAAATTAAAATTTCAGGTTCTGACTAAATAAGAAGAGCAGTTTTTCTTTCATTGTATCGAACAGTTGAACATTGTGTCACTTTCTGAATTTGTATTCATTTTTTCACAAGCTGGTGGGTGATTTGAGTAGTACATACAATGTACACATAATCAAAATATGTTTGATAAGCCAGTTTCTATGTTTGTAAACTGCTGTGCATTGCCGTATAATCTGGCGTTGTTTCTGTATTAGTGTAGCATTTTAAAAATACATAATACATTGTCTGCTTGAAGTTAAAAATTTGCTTTTAAATATTCAAGAAGGAGACCAAAAGTCAATGCTGCCCAAAGATTAAATAACAGTTGACGTCAGTATAAATGAGAAAACAGACCAGTGTAGAATTGTGTACTGAAATGTACACTCTGCACTAGCAGCTCCCATTTGGTGAGATGGGCTGTCATTGAGGTGAGATTAAAACAGCAGCCTCCTCTTTACTAAGAGGCGACTCTTCCAGTAGAACCACAGGACTTTTTCTGCCTCTCAGTGTCACCCTCTTAGTGAGAGGAGGTGCTGTGGACATTAGGGGCAGGGAGAGATGGAAACGTGGCCAGGAACACCTCACATTTCTGTCTCATGGACCTTGTAGTGTGCTGCATAAGAGGCACTGCTGTGGTTCTAGCTGGCGGAAATGCTGAGGGAGCAAGAATGAGTGGTGGAAAGGGAGAGAACTGCGAATAAGAATTACACAGAGGGAAAAAGAGAGAGTGACAGGAATCACCGTTCTGTACCTCAAGAATCTAGACCAGAAGATTGTAAGCCTGTATGTAGGAGATGCCAGAATTTAGATTTGCTACATAATGTATGTGTTGTCACATTCATTATTTAGTGTTCTGTCCAGATCATTGAACACCAAATCAACTCTTTGAGCTTTTTGATAACAACCATCATAATGATTTCAGACTACTTTAATTAATTATGTTCCCACTACCTCTCTAAAGTGAAGAGACAGTGATACCAATGTTCAGCAAACCGGAATCACAAGGAGAATGTGTGCATCAATTCTGGATGTTAGATTTAGTCCATTATAATACTTACCATTATGCTTCACTTTGAATATTCAAGCACAGTTCCCAGTAACACCACTCTCATCAGTCAGTGCTCTTACTTTGGACAACCTTAAAAGGAAGAGTATATTATGCAGCATTCCATGAGAAGAGTAGCTGGAGTAATTGGGCATAAGTAAAATCTTGCATCCTATAGAATCATCTGTCAGGTGGGTTTAGAGCCATTATTCGTTCAACGACTTTAGCCTAAAGATACCCGATGTCGTCTTGCAGTACATTGTTTGACTGTGACATATGTTCCAACAGCAAGCAGTAACTTCACTGCACGGCAATAACTTGCTTTCCCAGTGATTTCCAGTATAGACAGGCAACACAGTCCTGTCTGTTTTATTTACATAATTCCAGTCCCCTGTCTTATCAAGACAACTTCTAAAGTTGTTCTGATTACGTTTTCCACATGGAATATTTTAATAGAAAGGTATCTCTGGCCTTTGTTAAACCTTAATTAGTAGGCAGAGAGGGAACAGATGATGGTGGCAGTGTTTTATTTAGCAATATAGTATTCAGCAGGTGTAAAATTTCAGTATTGGAGCGAGATATTTTGACCAGCATTTGGTGATATTAGTATAAAAAACAGTTCTTGATTATTTTTTAATTTGTCCTAGGGATACAAGGGAATTACATGCTTCATAGTAGACCGCAACACAGAGGGACTACATGTAGGGAAGAAAGAGGACAAGCTTGGAATCAGAGCATCTTCTACCTGCCCAGTAACATTTGAAAACGTTAAGGTATTTTAAGTTGTTTAGCTATTGAAGCATAATTTGTATATAATTGGAACTTGACCACATATAAGGAAAGAATGTTAACTAAATTACCAATATTTTTTTTTTCCTTAGGCATACGGGTTGTTTGGCATATTTTAACTTTTTCCTCCCTATTCTTTCACAGAAGTCTTGAGGGGGATTGGGTTTCTTAAATTTTGATACTGTTTTTCTCAATCATCAGTTTATAATCACATGTATCAGGAAGTGTTTTAATCCGATATTCTAGGAATCAAATGTCTGGTTTATGTTTTATGCCTTCACGTAAGAGGAACATTAAATAAAACATATACACTGATTCACCTGTGAACCCTACTAGCAGTTGCAAAGCAGAATAGAACAGAAATAATTGAGTGTTTTTATTCTTTAGGTTCCTGAAACCAGTATCTTGGGACAGGTTGGACAAGGCTATAAGTATGCAATTGGAATGCTAAATACCGGCAGAATAGGTATTGCTGCACAGGTGAGTAATTTTGTTTAATACTGAATACAATCAGTATATGACTTTGAATTTGGATTGAAATTTACAAAATATTTAAAACGAATAAGAACAAATTATTTAGAAAATACTTTATTAAAACTAAATTGCCACTAGATGTCACTATTCCTGTATCTAAGTTACAGCAAAATACTGAAACAAATGTAAATGGTAAAATTCTCTTTTGGTGATATAAGCAGTAGATTTAGAAAACATTAAGTAGCAATTAGTTTGTCTTTGGTGGTTAAGTTATTGCTACTGAAATATACCCACATTTTTATCTTCCATTATGCAGATTTATTTTACAAAGAAAACTAGCTTTGGAAAATATAACACTGAAATATATAATATTAATGTTTCCAACTATGATTGTATGGGATTGCCAAATATGACCTTATGCTAACTGATGTTTTCCCAACAACTTATTTTTAAAAGTCAAGTTATTTTTAAAATAAATACATTGTTTTTATAGCAGAAGTGTCCTAGTTCATTGTTGTGTTTGAAAGTTGCACCTTATGGCATCTTAGGGGAAAATATTTGCTGACCTTGGTGTTATTTCAAAATGTTGTATTTTGTTCTAAACTGAGTTTGGATCTCAGATTGCTGTTGATTTCAGTGGGAATCAGGTCCAGCCCTATAATAAAATATTTATGACAAGTTTTTGTATTTTTAATTTACTTTTGAAAGTAATCTTTTCTTTGTTTCTACTTTGCTGTGGATGGAGTTGTGCTGTGTAGGGTGTAATATGTCTGTACTACCAATCTCTCTTATCTTTTGCCCTAGTTTCCAAACGGACCAGAAGTAATAATCCTCATGAAATTTAGACTTTCCACATGGCAGTATAGTGTGCTGCTAAATGGGTTGGCTTTTCCATCATTTTTAAAGATTATCTGTGATTAAACTTTGTCTGATATGGCATTTAAAAACTAGGGCTGTGGGCCCCGTTGTTCCCAGAGATATAAATAATATAGAAGCTCTGGCAGTAAAATACATGGTCTGGATTTTACTCTTAATTACTGCAAGTTTCACTTATAACCTAATTAAAAGCTAAGGTCAGGTAGTTGTTATATCTTAGTTACTACTTTCTTGGCACCTTCAAATGAAGAGAAATGTACTTGAATATACAAGAACAGCAGTTCTAAAGCCCTGTAGTATTGAATTTAGTTTTGCAGTAGTAATAGTTTTAAAAGATAATGAACATCTTATAAAATGTAATTGTGGCTGTGAAAACAGTTTCAGACAGTTTTAGTGCAAGCTGCATATATTGTTACAGGTGCTGAAGTTGATATATTTGGTTATCTATATGAGTTTATTTAAGAAAGCAACAAATCTGGTCATACAGCTGATTAACAGCAGACTGTATTATTTTCTTATGTTCTTTTCTCACATACTCATTTTCCTGTGTATTGTGTTTTGGTTTTTTTTCTAGAATCTTAAATGATTAAGGAGTAGATGTCTGAACCCCATCAGAGTCATGTTTTTATCTTCTTGGGGCCCTTGGCTTTCAGCTTAATATGTGGGTCTATCCAAAAATACCCATACACTCCTGTGCATCATTAGAAGTCGTTTGACACAAGCTGCTTGATGTGACAGCTGGCTGCCACGTTGTAGTGTCCTGTCTTGACTCAGAAAAGTTTTACGAGATTCCAATTTTACCATATACTGTTACCTTGCTTTTTAATAATTCTTCATGCCATTCGTTTCCCTTTTTTTTCCCCCCTCTTATTTGATGCTTCTCCTAATCTAATTTCCTATCTTTGTTTTTCCTGGGAAAGAAACTAGATACAAAGAATGCATTCAGATGGATGGTAGTTGTATAATGAAACCAACTGATCTTTACTAATAGCTATGTATGCCAAGATATATGAAAGGCAAGGTGCTTTCTTTACTATCTTGTTTGGAATGTAATACACTTCTCAAAGCTTGGTGATTAAACAAACATAAAACTAGTTTACTTTTCAGATTTCATGATGTTCCTTTAGGCTAACAAATCAGACACTAAGGTAGATGTGAGTTACCTCTTTATAAACGTTCATATGTAGTTTTCCCAGATGTTATCCTCCAAGATAACAATTGTGTTTTGCTGCCTTTGCTGCTGAGTGAAAAGTGTGTGAAAAGACAATGGGTCTTCTAAAATTGTTCGCTTGAGTTGGGTTTTTTTCTAGAAAATGCTGGAACAAATGTTATCTCTCATTCCACTATATTAATTTTCTAACTTCTGAAATAAATTGCTACTTCAAACATTCTAGTGTCTTCTATAAAAGGAGAAATTATTTTGATTATGAAAATAGCTTTGAATAATCAAATTATTTTTCCTTTCATAGTGTAATGTAGATCTATAGATCTTTAGTTTACAGTAAATTTCCCATGTAATTGAGAATTCCCAGAAACAATTAATATTTGCACAACCACAGCTGACCCATACGTTTTGTTCGAAAATTAGTGGTAGTGTTTTCACACATATTTTGCCTTTATTAAGAAAGTTTCTTTCAGGAATGGAATAGGATGGAACAGGCTTATTCCGCAAAGTTTGATTTTTTTTTTTTTTTTTTTTTTTTTTTTTTTTTTCCTAACTCACCTCAGTATGTCTTATTTCTTACAGATGTTAGGACTGGCCCAGGGGTGTTTTGACCATACAATTCCCTATACAAAGGAGAGAGTCCAGTTTGGGAAAAGCGTATTCGATTTCCAGGTATTTGTTAATGAACACATGGGAAGTTTCCTCCAAGAGAGTAGTAGTTACCACAGTAGATGAAGTCAGTAAGTAATCGGACTTGCATAATTTGTGCTCCACCTTGTGTCATGTCACTTAACCAATATTTGAGAAGAATTTTTCAAAAGAATTTCGGATGAGCATTCATCTGCCACGTAAAATATACAAATATACAAATTCAGTGCTATGTGCCTTTGCTAGTACCATATAAATCATTTAAAACTTAAAAACATTGTTAACATAATTCCTTTTGCTTGACAGTATATTCACTACCTTTGAAAATAATATACATGGAACGCCTTTCTCTTCTGATTTTAATATCACAGTATGTTGAATGTGTTCCAGTTTTTATAGCCTTTCATGAGGTGCAGGGGAAGGCCTTTTTCTGGAGACACTAGAAATTATAAAAAGATGAGGAAAACTGATTGAATTATTAGATTTCCTGTGCTATACAAAGACGTTTAGTTTTCATGATGATATCTGTATCTTAAAATGAAAAAGACTCTTTGTTGCAAAAATTATGTATAGTTTAATAAGGAAGATATATAATTGTAATTACTATAGTAATTTTCTTGTTAAAAGAAACCTACATCTCGGCTGAAGAGAAGGAACATTAGTACTACTCATAATTTATAGAAATTTTAGGAATCACCTACAGATATCTAGGAAATGATTGGAACCGTGTCTTTTGAATGGGAAATGGAATTTTTAATTGCCGAATCATTTTGTTATTTTGACCTGCATATATATTTTTGCAAATTTTAGGGAGCAGTGTTACTAAGATGAAAGATTTCATTGCGTTTTAGGAGCAAGTTAGGCTACTAAATGTTCATTTTCAGTCATCACAATGTTTGGGTCTCCTTAAATAAACCTATTCTTCTGTAATACCTACCATTTAGATGTGAGTTCCATCACCTTTTTCCTATCCTTTGAATCACTCATCAGTCATGTCCTCTATACTTCTATGCTGCTCCTAACTCTTCTCTCATGGCTTATGGGACATGGGAAGAAGTGGGTTGTCACCTTGCTAGTTCTCCGCTTACTTAAGAGGTACTTTTTTCACGTCTGTCTCGGTTAAGCTTGTAAGGGAACTAGACTTGTTAATGTATGAATGTTCTCAATAGACAGCTGCAAAATAAAAATACAGCTTTGACCTACCCATGTCTCTGCGGTGCTGATGAGAACGTTAAGATTTGGCTGAAGTTTTCCTTTATATTCGTGGGTGCAAATAGGTTCATACTGAACCCTCCTGTCCAGCCAGTCCAGCAAGAAGTTCCCCAGTATGCCTGAATCCAAGAAGAGGGAAGGAGAAAATGGGAGTGTAATTCCTAAAAGGACTTTGGTGGCCCAGAGGTTTTCCAATATCGATGTCATAGATGCAGAGATGTGCAGAATTACTAGTCCATCTAGATTTTGTATTTTTATTTTACAGTGTAGGTATATTCCTTGGTGAAAAGAATGGTTCTTGCTAGAAATTCCAGTTGAGTACTAGACACTGGTTCTGTCTGACTTGCGGCATGCTTATTACAGGGGATGCAACATCAGATAGCTCAGGTGGCCACACAGTTGGAGGCGGCGAGGTTGCTGACCTACAATGCAGCTCGTCTTGCGGAAACAGGGAGGCCATTCATAAAGGAGGCAAGCATGGCCAAATACTACGCTGCTGAGGTAACCTGCAGTTCCTTTATTCAGTGGATTTATTTCCGTGCTGTGTAAGCATTTCTTCTGTTACTGAATGTATAGCTTTTAATTCATGTTTTGCTGTGAGATCTGTGGATGTACTTTTACCTTGTTTCTTGTTCTCAGTCCATGTATAGAATGTAAAGTAGGCCACCAAAGAATGAACGGCTCACACCCCTAAATAAAATTTTGAAAAACAAGCAACAACATTAGAAGAGAAAGTGAATTAGTATTTTCACTCATCTAGAGAGATTTAATTTTCTTAGAATTCTCTTTTTGTGGCTGGAGAAATGGCCTGGTGAGACTTCATGTGTTACCATTTCAACTCTGCTGGTCACAACTGCGAGTCTTAGTATGATTCAAAACTGGATTGCTTCTGCCTCTTTGTAATTGCTGTCTTGCATGCTGCGGCTTGTCTTTTTCATAGTGCAGCATATGAACTATTGCAGTAATGGTTACTGAATTCTTGATGTTCTCTGATTTAGAAAAATGTCGTTTTTATGTCAAATAACTTGCATAAATAAGAAGAATACAAAAATATCAGTACTTCCTCTTCCCACTCTAGTTGTTGCTGGTTTGTTTTTACTTTAAATAGCTACAAAGAATAACATTTACTACCACCCGCATGAAGTTGAATTCTGAAATTGTAACTCTGAAACTATTTTCATAGGTTGCAACACTGACAACTAGTAAATGTATTGAATGGATGGGCGGCGTTGGATTCACAAAAAATTATCCAATAGAAAAGTACTATCGTGACTGCAAGATAGGTGAGTGATAGTTTCTTAACAAGTATTTCTTATAGCACTATTAGTATTAGAGTTTGGGGATGAATGGCTCTTTTTTAAAGATATTTTTTCTGTGAGATTGTAATGAACACTGATTCAAAGGCTGAGATAGAAGAAGGTAAAACTTTAGGTATAAACACCTGTGTATGTAAGGCTATTTAAAATGTTTCATTAGATACCAATAAAACAGACACACAAATTGTGTCCTATTCTATTAAGAAAATTCCAGTTTAAAAAAATTGAAAACACTTTTTTTGCCTTTAAGATCTGAATCCATGTGGAGTTTTATTTTCAGCACTTCCTCGTTTACCAGTATAATCCTTGGAACTAACAGTTTGACATTTCTAACAATATTACCCTTTGACTTTTATTGCTGATAGCATTTGTAAATACTTAATTTTTGATGGTTATTTAGGAATTGCTTTTCAGGAAAACATCTTGTCATTATGTTGTACCAGCAGAAGAGTATTTTAATTGTTGCAGGTAATAAAATATGAACATTGATGTAAATAATAATTCTCTTTCTAGAACTTGCTCGGTAAAGCTTAACTTCAGAATTGTAAATGTTCTAACTTCAGAATTGTAAATGAATGATTCATCATTCTATCTACAACATAGAGCAATATCTTGGTCTCTCTTTATATACTCACTGTGGGTTTATCGTCTTCTAATTTATTTTCTTCTGATTTCAGGTACAATATATGAAGGAACTTCAAATATCCAGTTGAGCACCATTGCAAAAAGCTTAGCACGGGAGTACTGAAACCATAAGGACTTCTTGACTGTTAATGGAAATTATTTCACTGAACACTCATTGTGAATTACACATTTATTTGTAATTATGAAAATCATAAGAATACATCATCACAGACAAAATCATAAGGAAAACCATGAATTTCCCATTTCAGAACAGCGAGTGTGTAATTCATGTTAAATCATGAATTCCTCGTTCAAATCCAAATCACAGGTTAAAAGTACGTCTTTATGCCCGAGATACTTCTAAGCTAGTACATTGGCTGAAATTATTTTGTTGCCTTAGGTTATGCAAACCGTGTATCTCCATTTTGAGATTGCAAAGTGAAAACAAAAGAAGCCAAATCTTTGGCTTGCCTGGTGTGAAAGGTTCTGTTAAGCCACCTGGGAGAAAGGACTCTCTACACGTGCAGCAGAACTGTTGCATGGCATGAAGCTGCTGTTTGTTCGTGATGCCCTTTATTAGCATGGGCTACAGGAGAGGTGTGCGGAAAGACACAGAAGTGATGGTTTCCTCTCTCCCAGGTGGAGCAGTATCTGTGGAGCTGCTGTAATTGGAGTAATTTTTATAGCAGCTCTTAGTGTGTTCTTAAGTATATCTTGGTAATTAAGCCCTTCCAGCCCCAGTTTGTAGTGCTGAAAGGTGGATAATATCTACCTCCCTTTCTAGCCTTCTCAGCTGTTAAGGGTTTTAATCTAAGAGGCTATTTATAGTTCCCCTTTCATAAAAGGTTGAGTTGAAATCTTTCTGAAATGGGGTTAAAAAACTCTAGTAGTTCTGCAAAAAGACAGAGATATAAGATAGGTAATAGGAATGCTGTGATACTACATCACAGTGGCCTTTCCGTGTTCAATGCATTTTACAAACTTTAATCCTCAGAACCTTCCTGGGAGTTAGGGAGGGACTGTTAATTTGCAGCTTAGAAAACGCGCTCATGGAAGTTAGTGGTTCTCTACAAAAAGAGCAAAAGTTTTTCTCCTTTTGAGAGAGAGAGAAAGGGAGGGGGGTTTTGAGAAGTATTTCCTTTTTTATCTCTCTCTGTTTACTTTAAAATTAGACATTTTATTTACTGCAGAAACCTCTTCAGTGCTGGAGAACTAATTAACTAAGAATCAAGAGACGGAAAGCTTAATATAGGAAAAATTATTATAATTGCTATAATTGGCAATTTGTTTCAAGTGTTTTGGGGAGGGAAAGATTGGGTTTCTGGTTTTGGCTGACTTAAAAGAATCTCATTTCTAAAGCTTGCTAGTAACTGATGGTTCGCTTTGAGTGGAGCTTAGACCATTACAGTCTGAAACTCCTAAAGGATTTTCTAGCAGAACTAGGGTAAA
This sequence comes from Burhinus oedicnemus, assembly GCA_008921705.1. Classification (NCBI taxonomy): domain Eukaryota; kingdom Metazoa; phylum Chordata; class Aves; order Charadriiformes; family Burhinidae; genus Burhinus; species Burhinus oedicnemus. The sequence goes on along the minus strand of VFFE01007136.1, from coordinate 446,018 downwards.
TGACACTTAACAAGTATGATTTTGTAAAACAAGCAGACTGCAGTGCCTTATACAAAGCAACAGGCAAGGAGGAAAAGCACTATTCAAAAGTTTTCTGACTTGCTGTGAGCTTCAAAGGAAAGTAACTACTTTAATGAGTGTCTCCCCCCACACACGTTTTGCCTGTTGATAGGGTGAAGAATTAATGTGGTAGTTATCCTTACGCCAATAAAAAAAGCACCTCCCGTATCAGTTTGATCAACAGCTTTGAGATTTTGAAAAATGTAAAAGTAGGAGGGTAGACTAGATAATTTCTGAAGGTTTCTTCTAGCTATATTATTACTGTTGTTGTTGTTATCATTATTATTAATGCATTTCAGGTTGTTTGCAGGCTTTCTTTCAGCTGAATTGAAATGGCTGGGGAGACTGTTAGACTAGAATTAAGACTACAGACACCGCAACAGTTAACTATGGTTATTCTGCTCAATATAGTCTGTCTGTGAGTCTGAAATGATCGTAACCACACTGCAAATGCTTGAGTTAACATTGATGAATATGATGAGTTGTGTTCACGTGAGATGCAGTCCTTAGCTGCTGCAGTTTAGCCTGCTTTGCTAACATGAGTGTCAGCAGAGATCAGGTTTTGCTTCATACTGTTTTTTAGTTCTCCTCATTTGAGATACTATCTTAGCTTGCCGTCCATATTTTTGCATGAGGCTATGAAGTAAGTGACAATACTTAACTGGCTTAATATAGTGCTAAAAGCGAACTCTTTATGGAGGAAAGTGCAGAGCTCTTTGAAGGACTGTTAAGGGTTGGATGTCCAGAATTATGTAAAAGGACTGTCTCTGTGTAGAACTGTGTCAGGTATCCATTTGAAAAAATCTAAAAAAAAAAAATCAAAATAATGTGATTTCCAATAGCCTGAACTTGGATGCCAGACTCCAGGAAACAATCTGAACAGCCTCATCAGCTCCTCAACAGTTCTTCTCAGAAAAGCAAGGTCAAGCCTTTAACTAATGTTACAGCTGTAAATATTTCTCATCTTTCAGTTCTATATGCTGTATTCTGTATACAGTAACTTTTGAAAGAAATGTATGTATTGTATTTTATTTTTGTCTACAAAATTATGTGGAGGAATATGCGCACAAATGAATTATAACCACTGACTTTCATTGTTGTTTTAAAAGGGCACATGGAGAGCATTAGGTATTCTGGTTGCTGACTGGGAAGAGTTAAAGTTGTTTCGTCCCCTTCAGTCTGATTTCAGTGCTGCAGTAACTAAGCTGTTGGTTTAGTAATAAAATTACCGTGCCATTGTCCAGGAGCTGTTAAGAGCTGCCTGCACTCCCCACCCCCTGTTCAGTTTGGGACAGGCATTTATGGATTGTCATAAATTGCACATCTATGTTTGGCACTGTGGGCACAGGACTGTTGATGGTGGCTGGCTATACCAGTAGGTACAGGGCCGCAGAGCTGTGTTGTGAATGCTGTGAGGTTTTCTGTGCTAATGACGGGACTCAAAGCTGCTTTATATACGATAAGTGTTTATATTAGTGAGTTTTCCCTTTACATGCCCTTAGTCAGCCCAGTCAATCTAGTCTGTTGCCCTGGAACAGCATCTTCATTATCAAATGTTGCATCTGGGCTTCCCCGGTTAGAAGAAAGGACCTGTATTGAGAATGTATTAAAAAGTGCCTGAATTTGGTATCTGACTTGATACAATGCTAATCTTGTATATCAGGTGATGGTTCTCTAATAATCTGTCATTTAAAATTTTTCCCAGATCTTGCAATTTTTGTACTGGGAGAGAATGACTATATCCTCTGTCAGGTTTCTTTAGTATTATTCTGGTTTGTGATAAAGGTCTGGGCAGATTTCCACAGAAAGTTTTAATCGCTACTTGGGAAATACTCAAATACAACATTTTATGTGATGTTTTCTATGCTGCTGTTCTTTCTTTCATAGTTTGTTTTCCCCAAATAAAGATTGTGTTAGAAAAGGCTTATGTGAAATATCCAGTAATTGTTCATTGGGAGCCTTTTGCTATGTAAAGAATTTTCTAATTAACATGTTACTGCATCTCCATTTGGAAATCTTTTGGTGAGAGACACATTTCAGGTTCTTCCTACCAAGCTAAGCTCTATTTGAAACAGAGTCTGCTTCAAAAGCAGCTGTCTGACTTGCCTGAGCTTGCTTATTATTGGATACACGAAAACTGAAGAAATGTTTTTCGTCAACCCCAGAATGTATTCAGTGTACCAACGTGATAGATCTTGTCCTAAGAGAATTACGTGAAATTGGTTAACAGCTACCGCAAATGCTTCATAAATATTTACCTGTTAGGTTATCACTGTGCAAACTGTTAGCGGAGGCTGACGGGCAGATGAATATGTATTGTACGATTCCCAAAGAGTTTTCACACAATTTGTCATTTTATGTTGTATCAAAATACAGACGTTGTAGAGCATTTTGCAAGGAGTTGTTTTCTCTGAAGTGTAACTCCCTGGTCTGGATCTAGGTGAGGGGCATGGTTAGTAGCCTAGAGCTGCGTCGCATGATCGGCTGTACACGCAGGTGAGAGGAAGCGAGAGTTCTTTCCGAGCTCACACCAGCAACAGTCAAATATCAGTGTATAGTGAATCCAGAGTTCCAGACTAACAAATAGGAATTGCAACCATTATTTCGGTTAAATATGCCAGTTGTAAGATCAGTTGCTATAATTAATGAAGTCCAGCTTAGCGGCATTGAGGGAATTTCTCATTATCTGATACTAGAGACATTGTTAAGCTGCTTTGAAATCTTGGCGTTTATTATCCTCTAAAAATATTCTGTTCATGTGCAATAACTGTCTAATACTTCAGGTGACTAGAACTAACCAGTGTGTTTCATAATAGCTTGTTTCATAGATCAGAGCATTGAAATGTTTATTCGTATTGATATATTAATGCTCAAAAGAACATGCAATGCACAATGCAACATTTTTTCTGATAAAATACTTCAAAATACAAATTGAAAAGATGTACAGTCTCAACAGGCAGCAGTAGCATTTTTTCATTCTTTCAAGATCATTTACCTTGTTCTGAAACTATCCTCTGTGTGTCTTACTAGCTGTAGAGCTACTGATACTGGAAGACTATACATATAAAGAAATCTCAAGGTGACTTCACTGAAGATCCTAAAGAAAAAGCACTCCCCCTCTGGCAGGAAGCCAAGTAACCAGCACTTTCAGAACTGGGTTTATTTAATAGACACAATGAGGACTTTCGAACGTGCAGAAACATCAAACATTTTGCAGGGATCTCTTAAGAAAGGGAAACTATTACAAGCTGTAACCACTTCCTTACAAAACAACCCAAAAAATTCAAATAGCAACAGGAAAACCTAAAATACAGCAATAAATTCCCAGCTTCCACATTGCAAGCTTGTGCTATTTGTAGGTCACCTAACCAGGAAATAGCATATATGGACTGAAAAGTAAATTCTGCTCTTTAACCAGCCAGACCTGGAGGTCTTACAGTCTGAAGTGTTACAGAAACCATTGTCACAGTTTGTGATGGCTTTAAAGATATCTCTTATAAATCACCAGATAAGGCAGGGCTGGACTGCTTTGGATATGTTTTATAGAGGAGAGAATTCAACTTCCAGACATTAGCAAGACTTAAAATGAGCTGCGCTTCATCTGTAATGATGGGTGGAGGGTGATGGTGGGAAAGTGCTCATCAGTGGGAAGAGCTGAAACGATGAATTGCTGCTTGTTTGGTTTAGGGCCAAATACAAGTTGGCAGATCAAGAAATGCCTTAATGTTTACCAGCTATGAGACAACTTTCTGTCCTAGTGTAAAGAGAAGGAAGGGAAGAGCGGAGCTGCAATATGATGGGTTCATGCTGAGTTTGTATTCCATGCCTCTCTGAGCCCAGTAAGATTGATTGTTTCGGTTTTGAAAAGTTTGCATTTTGCAGAAGGACTCTGGGTGGGTCTCCACTTCGTAGGACACAAGAAGCTCTGATACGTGCCCTGAGCTGATGTTCTCCTGGTTGAGGGGTTGTTTCCTGCCTTCTCTCGTGCGCGTTCAGCCAAGACTTTTAAATGATGAGCTACCTACGAGAAGAACAGAGTAATTTTCTGATCATCCTTTTCAGCTGGTTAAGTTTGCTGCAAGTTTCTTTGATATTTTTGGCCTGAATTATTTTCTAGGCTATGCTGCAAGATTTTTGTTTGCTAATTTGCATCCTAAAGATGCAAATTAAATGCAAATTTTTCAATATAACCAGAGCAGTCATCCAGTTTTAATTTGATAGTGTCGCTGAGTTTTTCTGCCTTTGTTTAGATGGTACCTAAAGACATGATAATTACATTTTAGAAAGACACTTGCTTCTCAGGATTACTTTTTTTTTTCCTGTAGGGATACAGAAAGCAGAGTGTGAAAGGTCCCAGAAGCTGCAAATGTTATTTATGCTAAAAGGTATTAGCTGATACAACTTTGTTTATGGAGTCACCGTGTCATGCACCCAACACCGGCTAAAGGACCAGCTAAAGCAAAAAAGCCAACTTTGAAATGATACTAAGTTGTAGGCACAATGTTTTACATTTTTCTGTATTTTATCTCATATGAAACAGCTTTGTGTCAGCTCTGCTAAACTGACCTAAAAAGAATTGGGGAATAATTCAGAAATTAAAGTTAAGGTTCTGGAAATTTAGTTAAATACTGAAAAGCTCCACAGAACTGGTTTTGTTAATGGAGCTGTTGAAGATATAGTTGGTACAGAGCAAATGTGGTTTAGTGCAAAAGCTGATGCTGTTTGTTTTAGGAAAGAAAATGTTAGACATTCTGTTCCTCAGATGGAGGATGTTTACACACCAAATGCAGCATTTGCTCCAATTGTTCCCGTAAGAATTGAGGCAAAGCATTTTTTTCAGCGCAGGTACTTTCTGAACTTTGAAAATGTTTTATGACTCCCTATTATGTACTAGAAGATGGTTATATGATATGAAGGCTGTATTTACGTTCATAGTCTTGTTTTTCCCATGTTCAGAGAAAAAATCCTTATGTTCCACTGTATGATTTTTACCAAACACAAACTGTTATGCGCCCTTCTTAAATTCCAAATTACTTTGGTCTTCTCAATGTCTGTCCAACCAAGCTTTAAAGAGAAAATAATTTGCTCAGTTTAATTGCGGCAATGTCTATGTTTGATTGATATGGCAGGTTATTTTGATTGTTGCTTGAAAAATATAAGCTGGATTCAGCAAGCTATTCATCATAAAATCTATTTGACTACTCTGCAGGATTCACAGTTTCCAAGGTCCAAAGTAAGGCGCAGCAGTGGCTCTTCTATTTTATGCTACAAGTATTTTAGCTCTACTGTGCTTAGCTCTTCAGTGATTCGATCTGCAGAGATAAACAATTCTCTGGTGGTAATATAGCTTGTCTTTATTCAGTAATTATTTAAAATGTGCCTTGTCACCCTTGTGTAAGAATCTGGGCCGCAAGAGAGTTGTGGTTGTCCTCTGATTCTTAAGGGTGCTGACACAGCACTGGGTTAAAGCACCCGGTGATCTGGTGTCTCAGACTATTGTAATTTAATAGCCAACCTTCTCTATGCTGCTGCTTCTATTTAGAAGTGTCCAAAAATCTTTTTTTTTTTTTAAACTGTAAAAGCCTTCTGGCACTGAATTACATCTATTTCTTGACTGAAACATATCTGCTCTATGCTAACCTCATTATCCAGGAATGATTTCTAGAAGAGGAAGCGAAGAATAATTAAATCATTCCTAACTGAAGGAAATGCTTCGCAGAACTATGCAAATTCCAATTTGGCCAAGATGCTATGGTTTCATATTCTATTTCTGGGAAGGGCAGAGGGAGAAACAGTTATTTTGGGAGTTACGGATAACCAGGTTCTGGCTTCGTTTTTCTTTCTTGCCTCGAGATCAGAGCGTGCTGGGACATCCCCGTTCAGGAGGGAGCACGGTACCTGCCAGCGCCTGCTTCTTGGTACCTGTCCTGCTGTAAGTGCTTGTAAATTAGACTTGCCCTGCTTGCTGCGAGGTCCTCCGCTTTGGTTGGCACCTGCTGAGATCCCTGAAGTCCAAAACTAGGGCTCAGCCGTCATCTCAAGTAACCACTTCTCTGCAGTCGCGTGCGGCCCTGGCTGTCCGCCCAGGGCAAAGGTACGAAGGGATGGACCCGCTTCCCCTCGCTTCTCAGTCTGTGGTACACTGCCTGGAAAAAAAGGGGGATTACGTTTTGGAGTCAAAAAATGAGATTCCTGTGTGTGCGCTCAGCAGGAGTGCCTGGGGGAGCCCATGGACCGAGCACAGCCCTCTCCGTGCTCCGGGGCTCTTGTCATTACATTTTCACATTTTCCCATCTGCAAATCTCACTTTTACAAGGCTTAAGGCAAAAGAGGGGGGAAAAAACCCCACACAACTAGCTATTTTTACGTGGGAATGTTTGCAAATACATTAGTGATGTGTAATTGAATTATTAACTGGAAAAAATAGAGTGCTGGAAGAATGGCTTTTCAGTGCTGCACAACTTTTGTCTTTCAAGGAATCAAATTGCTAAAATGAGTTATACACTCAAGAAATCTGCTTAGAATTAACAACATATGTCCTACTTTTCCAGCTTTTCCTTTAAAAGTTACATATTGTAATAATGAAGTGTAAATAGCAAACTTCAGTGATTTGCAAAAGGTACCAGCCTTGCGTCTTTTCTAAACAGGTTGATTTATGTGCTGTTTGCTGTTTTTGAGAACACAAAACAATTAATTTATGTGTGAAAAGAACAGTGAATTAATCCTAGAGAGCCCTGGAGCCTTTAAAGACCTGAATCATATGTTGAGCTCGTTTAAAACTTGCATAAGAAATTAATGTAGAATAAAGCCCTTTAATTTGAAAAGTGCATCTATAGTAGGTGTCCCTAGGATATCTTCTGGATCATTATTCAGAAAGGTTAAGGAGGACTTTATTTTTTTCTTTCTTTCTTTTTTTATATTCAGTATGTATTTTCCAGTTTGCAGCTCAACATGGTGCATTTCAACTTATAAAGAGACAGAGATTTTAAAAAGAAACGGGGAGCTTTTTATTCACCTTCCACTTAATTTCCTTGCTGCCTTGCCAGTCCCAGCTTAATGAATGTAATTGCTACCTTTGATGAAAATACTATTATCAAGATCACACATTACATTGGAAAACAGTTTTTCTTTAAACACAGCTACTGCAGTCTCTAATTATGCATGTAACAAGTGGCTCCTGAACAAAAGAGCATGTTGTCTACAATTGCTAGGAATTGGAGCAAGGCAAATTTGAACAAAGAACAGATTAGATTTGCTCCATGCTCCACAAAGCCCATTCCCCTGATTAATTTCCTGCAAAAACTAAAACAATTCTCTCTTAAAAGAAACTAACCCTCATCCCCAGAATGATCCATATGCCATTTGTGTCAATCTATATGATGATAATGGCTACAGATTTAAATTATTAACTATTAGATGTAGTAAAATAGGAGAGCTCTTTTATAAACTTACCCTTTCATATGTAAATAAGCAGTACAAGGACTTAAGGAACAAAAAACTGACTTTTCTGTGGAAACCAGGAGCAAGAAAGCACCCAGTAACTGAAAGTCTGAATTGTGCATGTATAATCCAATTATTTTGTCAGTTTACTCTGTGCTCCGTATTCTGCACAGGCGCTGTAGCAGGACTATCAGGTCTCCTAACGTCGTGTTGGGTTTTCCAAGAATGACATATTTGATGGCTGCTTCCCATGAGTGCACCTTGCGGAGAGTTCTTCTGAAAAGGATTTCATTTAATTCTTAAATTATTTTTGTCAGCAGGATTTAATGAGTCAAAATCAGAATTGGAACTACATTTTGCTATTATTCCATGGAAAAAGCAGGCAGACACTGGTAAAATTTTGAATTAGTACTTGGCCGCTGATAAACCCCTGCGATATGGATTGAATTGTTTTTTGTATTACTAACACAAGGAATCAGTCATAGCAATTTAGAACATAGTGTTATTTTTCATTCTTATTTGTATTGATCTAGGATCCCTAGCCCTGCGTCCTCTCGCTTGCCCTAGTGAAAACGTTTCGTTCCTGCGAGCAAAGTCAGATTAGTCGCACCAGAACTGGTCCTGCTGCTGCGGTGAGTGGTGGGGTCTGCTCGGCTCTGCGCTCTGCCGGGCTGAATCCAAAGCCCCTTTACCTCTAACACACACTGCAGGGCTCAGTGCGGTTAGTCTGGGCTCCAGCTTTTAGGAGGAAGGTGGTTTGAGTGGTGTCCTCTCCGCCACCGTAAGCTCTGCCTGGCGAGGCCATAGACGTGGGCACGTGTGAACCCTTCCCCTGGCCAAAGCCTTCGGTGCAGTCGATACACAGGGAAGCCTATTCATGGACTCACTGGTGCTGAAGCAGGTAAAACTAAACGTATTCTCTGCCATAAACTGATCAAAGATACGAGGTGTTGAGTCCTCCGTATCGTTCTAAAATACAGTGAACTATATCTTAATAGGGTGGGGTTTTAATCTTGAAATCTGGATTTCTAAGCAAGACGCTGCTGAGAAATCTCCAAGCTTCACAGCCACTGCCTGCACTCCCAGTCCCTTTACATAAAGCAATGTTTCTTCATCTGCGATGTATTTTCATGACTGCATATCTGTATGTCAGCTCCACCCCGGCGCTGCTCTGTGATGTCTAGTTTAAGTCTCTCTTAGACTGAGTAACTCTGGTCCGTAGTGTTATGCTCGAAACAGGCGATTCTTCCTGTGCCGGGATGATGCTATTATGCACTGTAACGCAGGACCGTAAGATGCAGCGGAAGAGAAATTATTCTAAAATTAATGATGTGCAATGGCCAACGATAGGCTCCTCCCTGTGAAGCTATTTCACAAGAGAGAATGGCAGGGAGGGGAAGGAAAAGAGATACCAATTCTATTTTTCAAATGAATATTAATTGTGAGGATCTTTCTGAGTATCCACAGCCCTTCCTCTTCCTTGGGACTCATCCTGCAAGGTCCGGCGGTCTCTTCTTCTCATACAAAACACTAGGGGATGAAGGCCATGTGGAAACTTCCAGGAAGAAGTTGTGAGTGCTTTCGGTAAGGGCAGACTTTGCCAGTGCTGGGGAATTCAGCACTGTTGGACCTGCACTGCAGCACACTTGCACGGGCAGGTAGAAGCTACCTCCTGCAGCCTTCACGGTTTCTCACACATCTCATTGGGGCTACGAACTCAGGAGATCAACTTACAAGTCTGTATGCTTAGGAAATTAAAATTTTACTTTTCTAGAATACTGGCTAAACATCAAAAAGTGGTGTCAACTGGCAAAGGTCAAAGGATTTGTCCTGGTTTCAGCTGGGATACAGTTAATTTTCTTCCTAGTAGCTGCTGTGTTTTAGGTACTATGAGAATAATGTTGATAATAGATATTGTTTTAGTTGTTGCTAAGTAATGTTTATATTAAGCTTTTTCAGCTTCCCACAGAAGCTGAGAGGGAGCATAGACAGGACAAGCTGGCCAAAGGAATATTCCCTACCATAGATGTCATGGTCAGTATATAAATGGGGGTTGGCCGGGGGGCAGGAATCCGTGATCGCTGCTCCAGATGGGCTGAGCAACCAGTCCTCAGGTGGTGAAAGTAATTTGTGTTGTATCACTTTATTTTGTATATTCTTTTATCATTATTATCATTAGGTTGTTTTTCCGCTTTCATTACTGTTCTATTAAACTGTCTTTATCTCAGCCCATGAGGGTTTCTTCCATTTTTCCCCCTCCTTTTTCTCCCTCTTGTTCCTACTCCACTTGGGGGGCGGGCAGGGGAGGGGAGTGAGTGAACGGCTGCATGGTCCTAGTTGCTGGCTGGAGTTAAACCACAGCAGGATTAAAATAATCTTAAATTATTTCAGAAAACCTCCAGGAGTCCAGGTCTTCCAGCCCGTCGTTTCAAAAGCAAGTTATGCCGCATGGGGCGTGCATCCCACTGGATGCTGCTGAGCTCTGATCTCATTCAACATGCAGCAACTCCTAAAGAGCTTCTCTCCGAGAAGGAAAGGTAGTAACAGACGCGTTGTGTTCGGCGGCAGTGGTGGAAGAAGTGAGGTGGCAGAGGTATGTGTATTAGCAGCCTACTTTTTTCTGCACAAAAGCTTCCAGGGTCTTTGTATTCTCGTAATGTCAATGCAGAGATCGGGGGGACAATCCTGCCCCTGTTACACCTGTCATTTATCCATTCTCAGTCACTAAAGGTGCTTTGTTTGCACACTATCACAGTTCTTCCCAACTGGCATTACTTGCAGTTAATAGAAAATCTTTAAAATGTGCACTGCAGATAAGAAAAAAAAACCCAAAACCTCATAATTTTCCATGTGGATAGAATTAATCAAGATGTAATTATGACAGCAAATGAAATTACTTAGTAGATCATAAAATCCTTGTTCATCTCAGCATCAGTTTCTTTAAGAAACTGAATAAAAGAAAATGTAAATCCTTTCTGTGGAAATTAAAATCATTCCTGTTTCCAGACACTTTTTTCTTGAGTGTTTCAGATACCCTGGGTCTTCTGATGGTGGGACCACTGCAGAGCTTGCACTGGTGGAAAAGAAACTGCAAATGTCAGTGACAAAAAGGAACACTGCCTGGGGAAGCTGAAGAACAAAACCAATATATTGAGAAAATCCAGAATTACTTGTGGTTTATGTTCCTTGTCTTCCTTGAAACAAGTGGAAAATATCACAGAATCCCCGGGGTTGGAAGGGACCTCTGGAGATCATTTAGTCCAACCCCCCTGCCACAGCAGGGTCACCCAGAGCAGGTTGCACAGGACGGCATCCAGGCGGGTTTGGAATGTCTCCAGAGTCGGAGACTCCACCACCTCTCTGGGCAGCCTGTTCCAGTCCTCTGCCACCCTCAAAGTCAAGAAGTTCCTCCTCATTTTCAGGTGGAACTTCCTATGTTCAAGTTTGTGCCCGTTACCTCTGGTCCTGTCACTGGGCACCACTGAAAACAGACTGGTCCCATCAGGTAACCTCATGAATTTGGGGAAATATATTTGTGTGCTTTTTTGAAGAAGTGTTAGGCTGTGAGCTTTTCTCCTTATAGAAAGTAATCCGTTGTTCCCTGTAGTGGGTGTTAGGTTCTTGTTTTACTGTCGCATTTAATGCAGCACGCTGTAAAAAGGCTGGCTGGAGAGAAGACGTGGCACTTGGACAGCACGAATATTTATCCCTTCATCACACCATCTCTGCTTTGGTCTCGCCTCAGCCAATTTCAGAAGTTTAGCACAATTACTAGCATAACCCCCAGATCCATAAGCATTCTTCCAGGTGTGATGTGGCACCTAATAATGCATTTTTTTTTTAGCATAGACGTTGTCTGGAATAAGCATTAATTCACAGACACCTTCATAGCCCTTGGTGTGGTAGTTGTGTGGGGATGCAGGAGAGATTTCTCTGCGTGTTCTGATTGCTACAGAGGAGCTCAGCATCACTTATTTTCTATAGGCAGATCAAAGAAGGAACTGAAACTCAAGCCCCGAAGCTTGCACACGGTGCTACAGTGAATGGGAAGGAACCAGCCCCATTCCCTGGGCAACCTCTTGTTGCTGTACAAAGTCCTCCTCGGTCAAAGGGTAGCGCTGCTCCCTCCCTTTGCACAGGCACGCGTGGTAGCAGGACGCCTGTGGTGACCACAAACTGGGATCTAACTATTATATAGCCGGTGGCGGGGCAGAGTGGGAGGCTCGGGATGTCCCTTCGAGGGAGAGGCACTTGCAAACAGTGGACCAAAGAGGATTGTGCAGAAGTGACAAGGAGGAGGCATTTAGTGGGCTTGTCTCCAGCTCAGGCTCCTTCCCTTCTCCATCAAGCTCTTAAAATAGAGGAGAGGGCAGGTCTTGCATCTGCTTTTAAATAATCTCAGTGCAAATAACCTCTTTGCTTTTAAACAATCCCAGTGCAAATGCAAAAGGGAAAGAGTAGTCGGTGGAAGAGGCCGCAGAGTATGGAGATCACTTGCCTCTGCCGGAGTGATGGAGCTGAGAACGGGCCAGCTCAGCGCACCTTGGCTTACACGCACCGGTCGTTTATTTCACGCTCTTCTCTATCTAGATGTATGATCCAGAAAGAAGGAAAAAGTAGTTGAGGTTTAAACTCTTATCACTAAAGTGAGTCTCCCTCTACATTAAAAAACTATCCAGACATTGTAACAGGAATGGGTTCAGTTCTTATGTCATAAATTTGTGTGTGTAGAAAAAAGACTTATTGGTGAATTTAGCAGTATTTTTCGTTGAACTGGCAGTTGCTAACCATTACACCAGTATTTATTTGATTCTTAAAGAGCACAAAAGCATGGACTACAAATAAAGAAGATGGAGTAATAGCTTTTGACTGGACCACTAGCTTTAAACTTGAAATGAAGTGTCCAGTTTTGAGTTACTGTGTCCAAATGCCATTTGTACAGTTTGAAAAGTGGGGGCATTTTTCCAGCTTGTCACTGTTAGCTGTAGTTCATTCCAGTGAATGATATCACTGAAGGAGCAGTTGTTCTGCTATAAGTACTTCACTCATGACTGGAATGTATTAAATGTATTAATCTGTGCCTCAGAGTGTAATTTAGGGAAGCCCTACATTTGACACATTCTTGTACATCCTTATTTTATTGCCTTATCCTGCAGGTAACAATGTCTCAAAAGCAAAGAGACTGGATGAAGTTAAAATTACATGTCACCAAGTATTATATGCACTTTTTGTTGCTCATTTCGCTGTCAGAATTACAGATTTTCAACAACATTAGTTTAAATATGTTTATGACTTGATTTACACCTCTGATGTCAAAATAAAATCCCAGGCAGGAATCCAAGGCTTCTAATGAGCTGGGAGGTGAGATGAAGCCATGAGGGGAATGTCCCCAGCCTCACAGCGACATCTTTCACGACAAAACTCAGTCGCAAATGGCACCTAGGCCAACCAAAGATAAAACGTGAGGGTTGAGTTATCCCGGAGAGTATTTGTCACACCTGCTTTAAGTCAGCAGAATAAAAATGTGTTTTTGCGGCAAGGTTAGACCTTATGTCAACTAAGCGAACTTGTAAAGCATTTATAGCCACCCCATGACTATTACCTATCATAAATTCAAAACACTCTTAATCCATAGGTGTGTAATTTTAAGGTACTTTGAGATGCTCTTACCACCTTCTATTTTCAGTGTAACAATCGTCCATATTGCTGTTGGCAATTAAAGAAGAACACGATTAGTAGTAACAAATGGCATTTTCTGAACTGCGTTATGAGTTACGCACCTGCGAAAAGAAATACATCTATTGCTGCCCAAACCAGGGGTAGGTATCGAAGCCCTGGCTGTTTGCAGGCAAATATAGAGGCATACGCAAAGTTGTGGTTATCAGCCCCAGATTCCTGGCAATTAGGGCAGTTTAAGTAGTTGGACTGAAAGTAGAGCACTAGCGACTGTATGCTGAAAACTAGCTCACCTCTCCTTCCTTCGTGTGATGTGGAAAGCATTCAGCGACCGGCACATCCCTTATTTATGTTTAATCAGAATTTCCCTGGAAGAACTGAAACCTCCGGCGCCAGCGCTGCACTACGAGCCAGCAATATTTACTCTAAACACACCAGGCTGCTTTTTTGTATTGACATCTGTGTCTTCTCTTGTATACATTTCAAAATAAATATGCCGAGCTAACCACCAGTTTTCCTACGGGGCGGAAAAGCCTTCGCTACGGAGCTAGGCAATTCATAAACGTAGCCAAGTGCCCCCACTCCACCTGCAGGCATCGTTAGCTGGCAGTGATGGGGATGATAGAGGAGATGGGACCAGTGACTGAACTCCGACCTTATCGATCCAGCCACCTCCACCCAGCTGAGTTGCTGCGGTCCAGTCAGCTGAAAAGGAATTTAAAGGGCAGTCGTCTTCCCTGCTCAGCCCTCCTGTCATTAATAACGTTTTCATCCATGACAGTGATAAACACGCGGTACTTGAGGAGAGTTTATTAAGGTCAGTCTATAAATAAAAATTAAAATTTAAAAAAATGGGTTTACACAGATGAACAGATGGATGAATAAAGCGATTGGTAAAACAATAAATATGAAAATAGACAGATGGATGAAGTATCTGGCAGCGATCCTCTAAAAGCCCAATGCCTCAAATGCTGGCAATGTTATACCAGACCCTTCTCTCCCCTCTGATAAAAAACAGATTTAATGAAGCTGCTGCAGAACTTATAGGTTTCGTGGATCTATGGCCTGACTAATATTTTGTCATTTAATGCCTATTCTCCAGCCTGATAAAAAGGATTGCAGCCATTTCTCTATGTCAGGTATATAACTGAGTGCTACTAAAATTTAAATGTCTCATCTGTCCTTGGATTTAAATACAGATGGCCTTAAACCTCCGAGTTTTTCTTAATGCAAGATGGTATACAATACCCTGCCCGACTTCTCTTATCATTCTCTAAGAGACAGAGGTTTCTATCTCAGTGGAATTCAGGCTACCAGCAAGAAAATATTCTTCTTCGCTTCCAAAATCTGAGTATCATGCAGAAAAACAAAGCCAAAAAGCCCAATAACATTTCAGCCCCCACCAGCTGAGGAATACTGGCAGGTCTTTGTGCTTTATTAAACACAAATCCTCTCGGTCCAAAATTTCCTTGGGAATCATTTCATGGCTTGCTATCATGCAAGTTAAATTTTAAATTTTATCTTTAGTTTAGCATTGTTTAAAAGTGACGAGAAGCTAGCAAAGGAGAAAAGTTCATTGTAATTTCATGTGATTTTCAAAGTGTAATTTTTTGTTTCTGTGCTGGCTCTGTCGGTAGCTGAGCTTGAGCAGGGGGAAGCACCATTTAGGGAAACTTGTACAATCATTAAGGGCAAACACTTGACTCGGATTCAAGGCCGTAGGCTTTAAGTTTGCAACATCAAAAGAACCTTAATTGTTGCCTCTGGTTAAATATTTCAAACCCGTTACTTAGGTCATTGCGATTATTGATCCTTTATTATGCCTTCGTTCCTTGGTGGTCATGCAGACATTAACTTGCATTACGTGAAGTCACGTGCATCATTGTTTGCTGCAAATGAAGATTTTGAATGCAGAATCTGAACGTCAGCTCAGGACTCATCCAGCCCGAGCCTGCCATCAATTTCCATTGAAAGCGGCCGCCTAAGTGAAATGGATGAGGAGAGAGGGTGCCCGGCGCCTCGCAGAAACTGCGAGACTCTGCATGATTTGGTCCTTAGGAAGCAATTCAGTCTAATAATGAAGAGGTGATGGGGCACATAACTACTGTTAGTTAAATCCAGGTTTAAATGGAATAAACCAAGAGTATTGCAGGTCCCTAATGAACAATCAAAAAGGTGGTTAGGATT